>JAGMVL010000543.1:600000-1049201 GCA_019202695.1 Populus x sibirica
ATCGAGCTTCAATTTTGTTTTTATTTTCTTCTTTTTGAGGTTATCTCATTCTTATTTAATTTTTTATTTTATTATCAAATAAGATCATTAAGACCTTTTAAGAATATTTAAAAGGTATCTTTTTATAATATAGACAAGTGTTTAGTTTTTTTTATTGATCATTGTCTCTTTTTTTTTCATCAGTTTTTTTTATAATTATATTATTAAATTAACCAACATTATTGAACTAATTCAAATCAATAACCCGAATCCTAAATTTTCCTTATGCCTTAAAAAATGCCACCATCACTTGGATATCCTATTTTTACACAAATTTTTTTTGACTTGATCGCGGCATAGCACGGGCATATCTAGTTCTCATTTAATTTTTTGTTTTATTATCAAATAAGATCATTAAGATCTTTTAAGAATATTTAAAAGGTATCTTTTTATACCATAGACAAGTGTGTATTTTTTTTTGATTGATCATTGTCTCTTTTTTTTTCATCGTTTTTTTTTATAATTATATTATTAAATTAACCAACATTATTAAACTAATTCAAATCAATAACCCGAATTCTAAAATTTCCTTATTCCTTAAAAAATGCTACCATCACTTGGATATCCTATTTTTACACCTAAAAAAAAATTTGACTTGACCGCGGCATAGCACGGGCATATCTAGTAAATCTCTATTCTATATCAAATCATTGACCTTTGTATTTCATTTTTAAATATTATTTTTAATTTTATTTTTTTAAAAAATAATTAAATGAATGGATTGTGCTAGCAATTATTATCCTTAAATAATAAAATAAAGACTAGTTCAAGAAATTGTCATGGTGTTAAATAGTAACTAGTAATATTTTATTAATTACTTTTTATCCTCATTTAAAAAAAAAACTGAAAAAAAAAACCGAAACTCCTAACCCTGATAAGAACATCTTGAGATATAATTTATCTTATAATTATTTTTTTATTAGTATCTCTACCTTGTCACTATAAAATTCCCGGATAGTTTACGTAAACAAGAACAGCAGATATTATGTAACTTTACTTCTGGCACCCATCAGTTTCTTGCTCAGATTCTGCCTGCCCATCGTCAGTGCCTTTAACTTTCTTTCTATCTGTAAATCTTAACCTCGCGTCACCAGATTCTGCCTTCACACGTGCAAAACCACTGGCTTTGGAAAACACTTATGATTTTTTTCTATTCCCACTCCAAATTTCATTATGTCCACTACGTTATTCTCTTTCTGAGGTCAATTTATAATTGGAAGGAGCCATCAACTGAAAAAGAAAAATAGACGGTGTTAACTTCGCGTGGGTTGCCAGCTAGTAGATTTGGTTTGGCCCACAGCTTTGTCGAGAAAAAGTCATTGCCGTTACTGGCGCCTCGTGATTCAAGGCGTACCGAACTTTCCCTCTCCTACGAATCCAATGATACTGGGTCTCGCGCTCAGAATTTGTTTTTAACTAATTTTTATAATTATTTTCTTGGAGCTGCATTTAAGAAATGTCATGGTATTTTTAGAGAATAATTAGTAATGTGTATTTTTTAAATATATATATATATATATAAATAAGACTCATAACCCAAGAAAATTATAAAAACATCATATCTATAAGTACAAATATTTTCAAATCATTTTCTTTTTCTTAGAAAAAAAAAATACACTCCATCCAGAGTTACACTATACTAACAATGTATTTTCACTATAGTATAATTAAGTTGGAATAAAATAAGAAAAATAATTGTTTGATTAATTGTTTTTTATAACCACCTTGATGACAAAAATAATTGTGATATATGATGGTTTTGAAAATAACTTTTTATTTAAAAATATATGTTTTTTAACCTCAATATATTGAAATTATAAAAAACATTTTAATATTTTTTAAAATTAAAAATGTTTTTAAAAACATTAAAAACAAAAATTATAACAAACACCCCATAGCATCGGCATCTACCTTTTCTTACAAAGTGACGAGAGATGATGCGAGGAGGGGGGGTTAATGACGTAGATGGATGAGACATTTTGAGCCCAAAAGACGTGGGTGGCACGAGGGGCATTGAATTGCAAGCGTGTGGGGACCACGACTTAAAAGTGAGCTGAAGAAGAGCCAGCCCGATTTTACTTCACAATAATTCATATGTTTTGACCAAATCATGTTTTTCTAATGAAGTGGATTGATATTTGTTTGTGATTGGTCAAAAGCTTGACAAGTCAATTGAAAAAAATTGTCACATGCTGTGTCATGTATGTATCTTTCCATCTCCCGTGTTCTTTCGCGAGTCCAAACTCTATTTGTGTTTTCCTAGCTGTATTATGTCTTTGAAAATTTTTAATTTCTTTTTAATTTTAAATTAATTTATTTTATATTTTAAATTCATTTTAAAATAAAAAATATATAAATCAACTTAGAAAAAGTAAATTTAAAAATATGGATTGAAATAAAGATCAATTCTCTTGTTTTAAAATAGTTTATTGTATGTATGTTCTTTGATGTTAGCAGTGTTTCATGAAAGGGGAAGTTTTTTAAAAAGCGAAAGTTGTCTGGATATTCAAAATCTTGACAGAATTGTCTTTATATAAAGAGACAATTTTAACATTAATCATGTTTAAAACCATCTGACAGGACGCAATTCTAATTTAAAAAGAATCTTAGATCAACATAAATATTATGTAATAAAAGACATAATTTCCCATGTTCACTCCGACAAGGGAACTAGTGACAATGAATTTTCTTCTTATTACATTGAGAAAATATGGTAGTCAATAATAATCTTAGCCGTACTATTTTTATCTTGATTTATGCAGAGATTCCGCAAGTTTTGTTTACTTAACACATACACACTATTAGGAAATATGGCCCAATTTGTATTTTAAAAAAAAATTAAATTTTTTTTATTAATTTTTTTTTATGTTTTGGATCGTTTTGATGTGTTGATTTTAAAAATTATTTTAAAAAATAAAAAAAATCATTTTAATACATTTCAATATAAAAAATATTTTGAAAAACAACCACAAATACACTATCAAACACATAAAGTAGCCTTTCCTTTTCCAAGCTCCGTTGGCTCTTTCTAAGAAAATATAAATGTTGGTGAATTGATTAAGGATGGAAAAGAAAGATGACGATGTTCATCGTTATATATAAAGCTCTTATCAATGCAAGTCTTCTCTCTAACATGTATGTGATCTCTCCCCCTAGCGAACTGGTAGTCGCGAAATGCTTCCACAAGGCTTGGGTATTATATCTAAAAAAAAAAAAAAAACCATAGAATCCCAGGCAAATTAAATTACATTACAAAACATCGTGAAAGGAAACAATTCATTGTGCATTGTTCATATGAACGATGCATTTTTTTACAGTTTGGTCATCAGATTGTTTTTGTTTCATCATCTCAAGTTTCATCAATATGGTTTTATATGTGGAGATTCTATTTTAATTTGTATTCTTTCATGTATATAAAATATTGAGGAATATTTAGATGATGAATTAAAAACTGATTTTGCAACAGAGAACTTTAATTCTATTTAAAAAAAGGATCCAATAAAAAAAATTAAACCCCATTTGAAAAAAGGCATGAAAAACTTCAATTTGCTTCCTAAAGTTTTAGTTTATTTATTATTCGATCCTTGTTGTTTTAGCATTACACATTTTGACTCCAAATGTTTTTTTTTTAACATTTCAATCTCTGATATGGAGAGATAATATGGAGATACTAGAGAAAGTATTTAGAAACTATTGGGGAAAGAGAAAAAGTGTTCAATAAAGGTGATGTTATTTTTTAACCATGTTAGAAAAAATAGATCTGGGTACTTAAAGTTATTTTTATTCATTTCATTTTTATTTTTTAGAGAGATAAAAGGTTTTTTTGTGGTGAGAAATAAATTTATTCAAGTTTATAGAGTGTTTTTAGATAAAAATAAATTTTTATGTTGAAAAAACTCTTATTTTGGTGACAAAAAAATTATTCAGAGAATGACACAACAAACAACTTGTTTATATATATATATATATATATATATATATATATATATATATATATATATCCTAAACTCTCTCTTAAAAAAAAACAATTGATTGATTTTTTTATTTAAATTTTAGTTAAATAATATTTACATGAAATATTTATATAAAAAACACTTGTTCTTAGCAACCATAATTTACCTCTAATATAAAATAATAAAAAATTTATAAAATAAAAAAGGATATGAGATTAAATATTTCATTATTTAAGAATGATTTAATTATTTCATTGTGCTTTAAAAATAATAAAAAAATTAATTTGTCTCATATCAATATAATAATAATTAATGGACTCTTGTAAAAAAATCATATTACTCTTAATAGCTATCATTTATTTTTTAAAAAGAACAAAATAATTATTATACTATTTTAATCCACGATATACACGATATAATGTATCTTAATGAAAAAACAAGCCCTATTAATTTTTTTAATTTAATATCTCTATAACAAAATAAAAATTTAGATTGAGGGGGCGCGACTTCATCGTCAGTTCATCAATAACCCAATTCCAAACCAGTTTCCACGTGGTGTGAAACAAGCAAGTCCAGTTCCATCACTTGATGGATCCTTAAAATTTTCAAAACTTTTAAAGGGTTAAAAAGGGAAGGAGAATAACTAGAGCAGGTAAAAAAAAAGGCACGAGATACACAAGTGGCGATGGTGGTACTGCTGTAAGAGAGGAAGAGTTTTCAGAATTGTTCCGCCACCACTACGCGTAACAAAAACCTATCCCTTTTTCTTATCTACACTTTTCCAACGTATTATGTGCTTTTGACAGAGTTGTGAAGCACTTGCTTCGGCACTTTGGTGGAGGCTGGTGTGCTTGCTAGATATTTCTTTTTTATTTTGTATCCCATCCTATATAGGCAGGCGTTTTGAGGCTTTAGTCGAGTCCCCAGCTGGTTGGTCAAACATTTACACTCAGCTACGCCTCCTGAACCCTACGTATGGGTAGATAGACTTGAAAAGAGTTTCTGGTGGTTTACAGTCGATTGACCACGGCGACACACTAGTGATTTGTGGGGTCTCAGCACATCTTTGATTTTGTTTTTTTCAGGGAGGAGCAAGGGAAGTGTCAGCTTGTCGTGATATTGGCACAAAGGAGATGAGTGATATTGGCACAAAGGAGATGTTACTCATAGATGCCTTCGCCATAAAAAAGAAACCTAACCATCCACTAAACGTTCTTCAGTAATCAATCTCCTCTATCTTTCTATCCGTTGCTAAGAGATAGACTAGAAGAGGGAGGGAGCACTTTATAGTGGGAGGGATGTGCCACACTAGTAAAAATAGAGGCACCCCACCAAATAATAGATGCAGTACCAGGTGTCACAATCGCTACCTCCACTTTTCTTCCCATTGGTGTGCGATTCATGAACTAGGTGGTGAAGGTAGAAATTGTACTTGCAAACAATTTGAGCCTTCATTTGTGCCGGATCCATCATGATATACGATCGTGTCCTCTCTTTTGCTAGGCATTCCATGTGCACAAAACAAGTGCTGAAATTAGCAACTGCTGTAAGCATTTATGGCAGTCGAAACTGAACTTTTTGTATGGAAGCCACTTGGTACTTACAAATGGAGCAAGCCCTCTAAGCTCGAAAAACTTGTGAAGTTGGAAACCTGAGATTCTACCATTACAATCACCAGTGGTTGTGTCCTTTGACTTGATGAAATTCATTAATCAAAGCCGAAAGTGAAAATAGAGAGAAATACGCCATCAAGCTTGAATGGGAGCACATGCAGTAGAATGCAACCTTTTATTTTCATCGATTCTTAGATGTGGCAATGGCGAAACCTGTAGCATAATCCTATCCTCTATCGCCTTCAAAGACTACCTGCTTTTCAAAAACACTATGGTTGAGAGCAAACATTACCTGGTTAATAATTAAACACCTCCAGTTGCCAGGCTTAACGAGATAGAATAAATGCTTTCGGGCATGCTTCCTCCTCTCTTTTTCTTTCCCTTCCCAATCCAACGACCAGTTACAAGGCGTTGATGTCCATCCTTCAATCCTCAATTGTTAGGACATGAAACCATAATCCTCTCCTTCTCGTTCTTTCTGACCACTCTATATTTCCCCTTGAAAGCTCATATACGGAAATCTCAACTTTTAGCACAGAAAACTTTACTGTACCAGATTCCTGGCCAAGCTGAGATGAATAAATATGAAAAAAGTTAATTTCCAACTAGCTCAAAAACTTGGTCTCAGAGCCGTCCCAACAGATCCAATTTGAGGTGACTGTTGCCGACACAGAAAGTTCTCCGTGTGAAGTATCCAACATTTCATGCAAGACATCCAAAAAATATGGAAAATAAAAGATGCTTTATCAACTAGAGCTTGTCCACAAGGGAACCAAGTCTTGATGCAAGTTTAGCACTCTTGTAGTCCTCTCTAAGCTGAATAAACCTGAAATGGCAGCCAGTCAAAGTTGTCATCAGAGAAATCAACAAAACAGATGAAACCACAAAGAGGGGGTGGATCCACCATAAAAAATCCTCGAGTGAAAAGGTAAAGAACATTAACCCTAGGGTTTCAACTGAAGCAAAAAAGATTTCAAGATACCCCTAAACCACATCTATTGTATGGGGAAATGGATTCATAATTCTTAAAAAAACATTTGATATTTCATGCAATCCTAAATAGTGCATATGTTTGAGAAAATTCTTTGTTTTACAAAGAACAGAATAGCAAGGGATTGTGTAGCTAAGCCAACTAGTTTAAGATTAAAACCCAGTTCTAGGTGTGTTAAATAATGCATCCACTGTATCAGACTCAGTACTTGTAGCGATTTGAGTGAGTTCTATAAAATAAATAAAAAACACTGATGATACCTTTGTGCATCTTTGCGTATACTGGGGGTACCCTCGAACAAAGTGGAAAGACTTTCAGGAGCAACAATAAAGACATTGGCCATTCTGAGACAAAAATTCCCTCAGTAAAATGAGATAAGGAATTCTATATCAGTACTCAAATCTGGTCAATGGCTTGCAACTTACATGCCCAACAACTCAAACTTCTCATCAACAGAAGGAGCATTAAAACTTCGCACAAATTCTCCATACTCAGTTATATCACGTTTCAACCGCAATCCTCCACTGCATAGGAGAACCAATAAATAGAACAATTATGTAAAACAACTTGTTGGTGCCATTCCCAACAAATATTAGAACTCGATAAAATAGAAATCACATGATTTGTGCACAGTCTATCCATAAATAAGTTAATTAAACTTTGGAAGAGAATGCCACCGCATGATTAAGTAATTAAACTGGGGAATTCCAACAAGAAAAAATATGCACGTAGAGAGCATCTAGAAGAATCATTTCCAACTTTCAAGGACCCCACTAGAATATGGGCCACTACAAACTCTCAACCACCAAAATATGCTCCTCAAATGCAAGGGAAACCCAATCATGACTTATGGGCAAACTATATGCTAATAAGGAAGCTCCAAAACCAAGCAAAGACAAAACATAGATTTCAGGCTCAGCATTTCCCCTTTTCTGGATGTTCACATGTCATGAAGGTTAAAATGCCTTCTTCAATTCTCAAAATCCCAACATTTCTTTCTTGGATATGAAACTCATAAATTCAGAGTGGACTGAAAGAATTCCAGCCAAAGCTGTCAAATGCAGTCACCAATTGAAACATGCTTCTCTTACAAATAACAGCAACCCTAACTATAAATGACAACAAAGGATCACCAAACTACTGAGCATAGATGTTGGGCAATTTAATGCATGGAGCATCTCAGCAAGGCAAATTACCTGGGATTAAAAGTGAACTTCTGCCAATGATTAAGCAGCCCCTTGTGCAAGCGATTTCCCTGAAATGATAAACATATCCATGTTAAGTGTTAATGTTCCCTTCAGATAAGTATAAACTGAAGGAAAAAAAAATGTGTATGCATGTAATTGCTATCCCACGCTACCTCTCTTCCCCAAGAATGAGCACAGATTATGTAGGTTTGTCATTGCGCTGAGTGAAATTACAGGTGTCTCAGTCATATTTCTGGAAATCATAATGATCTGCCTCACCAGAGTACATTCTAGGAATGCTTCTATTATGGGAGGGAAGAATTTCAAATTTGACCCGACTGTTGAGAATGACTGTGTATGAGATAAGATTTTCAGTTTTGAGTCATGTTTTAGAAATCTTGGAAATACTGATCAGTCTGATGAAATTATGATTTAGAAAAAAAGGTCATTGCCAGTTATAGCTTGCCAAAGCAGTGTCCTCAGAGAGCTGAAAGAGGTCACCTAATAGTTTGAATATAAAAGCACACCAATTTTCACCTAAAGCTCAGTGGCAATGACTGTTACTTGTACTAGAAAGGGAAAATAAAAAAGAACAGAGAGAACAGAATCACTGAACAATAATAGAAAATGGAATGCTCAAAAGACTTGTTGAAGCAATACCTCCTCCAATGTGCCACGACACTCATGTCAGAAATAATAAAAAGATAACAAAGAAGTACACATACCATTCTTCCTTTGGCAGAGAACATAAAAACTCTTTATTTGCAAATGCATGAGCAATCATGACTGGAGGGGCAAACTTGGACAACCAATTGTACACAGAAGAGTTAAAAGAATCTCAGAGATAGACCACTTACCAATTCCGTGAGGAATGCTTGTTTGTTAAGACCTTCCAATGCAGTGAATGCAGCCTCAAGCACACGTGAAAGATATGCCACAACTCTAGCCAAGAGAAATAAAGCAGTTACTATCAATAATGACTGAAATATTGAGTTCTTTTGTTAAGAGATATGCTATTTGACAAGGATACATGATGGAAAAGAAATGAATTGATCCACTGTCATAGATTCAGATTCATAAAATTAGGTGTATGACTGAACTTGGTTAGAGACTTGGGACCTTGGATAATTAAAATAGTGGAAGCTTTGTGTTGTCAAAGAGAAGCTCCCACTCGCCAAGTGTGACCAGCAAACACACAAATTAATACATTTCTAAGAATCATAGAAATAAAATCTTTTGAGCAATGAAAACCCAACAAAGAAATGGATTGAGTTCGTATCACTTGTTTTTCAGACAAACCAGCAAATATGCTTTTAGTTCAAAACACAATTTCTGAGTTTATCGAGCTGAAAATACTTTGTGCAAGCATTTGTTGGACGATGGTCAGGAGCCATTCCATCATCAGGTGACCTATAATCTGTTGCCTTTTGTTCAGCTGGTAGCAATCGCTCTACCTGTGTGGGAGTTTCCCAAAGAAAACTATAAGAACAAGAACTTAAAAAATAAGCAGAGAACAGATCAGCCAGACATGGAGGATGGTAGCATAATTTTCAATAGATAAAATATAAAGATATGACTAGAAAAAATATAAATGAAGTGTTGTACTTAATATGATGCCACATAAATACGAATGGTGAAGAATCAAGGACCAGCAAGTGTCCACCTGAATCCATGCAATGTTAAAATAAAACACTACGAGGCAAGAACAAACCTCAGCCATAACAGTTTCAATGCACTGTTGAAGCCCTTTATATGCTGCAGCCTCTGCAGTGGACATAGCTGTTGCCATTTCTTCACATGAAGCAGCATGTGCACCATCCACAGGTAGTAAAAGGCGAGATATAGAATTTGCAAAACACTGAAGATGAAAGTTGAAGCCATTTTAAGTTCTCTATATATCACAGGATTTTCCTTGTTGCTAATTTCACAAAAATTTAAACAGTGTCAGTACAAGCCAACATACTTGCTGTACTATAGCCACACTACTTCCACACCGTTGCACAGCAACCATGAAAGATCTGAAACTGCTCTCACCAGCAGCAGCAGCAGCCTCTGCCTGCATCTCAACATCAATCTCACTTAAGCACTATGTTCTGAGTAAATGCACATCACCTTTATAAGGAACTCCATTATAGGTACAACTCATAAAGATGGAGCAATGATAAAGCAAGGAAAGACATTTGATCAAGTAATTACAGCAGAAGCAGCTGCAGCAGCCACCCTTCTACTAACACTTGTTCCCAGCACAAACCGTTCTCTTAGAGTTGCAGCTTCAGTGAGACCATCTCTAGCTCGTTCAAGACCTTCTGTTATATATTGCCCTACCTACATTTTTTTTTTTGAAAAATAAAAATGTGAGCTAACCATGACATCAATTAACAAAGTAATATATTTAGTATGCAACTTACTTGGTCTAGCAAGCAAGTGAACACTGCTTTCACATTGGCTGCAAGGGTAGCAGGCTGCAGAAAAGCATGTTTGGATTCAATAAAAAAAACTACCGGTGAAATATTTGAACCTCTTATAAATAAAGAAAAATAACATATTCATATTTAAGCCCTCTTTTACTGCATATTATCGCAATTTAGCTTTCTTTTTAGAGAAACAAATAGAAATAAAAGACCAATCAGACTCATAAGGCTCAAAAACCACAACAAAGTAAAGGCCTTAATCCACAACTGGAGGTAATTAAGACAATTCCAGAACACCCAAATGAGACATTATATCAGATGTCACCTCCAAATGTACATTTTAACCTGTCATTATCACATATCCATTACAAGATAAAATTTGACAAAAGCATGAGTTTGACTTGTAATGCTTAGCAGACAAGTTAACATTCTTATTCTATGTACCAGGCCAAACAATCAAGGTAGCCTTATATGAATCTATACATTTGCTAATATAGCTGCCAATTTCATGAATGCACGTTAACCTTACTTTACCTAAGAAAAAGAAATAAAGAAAAGGTTATTTATACGGAAAGAGCATTTCAGACAAGGGCGCAGGATTCTTAGACAACTTGACAAAAGAGGAACATTCAAAACAAAAGATAATTACTGCTTAATTACCTTTTTGATAACTGGAAAAGAGTACTCAAGCATTTTGCAGTAAATCCAATGGTATATGGTGCAACTATACAAGAACTCTCAGTAACAGACTGATTGCAGAATTAAAAATTACCAGAGATGAAAACAAAGTGCATCTTGATGTTGCTTCCTCATTCCACCGCACAAATTCTGTCACAACAGTAACAGATATCTGCTGGTGGGAAGATGCTGCAGAAGCCCCTTTTGAGCGCCCAATAGTCCCAGTTGATTCAGAAGGCTGCTGGCTCTCAGCACGCAGCTCTTCCATCTGCAAATCATGGTACAGTCTACTGTCGCCAGAGAAAAAAGTGCTCTGTAGAATTGACAGGGGGGGAATAAAACATAAACACACAAACCTTAGCTTGGTATAGTTGTCTAAGAGAGGCCTGCTCATGTTCAGGATATTCATCCTTGTGAGAAGAGAAAAGAGATTCTGTGAGGCCTGTATCAAAAGAGTCAATAAGCACCGAAATAAACGAGGAAAATTGTGCAAGAAGCTGAACAAATGTGACTAACATTAGTTGATATACACATCCATCAAGTCATGCTAACACTGTTATTCAGGAAATCAGTCTCATTGTCAACTATGATTTGCAGTAACATATTTAAATATATCAAGCATCAGTGGCAATCTTTGCTACCAAGTAAATAGAAATTTTCTTAATTGAAGAAATCCACAGGTCATTTATTAAACTACGCACAAACTTTTCATAGAAGCTCACCAATTAAGTTTAGTTCATTTATACACCATTCAAACTCATATTCTACAACCGAGAGGCAAAAGAGGCCAAAATTTAAAATTATTTCCAGGATTTGACTTGCAATGCTTAAAAAGGCTAATACTATAGACATTGACTAACTATAATCATAAAAGGTAATTCTATTTGAATATATTATAGAATGTCCATTCAAACTCATATTCTACAACCAGAGGCAAAAGAGGCCAAAATTTAAAATTTCCAGGATTTGACTTGCAATGCTTAAAAAGGCTAATACTATAGACATTGACTAAATATAATCATAAAAGGTAATTCTATTTGAATATATTATAGAATGTCCATATCTTTATAGTATTCAGGACCAGAATCAACAATTAAGCACCAAACAACTGAACTTAAGTCACCAGTCATCATCCAAATGACCATCTCTGTTTTTTCCTTTTTCTTTTTTCATTTTGGTTAAATAGGAAAGGGTGGAAGATGGAGTGATGGGAATGATCCCCCAACCCTGCAGCCTTGGTATTAGCTGGGACCACATAGAGCAAAGGCTACCCGTTGCAACATGAAGTCATTAGCAAAATTGTTTCCACAATAATTAACAGGGAAAACATATGTTAACAAGAAAGACAAACCCAGCTCATATTTCTTCATCGATTAATGATGCTCTACACTTGCACTGAATATTGCAGATGATTACACATCTAAAATTCACAAAATAAAGTTAGTTAAATACCCTCAACATCCAAGTCACCACATCCAACAGCTCGCAGGTCCCTTGCAAGTTCCTGAGTCTTCTCATATGCCACCGCTAGCATTCTGAGATACTGAAGCCTCAAGTCAAACACAAAAAAAGTCAATATCTGATTATCACTTCAAACTGAAACACAGGAACTAGAAACAGTGGACCAAGCAATTCTACATACTAATAAAAGTCCGCCTTCTTCCATGGGAGGTAAATTCACAAGAGATGGTTTCACTAACAATTTATCTAAAAGAGCTGTAACTCGTTGCTCTAAAACTCTCTGCACATACATAGAAAACATCATAAATATGAATTCACACAAAAAAAGGAATGCAGTTTGCAATTTGAACAAGATGATGTAAAACATATGAAGTATAATAAAAACATTCCTGCCTAGATACCTGAACCAAAATGGACATGACATCATTAGGAGATGGGAATACTGCCATAATTGTAGCTGCTTCTTTACGGACAGTGTCTGCAGGAGAGAAGCGTAGATTTTTAACAATCCTCTGAAGAATGCAACCCTTGCTTGAGATAAATGGCTATTTTCCAAACCTGTGATTTCTTTGAACAAGGAAGAGAGTCCACGAGCAACATTGCTAGGACTAGCTTGAGAACCCTGATCACCAAGAACCAATCTAGAGTCTGCATTCATGACTTCCACATCAATGAACATTGGACGTGTTGCCACATAATGTTGCATGGCGCTAGTGCCCCTGTTGAACTGCAATGCAAAAGGAAACCCATGAGATAAAAAGAAAAAAAAAAGTAAAGGAAAAAACAGAAAAGGAAACCTTTCAATGAATTTGCAAGATCCCTTTATAAATGGAAGATCCATATTACTTCAGAGAGCGATGAAAAGGAATCAAAAGAAAACAAAAAATAACTAAAATTTATGGCTTAAACAATCTCCCTCCCATTTTTTCACCAAAAAGTGCAGAAAGGAATAGCAAATCTGTGGGCATTTTGGACCAGGTCATGCAAGTCTGGAGGACTTTTCTTATTATTTTCCAATAATCATTATTCTGTTGTAAGTTGGACATGAAGATTTTAGTTCAAAGATGAAACTACGAAAGCTTATATTCAATTAATCAGTTCAACCCTAGACAGTAAACAATATGACTCCCCCAGGCCAGTATAATCTAGCCATGTTCACGTGACCCCAAGTCGAGGTGTTAGGCATAAAAGTATCCTGTCCAATCACATGACAAAAGAATCACCTGAGATAAAAATTTTGCACATTCTGCCATGGTAGATAATTCTCGTTTCTGTGATGCTGCATCAAACCGAGCCAACAATCTATTCTCCAGTTCTGCGTGACAAGAGGAAAAATGTCACCCTCTACAATGTTATGGTAAAAGAGACAAATCCACCAATCATAAACATCTTTATCACTTCTTCTTGTTCTCTTTTTTTTGTTTTTTTTTTTTTTTTTTTTTTTTTTGGGGGGGCGCTTCCATGGCTGCAAGGCACAGCAGGATCACAAAAATTCTCAAATAACCTTGAATTGGTCCTTGTAGAGATTCTGAACAAGGGACTCTCAAGACAATGAGTATATGGTGATAATTATTTTATCAAAATATCCGTCAAACATTGAAAATAACAAAGGTAATTTCTGATTCCAAGGAGATGCATAAAAGCCAGTAATGACATTCCTTTTAAGCATCACAATCTGCATAGCTTTCTTCCTCCTTTGCCAACATGGAACTGACTTTTTTGTTGTTTAGGATAAAAGGAGAAGGGGTAATTAGAAGTAAGGAATTGCACGGTACAGAATTGTAAATGAGACATCCTATGTAAAGGAGGATAGAACAACCATCTAAATCAAAATAACAAAGCAACACAATCCTTTTCTTGAGAACTGCCCCTAAAGACATCTGCTGACATGACAATGCTCAAAGTCAAGAAGACTATCCTATTCCACAACAACTGACTTAGTGTGAAGTAATGAGTAAAATCACTGCACCTCCTCTCCATCAAAATGCACATACAGCACATCTCCATAAAGAACTAAAATCTTTCTCCCATTAAAAACCACAGAAGAATCCAACACTAGTTCTTCGAACTAAAATCTTTCTCCCATTAAAAACCACAGAAGAATCCAACACTAGTTCTTCTAAGGATCACCTACTCACAGCTGAATTGCAAACACATAGCCCTGCCACATATCCCAAGCTACAGGGCTATGTGGAAATAAATCACTCCAAGATTCTTCATTATGATGGCACATAACACAAATATTTGGAGACTGGACCATATGGAAATGGGTATCCGAAAACTCTTTCTCATCACAAGCTAGCCCTTTTCTTCTAACCTGATGATGATGTTCGACCATATATGGTATAACCATTAATAGTTATTAAACTACACAGTTTGTCATTTAGACATAATTTTTCACTATTTTCATTTAACACTAACTCATTGTATTGTTTTCAGGCACCATGTATGGACTTCCTGTGGCAGTACTATCAAATCCAAAAAGAACAATATGCAGAACACATACCATTGCAGTAGTCCTGAAGATTAGTGACTGCAACTTCTAATCCTCGGCTTGCAGTTGCATTTCCCATGACTGATGTTACAGTTAAGTCTTGTCTTCCAATATCTTCCTCAGCAAATGACCCTATAGAAAAGCGATTAGGTTAGTGCAAAGAGATCATGCAGCATGACAAGAGCTTGAGGTTGAAGAATTATGAAATTTCAGAGCTTTGTGAAATTCCAGAGCAAAGAGATCATCTTACGTAACTTCTGCGCAATTGAAGCCGCCTCAGCAACACGGCTGTCATCCGAAAACAGAGGTGAAAGTTCCATTAAGTCACCTGGGCTGCCATTGAATTCCATCATGTACTGCAAAAATTAAGTAAACAAGGTGTTAATGCATTCTTAGGCCAGGCTAAGGAAAGCATAAAAAATAAGTTGATGGGCAGTACCTTTATGAGCTCTATTGTTTGACTAGCTGTTTCCCTCTGAGCATCTGCACTCTGACAAGATCATAATAAAAAGGGTATAATAACTATAGAACTGAATGCATAGCAAAATTATAACCGGGTATAAGAAAAGTTTTACCTGCAAATGGTCTCCTATTTTGGCAGCAGTCTGTCCAACACTTGAAATACGTGTGTCAAGCCTTGCAAAGCTATCAAACAAGCCATCTACACCTTTTTCCAGCTGAAAGACAAAATCCATAGAAAATGAAATCAAGATTTTTGCTAAACTAGATGGATCTCATAAACCGAGCAAAGAGAAACAAAATGTTCTTGTCTTAAAGGAGCCAAACCAACCGAATGCCCCTGAAGACCTAAAAACCACTTGCCAAAAATGGAGAACGAAACCCAATCAATTTTATTTTCTTTCATTTTCTTTTTATTTAAAAAGGATTATATCTTTTTCATTGCCTAACTTCAGTTCTTCATTACTTTTAAGCCAATCAATCATATAAAACTAAATTTGTAGCCTGCGCTCCGCTGCGGGTTGGGCAAATTTTTTTGCAACGTAAAAATGAATGCTAAGGAAAAAAGATTTGAGACCCGGGTCATGGGTTCAATTGATAATTTAAATAATATGATTAAAAAAATACAACAAAAAATAAAAAGACAAAAAAATATCAATGAAAAAAAGGTTAAAAAAACTCAATCTGATCCAACCCAAATTATCAAACAACTTAATGGTCAAGAGCAAAATTGAAAAAAAAAAAAAGGAACAAAAAAAACAGTTAAACAGGTTTAACTCACAAACTTTGTGACAATGAATATAAGATTGGGATAATCTCATAAAAAAAAATACAGGAAAAGGAGTTTAAATATCAATTCTTAATAAATCAAATGAGAACATGACAACTCCACAAAAAGAAAAATGAATAGGATAAAGATTTAGCTCGATCTCTAGCAGAAAAAATGTTAAAGGATAAAAGTCAAGGAAAAAATATAATTTAAAAAGGTCAAAAAAACTTCCAAGCCCAACCGAATCAAGATGCAAAATCTCTAACCCAGTCACCAAGGTGAATGCGTTTGAAAGCAAATTGAATAACATCATGAAGCTTAATTATCGAACAACATAATGCTGAAGGACAAAAATTAAAAAATAAAAATTAAAAATCAATGAAAAAAAATGAGTCAACCCAGGCTAACCAGCAAATCCCGCAATCATTGAAATCGTGAAATCCTTGAACCGAACTCAATCAAGAAACTTAATTCCTAACTAATTTAATTTTGAAAAATGAAATTGTAAGAAAAATATCAATATAGAAAACTTGCTAAAAGAAAAAAAGATAGCAAAAAACAAAAGTGAATCAAGTTTGATAGGAATAAAAACCCATAGATGATGAAATTGTAAAAAAAATGATCAGAATAATCCAATAAAAAGAAAATGAAAAAAAAATACGAAAACCAATTTCCAATAAATCAAATGTTAAAAGATGAAATTGAAATAATTTAATTTTAAAAAAGATCCCAAAAAAAAATCAATCCGCTATAACCTTTAAAACCAGTAATCCTAGTCCTGAACCCGGGATTAACCTCGTATCAACGGAAAAAAAACTTTGTTATCCCACAAACCCTGTGATCATGAGCACATGATCAGTATAGCCCAATACAAAGAAAAGGAAAAAAAAAGAGAAAGATCAATTTCAAATAAATTAAATGTTGAATGAATAAATTGAAATAAATCAATTAAAAAAAAGGGACCCAAAACAACAAAATTCAACTTAGTTAACCTTGAAACCGGTGACTTTAGTCATGAACCCGAAACTAATTCCATAAAAAACAAAACGTAGAAAATAATAAAGAAAATCTCTATAAAAAAAGAGGGTAAAAAAATTAGCTTTAAAAGGGGAGAAAAAAAGTCAACTCAGGCAAACCTCTTAAACACGATCTAACCTAAAAAAGTAGGAAGATCAATTTCAAATAAATTAAATGTTGAAGGATAAAATTGAAATAAATCAATTTAAAAAAGGAAACAACAAAACAAAATTCAACCTACATTAACCTTTGAAACCGGTGACCCTGGTCATGAATCCAAGACTAATCCCATAGAAGGCAAACCGTAAAAAATAATAAAGAAAATCTCTGAAAAAAGAGGGTCAAATTTTTTTTTAAAAAAAAACATTAGCTTTAAAAAAAGAGGAAAAAAAAACAAGTCAGCCCGGGCAAACTTCTTAAACCCGGTCTAATCTCTAAAACTTATAACCCGTGAAATCCTTGAATCGGGTTCAATCAAGAAGTTTAATTCCTAGCTAATTTAATTTTAAAAAATGAAATCGCGAAAAAAAATCGATTTAAAAAACTTATCAAAGAAAAAAAGATAGCAATAAAAAAAATACATATCACATTTGAAAGAAAAATAACTCATGGAGGATGAAATTGAAAAAAAAAAACAACCTAAAAAATAATTCCAAACAAAATAAATAGCAATAAAAAAATAGAAACCAAATTTGAAAGATAAAAAAATAAAAGGAGGTGAGATTTAAAAACAATTGTAATTTTATAGCGTATTAAAAATAAAAAAAAATAGTAATCAAAATAACAGGGACCAAATCTGAAAGATTAAAAATTAAAAGGGAATAAAATTGAAAAACATTTGTAATTTCATGGCTTATTCAAAGTAAAAAACAAAATAGCAATCAAAAGAACAAAAACCAAATATAAAAGAGGAATAAATTGCAGGGCTAATCTGGTTTTATGAAGGGGCTTACACGAAATTCAAGGGTGGAGAGAGAGAGAGAGAGCGATCATCGACACCAAACCCGATGCGCATTTGGGGCATGTACTCCCCCATTGCGTCGAGAGCGCCGAGACTTTTCAAATGTCACCCTCCAATGAGGCATTTGATGGTCGGACAGCCTTTCACGCACAGCCAGAACAATGCAAGGGTCGTCCACACGCCGACGCATGCTACCACTAGGTTTATTTTATAATTATAGTTAATAAATTTAATTTACAACAATGCTCATGCGTACCCTTGGAATTACAATAAAACCAATGTCAAATGCTAAAAAAACATTTAGGTGATAATTTTGTTGATTTTGTCTTTAAAGACATCAAAGTAATTATATTATTCTAAAAAAATTGAAAATACTAAAATATCGCTGAGTAGTAGGCATTAAATTATTTTATTCCAAGGTTAAATTAATAATTTTATTGTACGGGAAAAAAAGATGAAACTATCAATCTAACCCCATATAATTTGTAAAGGACAATTGTGTTATGATGAAAAGACCATTTTGCCTCCGATAACTAGTTCAAAGGTTTTTTTGTTCAAGGTCAATTTCATAATCACACTATTACAATGAATAGTAGTATGAGTTTTGGTGAACAGTAACTTTCCTAGGAGAATTAGTTTTTTTTTTTTAATTTAATCAGCCACTAAAAATTAAAATGCAAGAAATTACTTTATAATATCACCGAACTAAAGGAAATGGAATTAGCTTGCGCATACATTTACGGATGTGTGTGTTGTGTCTGGTCACTACTAGTTGATGCACTGTGACATAATGTAGTCATCATCATTGTGCCTGTTATAGAGGTCCAATCAGCAAGTAAAAGATAAAGAAGCTTTTGCAGTTTACTTCAGAAAAAAATATCGTAACAGTTTTTAAAATGATTCAAAAACATGCACACAGACACCCATAAACTCACCTCAGCAAGTGTTTTACGGTGCTTGGAATCTTGGACAGAAACCTCCTTCTTGAGATTGTAGAGCCTTCCATCAATCTTCAATCCAAAAAACATGTCACCAGAGAAATTTTTTACAGCCTCGTATATTTCATCAAATACTCTTGACAACCTACCTGTTTTCGGAGGTCTATCAACTCCCTACAAGAATCCCGAAACAAAGACAAAAGACTATCCACTTCAGGAAATAAGGGAGAAGACAAGCCTTGCGCCAATTTTGCTGCATCAGATGGGGCTCTTGCATGTCCAGTTGCTATAACATCACTCCCACCGACACCATCAGCTGAATCTGCTTCTTCATCTTGGAAAGATGGGAGTAGATCATTTACCAAGTTCCCAAATAATGCATCAAACGAAAAATCACCCTACAAATTGAATTCAGACTGTAAGTTTTAACATAAAACAAAGCAAAAGGTATGATACCAAGTTTTCCTCATGAAGATTAAGCTGTCCACTATCTACTACTTACCTTGAAATCATCTATATCCAGAATGAGTGGAAGAGAGGCAACTGACGAGGATTTTGAATTTCTATTGCTCCTGATTCCATCTATACTATCCTTCATCTGCTTCACATTATGCATATTACGGTAAATCATCACCAGAAATTAAAATTTCAAGCACTGATAATAACGCTGATAATATTTCAGAAACCCTAGCTAAAAGACTTGATCACCATCACATTGGCACCAAAATAATAAGTGTGCCAGAGATTTACCTTATGTAGGCTGATTTTCTCTCAGTAAATTCTAAGCAGGAAATTTCATTACAATGAACCAAAAAAACACAGAACACAAAATTTAATCCAACTTTATCTCCTGCTTTCTCCAATTTTCTCATCAACCAAACAAAAAGGAAAAGGAAAAACCAATTCAGCTTCCCTTCTAGTAGTAAGTGCTAGAACCAGTACACAATACTCAGTCGATCACAAAATGACCATAAACCCCTCCATTAAATCTGAGAAAATTTAAAATAAACTAAAGCGCGTGCAGTTTATAGATCATGAAGCAGAATTGATAAGAATGTTACCTCGTCAGTGATTGAACGAGAAGAAGCAGAGCGCGGAGACGATGGCCAGAGAGAGGCTTTGGCTCTTAATTTCTACGATTTGGTAGGGTAGATCGAGCTTTTGATGAGAAAGAGAGACAAGAAAACAGACTCTTCATCAACGAAAACTACAATGAATGATTTTTGTATTTTACAAAGTTACGGTTTTGGCCTTAATTTGGAAGAAGGAAGGGTCATGCAGGGTAGCGTCAAATTGGGGAATTACGATGCAAGGTAAGTTCCAATATATTATTTAAAAATATTTTTTACTTGAATATATATATTAAAATAGTTTTTTTATTTTTAATATTAATATATTAAAATTATTTAAAAAGATTAATTTAATAATTTTTCAAGTTAAATATATATAAAAACAGAAATTATTATATTATCGAGTACTTACTAAAAAACAATGCCTTAGAGGTTCAGATTCCCCTGCAAACCATTTTTCAAAGTCATTTTCTCGTCTAATTATATTAATTAACATTTTTCAACAACTCTTTTCAACTTGCGGTGAGCATTTTCAATTTAGTTTGATTTTTAATTAAAAAATAATCAATGTAAAATTTATTTATTTTTAATTTAAAATTAAAATCAATTAAAATCGAACTATTTCAATTTGTTTCGATTCAATTTATGTTGTTAGAAAACCAAAAAACCTTTTTGTGACTTTTTATGAGCAATTAAAATAATTGATATAAAAAGCCTATTTTGACTGTCCAATTTTTTATGTTTTTTTATGGGTTTTTAAAAACCTTTTGACTAATGTAAAAATCCTTTTCCAATTTATTAAATTTTTTTGTGTTTTTTAATTGGGTTTTTTATTTTATTTTTTTAAGAGAAGCTACTCAGTATTAAATATCAATCAAGCCAACTCAATTTCATTATTTGTCAAAAGCAGGATGGTACACAACTACCGTAAACAAAGCAATAGCAGAAGCAGTTAGCAACAAAAATAAACAAATAAAAATACCCAAACATTAAAATCATTACAATAACTTAAAAACTTAAGTAGCATTTTAACTATACAAGAGAAGTTAATTCCTTCGCTTAGAACTAAATCAACTATTCAAAGTATCTGCATTTAACTAACTCAATCGCAACATCATATTGTCATTATCATAAATTCACATGTTTATGGTAAAAATTTCACATCAACTCAAAACTAGAAAGATGAGTTTGAACCACTAAAAGTGTGGCATAAAGCACTCACGGTACTATTTATTTTTACGTTTTAAAAATATTTTAAAAAAAATTAAAATTTTTTTATTTTTTCTTTGCTTCAAATTAATATTTTTTTGGTGTTTTTAGATCATGATTTTTTAAAAAATAAAAAATATATTATTTTAATATATTTTTGAATAAAAATTATTTTAAAAAGCAACTATAACCACATTCTTGAATAGACTTGAAGAATTGGAAAACGTCGCTTAAACCATGCAAATCCATTGCAATTAAGAAAGAAATTCAATCATCATCATGATGCTTAAAAGAATGATCAGGCATCCAGACACCATAATTCAAGAGAGAGAGAGAGTAAATATAAATACCTTGTGTTTGCGTGTTTTAATAAAATTTGAATCTTTTTATTTAAAATTATTTTTTATGTATTTTAATTGTTTTGATGTACCTTATGTTAATATAATTTTTATATAATAAAAATTAATAATATTTTAACATACAAAAAATATTTCAAAACATTACTATTATCGTACTTTTAAACATCTCCGAAACCATTAGCACCATTACACATGCAATTATTGGGAGCGTAAATATTATAGTTTCAGTAATAAGAAAAACCAACTAAACTTAAAATTCAACATAGTGACAGCCCCAGCCCCAGTCTACTCAAGATTGTCTAGATGTGTCCTCTAAAGTGAGCATGAACTCAATTTCTATAGAATATGTAAAACCTTACTTATTTTGAACGTCAAGAAAATCTCCAACATTAAATTTGTAACAACTTTAGCTTACGTGAGGTAAATTATATTTAATCTTGAGAGAAATTAAAAGAAATTTTCAAGAATTTGCTTTACAATGTATAACTTTTATTCACTTTCAGATACAACAAATGATTGAATAGAATTTACTTCCTTAACATGAAATCATAGTAGCTTAAGTTGACCTGCAAAATGTAAAATTTGCCCGATCATACTTAATTCATTTCATAGCTATATACTGCTTCTTATTTTCACTGTGCATTAATTATTCTTCATAATCTCACGGATTATTATGAATTAAAAGAATGTTTTTTTGTTTTTTTATTTTGATACTCGGATTTTTACTTTGCACCCAGTAAATGAGGGAGAGTTGACTTCAAAGATAAACGGAGGTAAAATAGGTTGTGGATTTGAATTTTGTATGAAAAGTTTATTTTAACTCCCTATCTTTTTTTAGATTTTATGTAATTGGTCTTTTTAATTTTTAAAATTTTAATTTTGATACCAAACTTTATTTTCTTCATTTCTGGTTCTTTTTTTATAGGAAAAGAGAGAGGGTCTAGCCGAATGCTAGCATTAAAAGAGAAAGTTATTGTTGGAGACTATTTCAACCACTAAACTAGTTGATTTTTGAGTTAAATGATCATTTATGGTGAGAGAAGTTCAAATTTAATGTGTTTTTTTTTTATCTTGAAAGTGCAAATAAAAATAGACAAGATTTTGGAAAGATTTTTGGTTTGGGGTTGGTTTTGTGTTTTGAGGCCTTTTTTGCGTGTTTTGAGGCAATGAATTGGTTTAACAAGATTCGGGTGTTTTCTAGGTGTTTTGAGTTAAAATTTGGTTTAAAATAAATTTTTAGGAGAAAAAAAAAACATGAACCATGTATTTCCGGTCACCACAATGGCCGGAAATTGAAGAATTCAAACAGAACGTCATCTATTTTTTTTCCAAATAAATTGGGACGACTCCGCCTTATTAACTTAAAAAATAAAAAATAAAGGCCCGTGCGTGAGCCATTTCTTAATGGGTCGGGCATCTGGCCTGACTTACCAGACATAGCAACACTTGACCTCGTTATTTTTTTCCTTTTTTTTAATTTTGATTTGTTTTAATTGATACCTTTTTTATATGTTTTTTTTTAAATAATTTTAATCTTATATTTTAACCAAAGCCCCTTCTATGTGATTTTTTTTTGCTTATTTAGTTTTTTTTAATAGTGATTATTGTTTAATTATATTAGGTGTATTTAATTTTTGAATAAGCTAGTATGATTCATCTGTAATTATTTTTTTATTTTATATACATTCAATTTATTTTTTTAGAATTAAAATGTTTATTTTCTTATAGTATTTTTAACACGTGTAGTATTGCAAGGTATTTTTTTAATAAATTTCATGTGTTTGTTAATTTCTATTACACCTTGATTATAATAGACAATTTTATTAAACACAACTAGGTAGATGACCCGTGTTGCGATATTAATATCTCGATTTACATTTGTCTTCTTTTTTTTTAGGTTTTGTTTTTATTTATCATAATTTCTTTTTCTATTAAATTATCTCGATTTTATTACTTATAACGCACGATAGACAAGTGATCTTGACATATCTTATGTTCAAATCACGAGTTTCACGTGCTAGCCCAACTTTGTTTAGAACAATATATTTTATTTATTTATTTATTTGTTGTTGTTATCTCAAATTTTTATGGTATTATTAAATTAATCAAGATTTAACCTGATTATTAAATTTCTTATAATTCTTTAAAAACATAATTATCTTTTTTTAGGCTAAAAATAATTTGTTGGGCTGGTGGCAACACACAGACCACCAATGTAGTACCCTTTAATTAGCCACATAACAAAAGGAAATCCACTTATATTTTCTTGATCATTGCTTGAAAATGAGGGCGTAACTTGTATTGTTACACCAAACATACACAAAAATACCATCTTTCTCTCTCAAATAGGTATCTCCTTAACATAAAATTAAAGCAAAAAAAAAAAAACAAGTAACCATAAAATACTCAAAACTCATTATTTCTTGGTATTTTCCTTCTTTTCTACCTTGTTACCAACACCTTATTAACAAGTTCATCATTCAAACCATCATTAGAAGTTGATGGAATAAATGATGAGTTGGGTGTAGCATGCTGATTCAATATCTCTAGTGGTGACTCCACCACCTCTGCAGCCTCGAGAGTTTGAGAGAGGTAGAAGGACGATTGAGACAAAGAGATTGAAAGAATGTGAGAGACAAAGAGAGCTTCGGCGTGGGGGGGGGCTGGGTTTGATTACGGTTAGCAAAAGTAAATTTTCTTGACAAGCTGAGAGAAAACACAACAAAGAAAACATAAAAATCTAAGTTGGCTTAAAAAACACATGTGGTGACAAAGTTTCCCTGTCATGTAAAGAGAATAATTCAGAAATTTAATTGTGTTTTCTAGTATTTGAAGGATACCAAGAGATTGCAAAGATCAGCATCAAAGGCAACATCATTTTCCTTCTAAAAAAATGATAAATACAAAGTTGAGATCAGAATCCATTATAACTTGGAAACCAGAAAGACGACAACTTTTCTTTTAATTCATAGGATTATTAGGCAACATTAGAGGCTATAAATAAGTATTGTATTAGACTTGCAATGTTTTCTTTTCTTCTTTTCTTCTAATGGCATAACAAGACTTGAACTTATGAGGTCTATTTTTATTTTGCTAGCTACAACTCGGGGCTTGTTTGAACTTAATTAATTTTTTATTTTTTGTTAGGATCCAAAGCTTGTTTGGATCAGAGTTTGAGCTTACTAGTAAAGGTTTTGAGTCAGTTTTTGTAATTAGATCAATTCAATCCACAAAGATACATCAATTAAGGTTAATTTCTCATACCTATTTAAACACATGTAAGCCTAAATTTTAGGATATTTGATGAATAATATTTCTGAACTTTTTGAGATTCTTGTATTTTTTTGTTCTTAAACAAACTGAATCTGACTTGTCAAAGATTAACTGATGTCATTGTACTATTCGATTTTATTCCAATAGTGTTGGTATTCTTGAACAACTTTTCATTTTGTCACACTCCTATCAGATCTCTTTCGGCTTTCTGGGATCAGATCTTAATCTTGATCATGAGTTACATAAACACGTGATCACGAGATTCGCATAAAAAAAACAAGCAAAAAAATCATTATGTATTAAGTTAATGATATGGCTAAAATCATACGTGATTAGTCATATTGAGTTGAACCTGAGAGTGCAAGTATAAGTAATAATTCATTGATATATTCTCACGTTAGTAGAACTCGTTTCGCTGTAAAATTAATTAAATTTTCGTGTTACCCTGTTTGTTTTTGCGTTTCAAAAGTATTTTTGAAAAAATTTAAAAATTTTTATTTTTTTTATTTCAAATTAATATGTTTTTAGTGTTTTCAAATCATTTTGATGCGTTGATTTCTAAAATAATTTTTTAAAAATAAAAAAATATTATTTTGATGCATTTCAGCATAAAAAATGATTTGAAAAGCAACTCTAATATTTCAACTAAAAGAGAACCCTCCTATACCTATTGATCTGGATCATTGTAGAACCCAAAATCAATCTTGAAAAGTAACCCCAATATTTCTTGGATATTTGATCGGTTAGTGTGAGGTGTGATGAAGAAAATAGATTTTCCTGCCAGGCTTTCTTTTTCACTATTCCTACAGTCATTTTGAATGGGTCTTGGTGGGCCTGTGTTTTTTTGGGTAAGGCCTGATAGTTATAGCTGGTTATGATGTGAAAGTTGTTTGGGCTTGTATGAATTCTTTTTGGTTTGGGTTACCTTTCTTATATTTTTGGGCTAACCTTTGTGATTACATGGGCTGATTTTTTAAATGGGCCGGATTGGCATGTAGGCTGTGTCATTTATTTTCTCTGGGCTGTGTTAATTGATGGCAATGGATGGGTGTGCGTGTGTGTTTGTTTACATGAATTGTGCATTTTATTTGTTCTTGAATTTTGATTTTATTAAAAAATACAGAAAAGAAAATTTTTCAAAAATATGTATATTTATGATTTAAATTGTATAGGGCGATGTTAGTCCAAAAAAATCATGTTTGTATTTTTATACAAAAATAAAAGAAAAAAAAATGTTTTTGCATGATTTAGTATTTTTTTTAAATACTAAGAATATTTAAAAAGCATTTTATTTATTTTATACGCGTCTTGGACTTGATAGCATGTTTATTGAGCCTATTGAGACTTTACCTTAATTTCAAAAACATAAAAAAATATTTATTTTTAATATAAAAAATTATAAATGTAAGATGTATTTCCAATATATATATATTATTTTAAAATGATATGTTTTACCCAAAAAAATCATTGTTCACCTTATTGAGGTGACCCCACCTTAATCAACAAACAAACTAGTAATTGGAAAAACACAACAAAAACTTTAGTAATAACTGGACAAATTAACAATGTAAATTACTTTCCGTGAGGTGTATTAGGAGTAATGCTGTATTATATATACACAATTAATTCTTTTATGTAGATACTGGAAATCAATTAAAATTTTTAGTTATCAATGATAATTCTAAATTTTTTTAAACCATAATTTTGTTTTAATTTTCTCCACATTCTATTAAATCATAATTTGAAAAGATAATTGTCACAATTTGTATACATGTGATAATAGTTATAACATTAACATGATCAAACAAGATTTCACAACAAATTCAAGATAGAGTTTTTAAACAAGAACATGTCATTGAATAAATAAGAATATACAACTAATTTTTGAAAAATTAGCTAAAATAATAGATAAATTTCCATCTCATTTTATTATCCAAGATCCAAATTTCAAAGAAAAGACGAGGCAATGAAAAATTAATTTATTTTAAAAATATTTTTAAAAAACATGGTTTGGATTGACCTTTAATTTTATTTTTGCTCTCTAGCTAATTTACACAAGTATCGCGTGATATGCACGCGGCACCTGAACACACGACTCCGGCGCCAAGTCATTTGCGAAAATTCTTCTCCATTCTCCCCTCACCATTTAAAATTTCAACGAGAGTCAAAAAGAACGAAGAAAATTGAAAACACCAAAACGACAACAACGAAACCCAAAAAACGGACGCACAGTGACTGAGCGATGATCACAAACCCTAACAAATCTTTCGCGAAGACAATCTGCCATGAAGATCTCAAGCCCATTATCGAAGATCTCCAATCAATCTCCATCTGCGGCCACGTCTTTCACGAAATCTGGTACGGAAAAAATCTCGCACCTGCATAAATCTTCCGAGTTCTTGTACCTTTGGAAATTAATTTTGTTAAGGTTTTGGTGTTTATGTTCGAAACCCTAACTTGCAGCAGTGGTTTGAATACTGTTCGAGTGAAAAGAAGTGTAGCTGTCCAGTTTGCAAGCAGAATTGCTCGGCTCAGGATGGCGGTCGCCTTTATTCTCATTCTGTTGGGGATCAAACAGAACCGTTAGGGGATCGGAAGCCGGGGGGTGAGGAGGATTCGGAGTTGTTGCGTGGAGAAGTGGAGAGATTGGAAGGAATATTTTTGGTTCTCAATACGATTTTGGAGCGTCAAGTGAAGGAAATCAAGCAGCTCAATGAGGAAGTAAGTTTGATTGCTTCCCGTGATTCGTTTGGTTATTTTTTGTCTGTGTCAAAAATCTGTACAGCACATAGTTTACTGTTATTTATGTGGCTGTAATTGACCGAATCTATGGTTATATCAATGAAGTCTTTGAAGCGAACCGATCGTGTTTGTTCTTTTCTGGGTCTTATGAAGCGATTCTCTGTTTCAGTTATATCTCTGTAAAGATGAGTTGAAGAGACAAGTTAAATCGATGATTGATTCAATGGAACAAAAAGCATCGATTCTACACCTGATTCGATTGAAATCTGAGGTGCATTGTCTGTCTTCACAGTTTGTTCTAGATCTTTGTCTTCCTTCTCCTTTTTTGACATCGCTGGTGTCAATTAATTGGAATTTTCAAGGAGGTTTGGTCAATTACGTTGTAGGAGCTTGATGCACTGAAGTTGGAGAGTATTAGGCTGCATGATAGGAACGTGGCACTCACCAAAGAGCTTGTAGCACTCAAGCTGTAAGCACACTTGTGTTAGGTCCGAGTAGATTTTTATTGTTTGTATTCTTGTGATGAACTCTCATTACTTGTATGGTTTGCAATTTAGGGTATCAGATGTGAATTTGGAGGAAGACGAGGTTTTAAAGCCTGCATCTTTTGGTATTGAAGCCAATAACAAAGATACCGTGGACATTATAAGGAAGTCTGTGGTCATTCTAATAAGTAAGTTATCCACTTTTCCAGTTATAATTAAATGCATTTATGATGGAGAATGTTACTTTGAGTTTTGGCCTTCGATTGAATTTATTATTCATGACTGAATTCCAAAATGGTTAGAGCTGTTGATTCATCATCAAGGGTTGCACTATGCCAGTAGCAAGCTTTTTTACTTGATACCTATCTGTAAATGATCAGTGTTTCATGCACCTACGTTCATCTTGTAGGTGCTTTTGTTAATGCTGCTAGATTTTACCTTGATTTTTTCCACCGAAGAATAATCTATGTTGATAACTTTATCTGATTTGCGCTCACTGCATTATTATTTAGCTAATCTTCTGCAAATATTATCAACCTTTTCTTCTTATATTTATGTGCATCTCTTATTCATTCAGGGTTTGGATATCTAACATAATTCATTGCTGCACATTGCTTTTAACAGGAGTTACAAAGAATTGATGGATAAGTGTAACCATCTTTGAAGGGGTGAGGCTTGTTCTTGTAAAAGACTCGAGAAGGCAAAAGATCAATAAATTGAAGGTAAGTCTGTGAGGACTTGTTTGAAAATTATCGAAGTAAAGCTCATTCGGAGCATAGCTTTTGTTTTCTGGTATGTACTGGTCTCTGGTTTGGCACAAATGATTGTTTTGTTGCCATCATCAGACAAGGGTCCAAGAACTAAAGATTGTTGTTGAAGTAAAAGATAATGGAACTTTGAGGGCTTTAAAAGCGCCAAAGAAGACAAAATGCAAAGGGATCGTCACAGAGGGTATTAAGGATAATTCTAGTGCTTTGTCCACCAGTGTTTCATCAATCGGTATAAAGGAACAGCAGACCCACCTGTGGATCTGACAGGAAGCTTGACCAATGATCAAGAAAATTTCAATTTCATCAGCGACAAGGGTGCAGATTCTTCTGAAGAATATACTAGAATGGCAGCTCTTAATAAACAGGGAAATGCTTATTATGCAATAGATGAAGCTCTTTGAATCTTTTGACAGCTGTGCATGTAATTTTAGACTCTGATTCAAAACATCAGACCAGAGAGGCTGTGACTCTACTGTTGCAAAGTCAGAAACAGTTTCTTATATTCATAGTGAAGCCAAAGTGCATAAAACAGTGAACTCAGCTGGACTGTTTGTATAAGAACTGCAATCAACAATGATAACTGCAATACTCTTGATTCTGCTACAGACCAGGAAGTTACTGCATCTCATGATGACATCAGAGAAGTTTGGCCCATCCTCAACATTAGAAAAGACTCTCTGTCACCAGCTCCTCTTGCCAGACCAGTTAATTTACTATCGGTGCCATTTGAGTTTGATGTAACTGGTTTCAAGGAGTGGCTTGAACCAAACTTTGTGGTATAACTAACATGTGGTGGGCATTTTCCCTCTATATAAATACTTATTTTGGAAGATTACTTGCTCAGAATCTAAAGTTAGCTATTTGAAATGACACTAAACCTCCATGAGATATATGTTTCTCCTGTTGATTGATGGGTCCTGATGTAACAAATTGGTACTTGGGGAGATGGTGTAAGCACAAGCAAAGCAAGGGATCAGTGGTCATGCAAGGTACAAGTGCAAATAGTGGGGATTTAATTGCCGCTGGATCTGATGGGAGAGGTGGAAGAGTTAAAGTGCTGAGATCTATGAATCAATCCTCATTGGTGGGTAATTCAAGTGCATGATCATTTAATTACTAGTTTGACAAGTATTGGTTTGAAACTCTTTGCAACTTGTAGCTGCCTGCGTTAGTTGCTACTCCAGTACCGGTCACACACAATCTTGCTTATAGTTATATTTTGTTCTTTTATGGAGTATCAATTAGTTTTCTGTTCATTTGAAAATAGAGAGCATTGAGATTGTCACAACTGCACATCCATTCAACTTAGCTATGTGGTTTTCGTGCTACTATTTTTCTGTCATCTGCTTTGTATCTAGAATCACAACGTTTCCAAGAAACAATTTCGTCTTGAAATTGATTTCTTGACTTCTAACTACGACCCTTTTATGCAGGATGCTAAGGGAAATAGTTTATCTGCCAAGAAGTGCAAGTATGAAGCTAAAACAAGCAGTTTGCAATCCCAAGGCTCTTTGCAGGTAGAACACTTCTTTGGAGGGCCAGTCAGTAATCAAAGGTGTGCCCTTTACTACGTGTAATATCTCAGTCATGTTAATGTGTCTAAGAAATAGTAAGATACTTTCGGCATGTTTTGAAGGAAATGGAATGGGAATTTCTTTCCACTCAATTACACTTGAATGATTTTCTTCCTCTCATCTCCTCATAATTCATAATTTAACCAAGTGACAAAGTGGTTGCTGCGCTTTTTAGTCTTGCATTTCATAGACTAATCAGACAAATTACTTCTGTTTAGATGGCTTTCATTTGGAAAACTGGTGGTACTAGGCATAAACATTACGAGGTAAAGTATTTATGAGTTCTGAATTGAATGGGTAGAACACATGTTTTTTTGGATGGCTGTTAAAAGATATATATATTAATTTTATTTTCTTGGTTCTGCAAATGCTGTGTTGAGGAAAAAGATTCTTTTGCGTGGAAGGCTTTGGGTTATTCTTCTCAGTTCACATTTCATCTGGGAGATAAAAAAGCTCCAAAATCCAAATCATCTGTTTTATATGTTTTCCCTTTGTTAAATTGAAACGATAGTAAATACAGTTACATGTTTTTTTCTTTTTCAGAGCCCCTTCCAAAAGTGAAGGAAAAGTAAATCTCTTTTTGCGCTAATAAAAAAATAAGTCACATTACTAAGGTGTATTGGTGGCAGAGAGACGGTTCTAATTCCTTTGTCTTTTTTACATTTTACATTATCGTTTATGCTTGCATGTCTTTCTGAGCTGGAATATTACATGATCACGGTAACAATCGTTTTTATGAATATTATCATGCAGGTACATGTGGTTAATTTTATCTAGTAAGTTGAACGTGGGTAGCCATTTACTCGAACAAATTGAATACTGCATTCTCTTTGAAATTCCTGGCTAGCCATTGTAGGAAAGCCGTGCATGAAGCTATAGGAACTCACCTGGATTCTGTGAATGGAAGCATGAATCTTGAACTTGGAACAGTAATGAATCATTTTTTGGTTCAGCGAGATTAATATATCACCCCTAATGGTGCAAAAAATATGCACATCGTTTATAGTGCAGACATGTCCTGACCAGCAGAGCACGAGATGCGACCCTTTTTGGTGCAAAAAAGATTATTACACTTATCGTATACATCTGTCAAACCAGGGGCATATAATGCTCACAAATACATGCGTGGTTCTACCGTTGGCCTGCTGATTTCCAAAGTTCATGGTTTGCTGAAGTTTCCTCGGTTTCAGCCTATTGGTTCCATGCGTACTGTATTAATTAAAACCTTGAGGTATTGCTGAATCCTACCTAATGTCCGGGATACAGAAACATAGGAAGCTTCATTCTCGGGGAAAAAAAATACAAGCAAGGGAAGCTAGACTAAGATTGTTAGTTGAATGAATACTAAGCATAGACTAAGGACTTAGCAGTTGATTGACTAAATTATCTATGTGGAAAGAGTAAAAACAAAACGTGCATTGATTTGCTATTGAATTAATCACTGTCGTAGCTGTGGTTTGAGTACTAACATGGATTTTTTCAAGTGTTGAATTCGGAAAGCAACGTGCTGTAGACTATTGAAACTTGTCTTGGAACAGGTTGTTGTGCACCTAGTTTTGCAAGAATAATCTTGTCGCAGTCCAAATCCTGATGCTATCGATGGTCCATCGGAATCCTATGAGAGGAATGGTGAGTATTTTTTTAGTTTATGAGAATCAGTGGAGTCCACTATTTCCATGGCAGTAATAGGTTGGACATAGAGGGTACAGATTTCGGGAAAAAAGTTTTCTTCTTCTTTTCTATACCTGCTCAATTGGACAATTCAATTTTTCGATGCAAGAAGTGCCCTTTTTTTTAATCGAAGTCTGCAATGACCCTTCTGTCACAATTGAAAGCTCCTCGGAATTGAAATGGAAAACTTGGTTTTTATGCACGTTTCATAACACCCAAAGCCCTTCTTGTACCTTTCTTGTGTAGTCTAAGCTCCTTTTTTTTAATTATTATTATTACTTTTAGAAATGCCGTGAAAGAACTTTAGAGCATCGAGTGAAGAAAGTGGGACTTTTCCTATGGGCTTTTTATGCACGATTAACCTGCTTTGTGGATTGTTGGGTTTCTAGATTAACCTGATTTCAATTACTCAAAAAAAAAAAAAAAAACTTAGACTGCTAGAAAAGATTTGAGAGTGGTTTATTGAACAATCTAAATTTCCTTTAATTTGATTTAATCCAGCTTTCGTTTATGTTAAGAGTTAAAATTTCTGATTTATTGGCTGTGATTGCGCATGTTAGTTTAAAGTTCAAACTCTTATTGGCATAGAAGAATTGAACTGGCATCGTCTGCAATGCTTTTTTAGTTAAAATCAAAGTCATTACCATTCGAAAGAAAACGCTGCAAATTTATTTGAAAATGGCCAACCCAAATATGCAAGGATCCAAATTTAGTCGAGAACCACGTTTGGTTCAATCGGATGCTTGCAAAATCAGGTCAAGAATCAACTTTTTGCTGGGTGGAGTCGCCAAGCGGCCCATGCTTCAGCCATCATATGATGTCTTTGGGATACGGTGGAAGCCATCATATACTAATTTACATGAGAAGGGCGATGATGAGCACGTCATGAAAAAGATCTCCCTTTATCTGTAGTTTGACTTCACCATGTCTGCTGGTTCCAGTTTTGAATAGTGCGGGGGAATTAATTTTCTTCTTGAACATGACACTTGAGGCCACACTCTCTATTAATATTATATATATATATATTTTTAATGAGCAATATTATTCCGAATGAACGTAGCAATTTCTATGTTTCCTCTCAGAGCTTATCTGGTCATGGGTCAAAATAAGATTACATTATAAATTAGCATTTGTAGTCTTGAAAAATGAATAAATTAGTACTTTTGAAAATATGCAATGACGCATTCAAATTGAATTCTCGATTGTTTGTATCACTCTCTATCAGTTCATTCAAGTTAATCCGTTTCTGTTCCTCTCATCTCAATTTCTCATTCTCTTACTATAGGTTTCGTGGCCTGAATAACCTTGAAAAAAAAAATATTTTTTTTAAAAATAAATGATGTAACTCAATTCTTAATTAATTAAATACAGAAAAAAAATGGGTAAAAAAAAAAAAAATAGCTCGAGTCAATCTGAATTAGTATAATAAACTTGTAACTCGAGAAATAAGGGGTGTGCCAACCCGAGTTAGCACGTCAAACTCGTGGTTCAGGTAATGTGATTGTGATAACTTGATAGGAAAAAAAAAATGTAAAAAGTCACAAAGTAGAAAAAAAAATAAGTAAAAAAAATTAAAAAAATTATGTCAATCCATGTTAATTTTTCAAACCTGTGACCCAGGGCATTAGATAGGAAGCACACACTCTATATGGAAAAATCACAAAGCTCAATTCCCAACCAATTAAATATTGAAGGATTAACTTAGAAAAAGAATAGCAATTACACAAAAAAATCCAAAGCAAAAAATGAAAAATAAGAAAATAAGGATAAAAATTGAAATACAAAATAATTTTTTTTATTGAAGGGTGAAATTAAAAAGAAAGATTAATTGTACAAAAGTACCAAAAAATTAAAAGAATGAAGATTAAAATTAAAATTAAAATTAAAAATAAATTTTTGATTGAAGGGTGAAATTGAAAAGAAAAATTAATCCAACAAAAGCTTTAAAAAATAATCAAAATAATGAGGATCAAATTGAAAAACATAATACATGACAAATTGAGATTGAAGGATAAAATTGAAAACATACAGAACTTCTATAAAAAGGTCAAGAACAAAAAATAGAAATAAAAAGAACATAGACTGAAGTTGAAATATCAAAAACAAAAAGGATCAAGCTGTAAGAAAGACCCACCGGTGACAAACCATACAAGCACTGCTGACACGCCCCGCACCACCAGGAAAAGGACGCGGTGAGGCTTGCAATGACAAAATAAAAGGGTATTTTTGGATGTCGAGAGGCGCCACACGCGATGCCTGAAAAGAGGAGGCCCCTCCCACGCGTCGGATAGTGCACTACACACGCCTCAACCTTTTTGTTATTTTTTTTTATAATTGGTCAAATACCAATTTTTTCCTAAACTGACTTGATAATAATAAAAAAATCATTGCGAAAAGATGAAAAAGCTCCTTTACACTAATTTAAATTGTTTTTAAGGGTATTTCAGTTGTTTCACTGTGCTTTTTGTTTTTTTACTTCTTATATTTGGTCAAATATCAAATTGCCATCAACTGAATTGATAATAATACAAAAATCATTGTGAAAATATAAAATTAACCATTGATGCTAGTTTTACTTTTTTTTTTTACTTCTAAGAATATTTTGATCTTTTCACTGTATATTTGTCATGAAAAAAGACATTTATTCATGGTCAATTTAATAATGACTAATGAATCTTATGGAAAAATCAAAATACTTAGAAGACAGTATTAAGTTTTTTTGGTAAAGAAGCAAAATTATCATTATATTATTCAAGTGAAAAGTGTAAATGGACATGGGTGAACAATATTTTTGTGAGGGGATTTAATTTTTGTTAATTTATAAATATTACAAAAAAATAATAAATATAATTTACTTCTCAGAACTGTACTTTGAAGTTGGAAAACATTCCATTGATCCTTGAAGCATATATATATATATATATATTCACAGATTCTTAATCGTATTCCTAAACCATAATAATTCTAAATTGCGTCACTATAATCCTGTTATAATATCAAAGATCTTGCACAATTTAACTGTGAAAATACACTTTATTCAGTAGTGTTTCTTTGGCTTAAATAGCCATTACAACTTGGAATCAGGGAAAAACAAACCACATTTTCTTAGCCGAAGATTGTGGTAACGGAACAACAAAAAAATTACAAAACAATGACTTAGTCATAGTCGGCACTAACAAACTATACTGACTTGCACTAACAAACTAACTTACTGGCTCCGAAAGACAGGAGCTTTATTCTAACGAAAACAACTTGTTTCCAACATATCCTCCCCTAAACTGCACTTGTTAACAAGTCAGTTTATAGTCTTGATGCTCTGCACTCCCAGCAGATCACGTAGCCTTGTAAATGATTCCAACTTCAAAGGTTTTGTCAGGATGTCTGCCACTTGCTCACGAGTCCCACAATGAATTAATTCTACAACACCTTCCTTTACCAGATCACGTAAAAAATGAAATTTCACGTCTATATGTTTTGTTCTTCCTTGGAGAATTGGATTTTTTGATAACTTTATAGTGGAACTGTTGTCGCAAAAAATCTCAACACACTTGCAGGAAGAGAAACCAAGACTGTTGAGCACTCTTTTCATCCAAATACTATGACATGCACATGCATCAGCAGCCTACATACTCTGCTCGTTGTGGAGAGAGTCACCACTAGTTGCTTTCTTGAGCTCCATGCAAGCGCACCTTCACTTAGAAAAAAAACATAACCAGACGTGCTTCTTCTATCCTCTACATCGCCGGCATAGTCACTGTCAGTGTAGACTTTGAGATCATCTTCAGAATTCTCTGCACTTCTTCTATAAAACACTCCTAAGTTGGTAGTTCCCTTCATATACCTGAGAACCCTTTTTGCTGCTGCCATATGTGATGTTTTAGGATCAGTCATGAATTTGCTTAACATGCAGACAACAAACACAATGTCAGGTCTGGTAACTGATAGATACATTAAGCTGCCAATTATTTGCTTGAACAAGGTTGAATTCTCATTGTCTTCTCCACCATCTTTTATTAATTTTGTGCCTGACACTTATGATTTTTTCTTTGGATTGCAGCCTTCCATTCCAAATCTTTCTAAAATTTCCCCAGCATACTTCATTTGACATAAATGTATTCCTTCACAGCTCTGTTGAACCTCTACTCCTAAGAAATACTTCATTTTCCCCAAATCACTCATGTTAAATTCTAGTTTCATTGATTCCTTGAATTTCTCACATAGCTCCACATCATTTCCTGTATAAATTAAATCGTCTACATAAAGGCTAATAATTAAGCATTTACCTCCATCTGCATGTTTAAGAAACAGTGTGTGTTCATGACTGTATTTCTCAAAGCCTTCCTTCATGAAGAACCCTTCAATTCTACTATACCAGGCTCTTGGAGCTTGTTTCAAGCCGTAGAGAGCTTTTTTAAGTTTCAACACTTTATGCTCTTCTCCTTTGCTAACATAGCCTTCTCGGTTGCTCCACATAGACAGCCTTCCTCTAATTCCCCATGAAGAAATGCACTCTTGACGTCTAGTTGGAAAACAATCCATCCTTTACGTGCCGCTAGAGCTAAGATCGCCTTATGGTGTCCCAACGAGCCACAGGTGCAAAAACTTCACTGTAGTCGATCCCATGTCTCTGAGCATATCCTTTTACTACCAGGCGTGCTTAAATTTATCTACCTCTCCCTTTTCATTCAGCTTGGTTCGAAAAATTCATTTTACACCAATTCTCTTTATCCCCTCTAGTGGAATCACTAGCTCCCATATCTTATTCTTTTCTATAGCTTCCATTTCTAAATCTATGGTTTTCCTTCATTTCTTCTGTTTTACTGCTTCATCAAAGCATATTGGATCATCATGTACCATAAAACACATTGAGTCGTCAGGAAAACTAGCTCCATGAACATAATCATCCATCCATCTAGGTGTCCGTTTAATTCTTCCTTGAGATATAGAAGAATTATTTTCCCCTGGTGTATCATTTTCTGGTGCAGCAAGACCATTTTCCCCTGAAGTGTCACCATCTTCATCTTCCAGTACCTCAACATTCTCCCCTGATACAATGTCATCATTTCCACCTTCTATTTCATTATCATGTTCAACTCCCTCTGTACCCAAATCATCTCCTTCTACTGATTTCTCATCATAGTCACTAATTTCTCCATCATTATCTGTATCTTCCCTAGTAAAAATATCACTCACACCATCATCATTCTTCCTCCAATTCCAGCCCTCATTCTAATCAAACACTACATCCCTACTAACAATCACCTTTTTGGTCTTAGGATCATAAAGCTGATAGGCTTTAGATTCTTCACTAACACCTATAAATATACATCTATGACTCTTCTCATCTAACTTTGTCCTCCCTTTGTCAGGAATATGCACATTTGCAATACAGCCGAAAATTCTAAAGTACTCAACATTGGGTTTGTTTCCGCTCCAACACTCTTCGAGAGTCTTTTCTTTTGACACACGGTTAGACTCCTATTTAACACATGCAGTCCCATCGAACTACTTCTCGCCGAACATTTTAGGCATTTCCTTCCCTGAAAGCAGGCATCGAACCATGTTTAATATAGTTTGATTTTTACATTCTCGCCACTCCATTCTGTTGAGGAGTGTAGGCATCGTAAGTTGCCTCTTGATGCCATGATTAACACAAAACACATTGAATTCTTTGGAAGTAAACTCTCCTCCCCTGTCTGTCCTCAAACAACATATATCACATTCTGATTCTTTTTCCACAAAGCTTTTAAATACTTTAAACATGGAAAAAGTTTCACTCTTCTCGGCTAAAAAATAAATCCAAGCTTTTCTGCTGAAATCATCTATAAAGCACAATAAGTACCTTTTTAGACTGTTTGAAGTTGGAGTGATTGGACCACACAAATCTGCATGCACTAGTTGAAGTCTTCTTGAAGCTCTCCACTGACTCTTCTTGGGAATGATTGCTCGATGTTGTTTGCCACGATGACACACTGTGCATGCTGTTGTTTGCTTTGAATTAAGGAAGGCCTTTGACAAGTTGCCTGCTCTCCAAGGTTTTGAGACTCTTGTTGTTCACATGGCCATAGCGACAATGCCACAGGTCTGATAAGCCATCCATACTTGCTATTAAATAGTTTGAAGGTTGAGTGATCATAGTGGCTAGTAAAACAAACATCCTATTTGCTGCTATAAGAGTTTGCATAATAAAGCCTCTCGTAGGATGATATATTTTACAAGCCTTATCCTTCATAACAATAGCAAGTCCCTTCTCTTGAAGCTGTCCAATGCTTAATAGGTTGTTCTTAAGCTCATGAATGAAAAATACATCTCTTACTACTTGAGTTAGTCCTGCAGTCACAAGTTTAACACTTCCTTTACCCATCACCATCATTTTTGCTCCATTGCCCAGCTTGACTGAGTGTCTGAACTGCTCATCCATTTCTATAAACCAATCTTTATTTCCTGACATGTGATTAGAACATCCTGAGTCTAGAAACCAGACCTCTTCTTTGCTTGTTTTCTTGTCCTGAATGTAAGCCATTAGTAGAAGTTCTTCCTCTTCATCCATCTCGGCATAATGTGCACCTTTTTCCCAACTAGGACATTCATTCTGAAAATGTCCTAGTTTGTGACATTTATAGCATTCCACAAGTAGCTCTGTTGAAACTATGTCTTCCTTTACCACGTCCACCTCTCCAAGCTCCTCGTCCCCTTCCTCTTCCTGCTTTGTCTTCATGAGTAACTTTAAGAACTTGCTCTTCTTCTCTTTGACTTTTCATCCTTTGCTCATGCACCGAAGACCGCTCCGAAGTTCATCTACAGTCATTGTAGTCATGTTGTTAGATTCTTCAATTGAACAGACCACATAGTTGAATTTGGAGATCATTGATTGAAGAATCTTTTATATGATCATTGTTTCATTTAGATTTTCACCATGAGCCTTCATTTTGTTGGCTATAGATAAAACTCTAGCAAAGTAGGCATTTATAGTTTCTCCTTCTTTCATACGAAGAATTTCAAAATCACATCGTAATGATTGTAACTGTGCTCTCTTAACACTTATTGAGCCTTGAAATTTTTGTTTCATGGAGTCCCAGATTGCCTTTGAAGAGCTTTTGTCAAGAATGGTTTCAAGCATGTCTCGTTCAATTGCTTGATATAAAAGATTCTTTGCCTTCAAATCCTTTAACTTGTTTTCTTCATACTCCTTCCTTTGAACATCTGTGAGTGGACGACTTTCTGATACTACTGAGGAGAAAGACCTTGCTTCTCCTGTGACATCCACCATGATGCCACGATCTATAACATTCTAATACTCTTTGGAATGAAGCAGATTTTCCATCAGTTCAGCCCAATGATCATAGTGTCCCACAAACTTAGGCACATAGCTGTTACTGCTTCCTTCTGTCATTTTAAAGAAACACTCAAATCTTTCTTTTCACTCTTATATTCACAGTCAGGCCTTCTTAAGAGGCTCTGATACCAATTGTTATAATATCAAAGATCTTGCACAATTTAACTGTGAAAATACACTTTATTCAGTAGTGTTCCTTTGGCTTAAATAGCCATTACAACTTGGAATCAGGGAAAAACAAACCACATCTTTTTAGCCGAAGATTGTGGTAACAGAACAACAGAAAAATTACAAAACAATGACTTAGTCATAGTTAGCACTAACAAACTATACTGACCTGCACTAACAAACTATACTGACCTGCACTAACAAACTAACTTACTGGCTCCTGAAAGACAGAAGCTTTATTCTAACAAAAACAACTGGTTTCCAACAAATTCGAGGCATTTCAATAATTTTCAATTGCATAGAGAAATTTGTTCTCTCTCATCTTTTTTTTTTTTTAAAAAAATTTGCAATGATTTTAAATACAAAGGTGAAAATCAGCATGTCTATCTTTGTTTCTTGGTGTTGTCTTGGATGAGAGGCCTAGTCTTGTAGGTGTCTTGAACTTGAAAGAGATGGTGTTAGTTTTAAGTATAAATACGTGTTGAAACAAGGAGCAGAAGTTTTTGAACGGTTGACAACCATCTATAATAATGCAAGACAGCCAAACAAGCGGGTCTAAAACGGATTTTAATAAGGCGACCACCGACTCAAATAGCCACCGCTAAGATTGACACGCGTATTAAAATGGAATTTTAATCCTAAAATTCACAAACTGTCAAGTCCATAATTACATACGACATAGGAGTATAATTAGTTGACTAATGATGATAGTCTCGTGCGTGTGGTCGAAGACAGGTTTCTCTTGAAAGATTACTTGTCGGAAAGCAACGTTTTGAATAGTGAAGAACAAATAGTTGATAGCTGACTCGGGGGTGTTTTTTTTTTTTTGAAAAAAAAATTCTTTCTTAAAGTATTTTTTATTTTTAACATGAATATATAAAAAACAATACAAAAATATAAAAAAATTAATTTAAAATAACAAAAAAAATCAAATTTTTTAAAAAATATGATTGGATCGCACTCCAAAATAAACAATATTTATTTAAATCAAACTCTTGAAAGTAGATGGTTTTTTTGTTTTAAGGTTTTTCTAAAAGTAGCTCTTGTTCATGCATTTGTATTATTTGTTGGTTTGTTAAAGCTTGATATTGAAGGGATAAAAAAGAAGATAGAAAAATGACGTTTTTTCTTTAGGAGATAGGTATTTGGCACCAACATCTTCTAAGGAGTTTCCGGTGAGAAAATCTTTGCTGATCTTCAAGCGTGCTTTTCCATTTCATTAGTGCTATAACAAACACTAATATAAATAATTATAATATACAAAATATACAAAAAAAAAAATATAGAAATAAATAACATCATAAAAGACACTTACCATTATTAAAGATAAAGGAATAGAATATTTCAAATATAAATAATAAGATAAAAGTACATCAAGAGAGACAAAAAAAAGAAGAAAAAAAGAGAATGATCTCAACACTTGGGTATCATTTGTGGGTCTCTCATGAATTCGGGTCCGTTTATCTACGCGGCTACGGCTGCGATTAAAATAAAACGCAGCAAACATATGTTTAGTTATAGAAAAAAATGTTGTTTACTATTTATGGGTCCCACCTTTTACTGCGTTGCAAACTCAGTTATCGCGAAGCACTCCTAGGCTGCTTTTGTTTCAACAGTAAACAATGGCAACACATATCACTGTGCATGCTAATTAATTAGCATGCACAGTGTAACTTGCATACACTGTACACTGTATGCATGTTACACTGTTCATGCTAATTAATTAGCATGAACATTAGCATGAACAGTGTAACATGCATACAGTTCCGGTCGGACCGGTTCCGGCCAAACCGGTTCTGGTTCAAAGTTTAAAATACATTGAACTAGGTCCAACCCAGTAAAATAAAAATTGTTTTTAATTTTTTAATTGTTTTTTATTCAAAAAACTAGTGTTTAACATTATTTAATGACACTACATAAATTAGACAGAGATCGCTTGATAAAGTAGCATTTGCAGAATTTGATCGCAACCCCAATTTCGTTCTTGATTATATTTTACCTGATGTTATTGCGCGCTTAAAAAACCAAAAAAACTGTCGTCTTTGTCGGATGTATTTCATACGTGATGGAATTGTAGATATTTTAATGGAACAATAAAAAATATTTTATATAAAGTATTATTTATTTCATGATGTAATAACAAAAGTTAAATCTACAATATTTAAATTAAAAACTATCAATATTAATACATATTTTTAAAATTATTTTATAACCTCAATTTCAAAAGCATTATTAACCAAATACATTAAACTATTTTTTGTTCAACCTCAATTTCAACCATAGTTTTAACCAAACACACATAAAAACCAAATCAACCACAATCAAAAGTACTTTTTATAAAATAACTTTTTTCAAACCATAACCACAACAGCTACCACAATACCAAACACACATGAAAAGCCATAATTAACGCGTATGAAAAATATTAGTAAAGCAACTGCAGCAACGGCGATGGTCATTACCTTCATGCATTACCATACATTATTGTAAAGGAAGATGGTAGAGCACTAGGGAGAGGAAAATATTATGGAAGAAGAGCATATATGTGCTTAGAATCCAGGACCATAAGGTTCCTCATAACGTTCCTAGCTAGCTCGACCATAAGGTTAGTTAATTAGGCTACGTTAATGTAGATATTGTAACATGCAATCAAGCTGATCATGATGAGAGACCTCAGCAGGAACACAATGGACAAAGTGGGGGAAGTTCTATGGTGGGTGAATCATCGTTCTCTAATGAAATTCTTGATGCAGAGCCCTCTACACAAAGACTTCTACATTCAAAATCCTATGATAGTTTTAATAACAATATCAAATCACTACAACATTTAACAGTTTTACCGATGAAATTTTTCTGTCGGCGTAAGACACATATTCCGTCGGTAATTAATTTACCAACGAAATCACCAACGGAAATGCTCCGTCGGTGAATATTTCGTCGGTAATTTTTTATCCGTTGGTAAATTCGTTGGTGATAAAAAAATAATATTACCGACAGATTTACTGACGGAACAGACACGTCGGTAATAATATTTTTTTTTACCAACGGTAATTCTGTCGGTAATTATTTAAAAATATTTTTTTAAAAAATTCATTTTATAAAATTATAAAATAATTAAATTAACATAAATCAACACTCTATAATAGATACTCAAAATGCTTGGAAAAAAGAATAAGAAAATCAACTCAAACAAATTTGCAACAAATAAATAAAACAAAAAAATAAATTCAACTAACAAAATTCATATGAAAAAAATGAAGTTGCAATTGCTAAAAATTTAAAAATCCTATAAATAAATCAACTAAAAATTGATCTCATATGAAAAAAAATTATCTCACAACAACATTTATACAATTATTAAGAACAAAAACAATTAAAAATAAAATAAAAAACAAATGTAGTGAAAAAAATCGTGAAAAAAGAAGAAAAAAGAAAAATCTTACCTTAATGTAGTTGCAAGTGAAGCTAAGGAGAGAAAAAAATTTTCGTAAAGCATATTAATTAAAAAAAAAACTAAGAGGATAAAAGAAGAAAGAAGAAGAAGACATACCCGGGCATGGAGGAAAAGAGAAGGAGATGAGGAGAGAAAAGAAGAGAAAGAAATAGATATTGATGTTTTTTACATATTGTGAAGAAGAAGAAGAAGAAGAAGACATACCCGAGCATGGAGGAAAAGAGAAGGAGATGATGAGAGAAAAGAAGAGAAAGAAATAGATATTGATGTTTTTTACATATTGTGAAGAAGAAGAAGAATAAGCAATGAGTCTGTCTCTTGTGAAATAAGGGGATTCAGGCTTTTTATTGGGGCGCGTTAGCGACAGATTTACCGACGGATAATTGAATATTAATATTTTTTAATTATTCCGTCGGTAAATCAATCGGTAATAGTTAATTTAAATTTTCAATTTCATAAAAAGTTTTCAGAAACCGCCAATAATTACCGACAATTTTTCAATCCGTCGGTGATTCCGTCTGTAATATTTAAATGAAAATTTTAAATTAATTGATTTTTTTCAGAAAACCGCCAAATAACAGCGACGACTTTTCAATCCGTTGATGATTTTGTCCGTAAAGAACAACAATTAACAGTGCAATTGGAAAGTGAACAGTTCTGGAGCTCTCTGAAAAATACTGACGAAAAATTCCGTCGGTGATTTCTTTTGTAATTGACATGATGAATAGTATTCACAGTTTACCAACGAAGTTACCGACGGATTTTACCGACGGAATAAATTCTGTTGGTAGAAATGGCACGTTATCATTTTTTTTTTGCTTTGTTTTAATTTTGTTTCCCATGGTAATTCCCTCGGTATATACCGAGAGAATATTTTCGTCGGTAAAATCCCTCGAAAATTTACCAATAAAAATATTCTCTCGATATTTCCATTTGTATTTATCGATTTTCTAGTAATGAATTTAACAGTTACAATAGTTTTAATAACTATATAGGTCTGTGAGTGATTTGGTGCATGACGCTAATTAATGGCGGACTTATTTTCTCATGGTAATGAGATCGTTGGCATATAATTTTATCCTTGGATCGATGGCTTAACGCTTTAAAGTGGAAGTTTTCACCTATCACTAGATGGTCAAGCTCACTATGCTAGCTTGAGAATTGGTTTGATGAAAGGGTTGGCTTGCGAATGTTATATGATGCCAGCCCTATCGAGGATTTACAAAAAGTAATGTTAGCTAGTCAAAGAGTATAAAGATTACTTAACTTGAATTTGATCAAGATGGAACCTAATATACGAGAAAAAGTGTCATATTTCACAATATGGTCTCCAACATGCATGCATGTTAGGAATTGACAAAGAGCTAATCTCGCATCGATTAAGCACTGTATCGAGGAATTTTCCTAAGATTTGGAAGAAACGATGGTTGTTGAGGAAAAGAGTAGTAGTGCTTTATATAGGAAAATAGAGGCTAGCTAGGGCAGGTTTACCAAGAAGCTTTTAGTATTTAGAGTGGTTCATTAGAAAATGTAGTAGTGCTTGTGAAGCAAGCAAACGAAAAATGGAGGATGTGAAAGCTTGTTTGAAGATAATGGATAGAAAATACATGTTAATTACTTGATCAGTACGTTAAAACAAATTTGGATGAAAGAGAAACAATAATTATGGGTTAGGTAGACGAAAACAATTCCAGCAGTCCTGATAATTTTCCAAAATGATAATTTTGGATTATATAGATTAATAGGAAGATTTTTCGGCTTGTTATTAATTTAAAAAATAAAATCACATGCATCAATTTTGAAACGTATAGATTTATATGAAGATTTTTCTTTCCTGGAATTAAAGCGACGGGGGCAAAATTGTTTATCTAAATGAGAGAGGTGTATATTCATGAAACATGTATGATTTAATAATATAAATTATATAGATTAATAGGAAGATAATATAAATTATAATACACATGAAAGGATAATATAAATTATATTATAAAATTTTATTTAGCTATTTAAGTTTTTAAATTAATATAGTTTTTTTTATAGGTACGAGTGCTTAATAACATAAGGATTACAAGTTTTAATTAAAAAATAATAACATAAAACAATGTGAATATATGCAAATTTAAAAGATTTTCCTTTAAAAAAATATTAAAAAATAACATAAAATATATCTTTATATAATTAAACTTTTACTTGACGTGTTTCTTTGAAAACATTACACGTTTTTCATGTAATTTGTTTTTTTCTCAAAAACCGACACTAAAATAGTAAAATCAACACGGAGAAGAGACACGATTCATTTCTAAATTTAGGTGAAAATTGACGGATCATTTGATATTCTCTAGCTTATTGGCTACAGAAGAACACGTGGAAATGAAATCAAAACAAAGATGATTAAGTATTTTTCCACAATTAATTACGTGGAAAGACAATGAGGAATTAATGTGTAGCCCCCAAGAAAGCAGGAATGTGGGGACCGTATAAAATCCTACTCACACCTGAAAGGGCGATGCTAAAGTGCCTCGTGGGAGCACTGCTCTCCGAATTTTTATTTTTTTAAGAGCTCTTAGATCAGGTAAAAAAAAAAAAAAAACAGAGCCCGTCCAAAATTCATTAAACTCTTTCAGTGAAAAGTTGAAACAACTCGCGCGCGATATTTTCAGCTGTGTTTATCTTTTCTCTGTTCCTCCACCTCTTCTCGTTGTCTTCTTCTCCTCCCTTATTTTTTTTCCTCCTCCTTTGATAATCATGAGGCTGTCAATCTCCTCCTTGTTCTCTCCAAGTAAAACACCTTCTGCTGATCTCTTGCTTATTAGCTTAATTGACGCACGATCCCTATCCGTAACAGATTGAAAGGCTTCAGGAGGGCATCACTTGAGTTTGCTCAAGAGCCATGCTAAGGTGTCTCATCTTGTTGTTGTTCCATCATCAACAGAAGCAGCAGCAGCAGCCACAGTTCTTCACGCTTTTGACAAAGCGAATATCTATGATGATGAGTCGCGACAAGGAGAAAGCCCAGATGGTGGCACATTGCTGATAAACCATCAAATCAGAGCACCTACATTGAAAAATCTCCTCTGCGGCTTGTGCAATTGTTGATAAAGCAAACGCTGCCACAAATGCCGGCCATGGCTTTCAATCTTAGATACGGAGAGAGAATAACATTAAAGAACAGGAATGGCACACGAAGGACGAATGCTGTTAAGACAGCATCGGCAGTTGAATATGGAAGAAAACTGTCGTGTTTAGATTTTCTGATTTTTTTTATAGGGATTTAGAGTTTTTTTTATCAGGTTCCTGATTTAATGTATAACTAATTTTTTAAGTTAATTTAGTATTATATATATATATATATATATATATTATCAAAGAATCAATTCAACCTAAAAGCTTAAATTTAAACTGTTAGGTGAGATCCCAATATATTATTTATATTATTTTCTAACACACACTTTCAAGTGAAAACTTTTTGAGTTTAAAACTTACACAGATCCACACTACTTGATGCTTAATTTTTATTAAATAAATAAAGATAGTAAGATTCGAATCGGTGACCGTTTGACCATCAAATTAAGCTCTCAAAGAACCAATTCAACCCAAAAGCTTAGGCATAAATTATTAGGTGAGATTCTAAAATATAATTTATATTATTTACTAACATTTTTTTTATTTTTTAGATAAAACAATCAAAACATGAAATTAATGAAGTACTAAAAATGCTAGTTTTATGAAGATAGAAAAGTAAACAAAACAATTAAAGTACAATAAAAACTACACAACTTATTTTTTCGCTCACTTGATCAAAATGAGAATGGAAAAAAAAGCAATTTCATATTTTTATTTATCCATTGGAGGGGGGATAAAATTATTAGATGACTAATATGTTTTTATTCAATAAATAAATGGATGTAATATTCAAATATTCAAATAAAAAAAATAGGACCTAGAAATTGAATGTAAGAAATTAAGCATTACATGCATGTAATTTGTGTTTAGGATGATATATATATATATATATATATATATATATATATATATATATATATATAATTCCATTATGAAACAAAAACATTTTGATACTACTTTTAAAAATCATCATCATACATGTACATGTATGTATGTGGTTCTTTTTTGGATTAACCCAAAAACATAAAAAGTTTTACCATCCTATGTTTCATTTTAAACTGAACCTAAGTCTTATGTAAATAAATTTTTAAAAATACTATTAAAATTAATATTATTTGAGTTGGTAAGCTGATGTCAAAAATTTTAATTTTGAAATATAGAAGTATAAAAACATAAATACTTAATTAAAAATGGTTGATTTCTCATTAAAAAAACTAAGGAAGAAAATTAATGTAAGATTCTAATACATAATTACATATTTAGAGCGAGACTTGGAAAATTTCATAATGGCATCGATCTACAATGGCAAAAATCATTAGAAAGAGCCACGTCATGCTTATTATAACATTTTAAATAGAATGATAAAAGAGAGAGGGTAAGGTTGTAGAGAAAAAGTAGTTAAATTTTTTTCTCTATTTTAATTATAGCTTTTCTAATTTTTTTTTATAAGAATAACTATTTATTTTCAATGAAAAAATATTTTAACATCTTATATAGCTATTCTTTTAAAGACTCAAAATCAATAAATAAAAAGCATTTTTGGTAATTATCGCTCTCAATAAAAGATGGAAACGCCCGGGGGAGGGGGGGGGATGATACTTTGCTGGTGTTTTAAAATCTCTTTTTATGAGTTATTTGTTACATTCAAATTCTCATGGTTTTTTTTTTTTGGCTTGATCAAGGGCTTATGGTTTTTTCTTTGATCCAAGGGCTGTCAAATTTTTCATTTGCCTTACAAAAGTAATTTATAATATTTTATTAGTTATTTTTTAAATTTTATTTTAAAAAAATAAAGAGATATAAATATAAAAATATTTTTATTATTTTTGTTAAGTCATTAATATTTTTTTTTTCAAAATATTACTAATTACTACGTCGCTAGAACCACTGCGTACGTAAGCTTAAATTATATCCATGCTGCTCACCAGCTACAGCAATGAGAGTTTTGTGTGACATGCAAGTATGAGTTAAGTCAACCGGCTACACAGGAAAGGAACTCCAACTCCAACACCTCTCTTGTGTGGTTCCTACGAAGGTTCTTCACAGTACTTATTTGAATTGAAATCGATCAGTTACATCACTACTTAAAGTGAGGGTAGGTGGATATGGAATTTTTTTTTTCTTAACAAAATAAAATTAATTTAAATCAAAAAAATCAAAATTTTTTAAAGTCATGGTGAGACCGTAAAACAAACACGATCTTAAAATTCATTATATATTCATTCTTGCAACAGATAAATAATATGCAACCTCATGCCTCGTATTTGTATTACCTAGTGCACGGTCGAAATTTTCATCCTTGGCCATCCCATAATCCTGTTTGGTGAAATTATTTTTTCTGTTTTTTTGAATTATTTTGATATATTGATGTTAAAAATAAAAATTTTAAAATAATATAAAAATATTATTTTGATGTATTTTTAAATAAAAAATACTTTAAAAAACAACCAACACCGTAATTATAAAAGAAAACCTTAATCTTCAATTGGGATCCAAGATGTTAACATAGTTTAAGAAGAGAACACCTCCGATATAAAGCTAAACAGACACATCTCAAGGGCTCAGGATTGGATAAACGTAGTCCAACAGCAAACTACTTCACCTAACCCTGTTCATACCAAGCAAAATTATATTCAAATATGTCTTTATTCAATAAATAAAACTAAACAGACACATCTCAAGGGCTCAGGTATTGTCTTAAATGATGACTGTATGTATGTAACATAGGTATATTTTTCCTTTTTACCCTGTAAGTTAATGTGGTTGATTAGTAATTATATAAACATCCATGACGTATCGTGTAAGGGATTAATTCTAATTTCTCAATTCATAGTAAAATCGAAAAGTCTCTTAGAACTAGGAGACTGACAAAATCCTAGCAGTCTTTAGTTCATAATAAATCAAAAGGAAAATCAAGAATATAAAGATAATAACCCACCACTACAGTTCTCTCCAACACGTGCTTATGTACTTGAAATGAACACACACACCCACGCAAGCAATTACGCTTGATTGACCATGGAAAGCAATTTAATTCTTCTCTCTCTTATTTGTTTGTCGGTCTTTTCAAATATTTGAACTTTTATGAAGACTTTTCCTTTTTTTTTTTTCCCCTCCATGAATATTTACTAGACGTTTTTCTATCTAACTTACCATTCTCTGCCTATAAAATGGTGGGACTTTCATTCCTTTCCCATCATATTCTCACTTCACATTCCTAAGGCAGTTCTCTAGCAACTACTATTCCTGGCTAGCTAGCAAGCTCCTTGAGAAAATTTCTCATACAAGTTACACAAAGGTATATTAATACTTGCTATAGATCTTTTAAAGACAGAGAAATGGAGAGGCAGCACCAACTTTTGTCCAAGATTGCAACCAATGATAGACATGGAGAGAACTCCCCATATTTTGATGGATGGAAAGCTTACGATAAAAACCCTTTTCACCCTACTGACAACCCCGATGGAGTAATACAAATGGGTCTAGCAGAAAATCAGGTAAATATTTCTTGCTGGAGAATTCTCAGCTTAATTCGTTTTTGTTATAATTATAAAGTAAACACTTTAATTAAGAGCATGAACTTAATCAATTTGGAACTGCACTTGCCTTTTAGTTTTCTGATATTATTTCTTTGTTTATCTGCATGCAGCTTTCCGCTGATTCGATTATAGACTGGATCAAGAAACATCCCAAAGCCTCCATTTGCAATCCTGAAGGAGTTCATATGTTCAAGGATATTGCTAACTTTCAGGATTATCATGGCCTGCCAGAGTTTCGACAGGTATTATTAAATTGAAATGCTGAAACCATGGTCTCTCTAACACATGAAGCGTATCCGTGAATCCACATTATTGACGACAGCATGCCTGTCATTTTTTTTTCCAGGCTATTGCGAAGTTTATGGGGAGAGTTAGAGGAGGAAGGGTGACATTTGATCCAGATCGCATAGTCATGAGCGGTGGAGCAACTGGAGCAAACGAGCTGATCATGTTTTGCCTGGCCGATCCCGGGGATGCTTTCCTTGTTCCTTCTCCTTACTATCCTGCGTATGTTCTCTTCCGGTTGATTAATTTAATCATGGCATGGTCTTTCATTTTCCATACCCAACGGATACAAATACTTCCCTATTTTAATGACATATATATATTCAACGCGTGCACAAGTCTAGAACTTGTGCCTTCAATTCTAACGTGGTGGTTGGATGATTTTGAGCATTCTGACAATGCAATGGCTAGATTTGTCAGAAAGTCGAGCAATTGAAAAGTAGGCATAAGAAAAGAATAAATATTTGTGCAGTGCTAGAGAGTCCATGCATGCCTCATAATATGGTTTTGAACATTGAAAAATCCAACTAAAAGAAATGGGATTCTGCTTCCACACAAGTGCTGACCATTATTTCCCCAACAACTTATTGCAGGAAGAGAGACAGAGGTCCAATTGAATAGTATTTAGTTGTCATTTCTGGAATTTGTAGAGATGCATGTCTTGATGGAGGGTTCAGGAACAAAATTCAAAGTGGGGTTTGATCCATTAACTAGTCCGGTCAACCAATTAATGGGCAGTAATCTTCATGAATACAATCTAATTACTCAGGTTGACCTTAGAAAATCAATACACAACCATCCGAGCACTAGTCAAAGAGTAAACTTGTCCTCCGATTGTTGGAGTCCAATTTCTTATACTTTCTTCAGTTTACAGCTGGAAGTTGGAAGATTTTTCCAAATTAGTCCAAGTTTCAGAAAAAGACTTGGTAAAATAATAATCCTATCCTCTACTAGCCGTGACCCATTAAAACTTGTTCATGACCTTTCACATTCCTTCTTCAAATCAAGGACACGGAAAATATATAAAGTACATGTGTGAACACAAAGGTGTCAAAAGATGGAAGTCTGCTTTATTTTCTTTCTTTCGCACAAGCAAAACTTTAAAAGTCCGTTGACAATTTGATAAGTCGTGCTAAATATTTCTGACATATCTGGAATATTGCAGATTCTATCGAGACCTGGGATGGCGCACTGGGGTCCAGATTGTTCCAGTTGACTGCGATAGCTCAAACAATTTCCAGATCACAAAAGTTGCGCTGGAAGCAGCATATGATAAGGCACAACAGGATGGCATCAATGTCAAAGGCTTAATCATAACAAACCCATCTAATCCACTTGGCACCACCTTGGACAGAGAGACACTAAAGTGCCTCTTGAGCTTCATCAATGAGAAAAACATACACATAGTCTGCGATGAAATTTATGCAGCGACCATCTTCAGCTCCCAGAATTTCGTAAGCGTTTCTGAGGTTATAGAAGAGGTCATAGATTGCAACCGTGACCTCATTCACATTGTTTACAGTCTGTCCAAGGACATGGGACTCCCTGGCTTCAGAGTTGGAATTGTTTACTCATACAACGATGCAGTTGTTAATTGCGGCCGAAAGATGTCAAGTTTTGGGCTGGTCTCCTCACAAACTCAATATTTACTTGCTTCAATGCTTTCTGATGAAGAGTTTGTCGAGGATTTCCTAGCCGAGAGCTCGAAGAGGCTAAAGAAAAGGCACGGTATTTTCACAAAGGGATTGGAACAAATTGGGATCAGTTGTTTGGAAAGCACAGCCGGTCTCTTTGTTTGGATGAATTTGCGCCATCTCCTTAAGGAACAAACAAATGATGGTGAAATGGCACTGTGGCGTGTGATCGTTAATGACGTGAAGCTAAATGTTTCGCCAGGCTCTTCCTTCCATTGCGTTGAGCCTGGTTGGTTTAGGGTCTGCTTCGCCAATATGGATGATGAAACTCTGGAAGTTGCACTGGAAAGAATACACGCATTTGTCAGTGAACAAAAGGAAAGGGAGACATTGTCAACGAAAACCAAGGATATGCCATCAAAGACCAAGTGCTGGAAGAAGAATCTTCGGCTCAGCTTCTCATCTCGTATATTTGAAGAGGGTATGGGATCTCCAATTGCGATGTCTCCTCACTCGCCGCTTGTCCTAGCAAGGACTTAATTAAATCCGTAAATTGCATAGAGTTCTAATCAACTCTACTGCTAGGTGCTAGCTAGCTACTTGAATAATGAAATAAGATTCTTTCGTCACAGGGAAGGGGCAGTTAACATTTTTTTCCCATTAATTCAGTAAATGTTTAGAAGTGAAGGCTGGATCGATGAACAGCCAATTAATATTCGAAATTCAATGTAATGATTTCAATTTAAAATTCAAGTGATATAATTGTTTTTTTCTTATGTTTGTTTGAGATAATGGTTGTAGTTTCTTTTAATAATCTCACATCTACCCTCGAGAGAATTCGATTGAATTTCTTGGTTTCAGAGATTTAAAACATTTTATTTTTCACATGCTTGGATGGAAAAACCTAAATTATTAAGTTAGTAATTAAATTTATAAGATATTTCTCACCGATCACACGTGTACAGCTGCAACACATAAAACATATTACATAATTATACATGAAATTAAACTAGCTCCAAAAGTACTGAAGAATGATGTAGGCTTCTAGCAAGCAATATAACCAAATAAGATAATTACATGTACGTTTAATGTGTTTTCTCCATAATTAGGGGTTTACCGATGGACTTACTTCGCATATACGCCCTTAATAATTAAAAGTATGTATAGGTTGGCTTCATTTGGCCACGCATGCATATGACGCAAATATAAAGCACAAACAAACATTTGGCATATTTCAACAAATGTGTGTTTTAACATTAACCAAAAAAATACACTAACGGATGAGGGGGGTTTTAGTGTACCCCTCTCACATAATACTATTAATTGAAATGGTGATTTGTATTTTTTTTTAATTTTTTTTTAATCAATATTTTTTTCTTGATATTAAATTTGTTATTTTTGGTTCTCTCACACTCATGATGATACAAATCGCGAATTTGGAGTTAACCCGGTTGACTTTTATTTTCTTCATTAATTTTGTTTTAATTTTATACTTTAATATTAGATTGATTGACAATTAAGCTTCATGATTTATTTTGTTTGTTTTCTATTAGATTATAGTGGCCTCATGACCCGGGAATAGCTTAACGGGTTAACCCAAGTTGATTTGGGTTATTTTTTATGTTCTTTTCTTGATTGAATTCTTTTTTTTAATTTTATCATTATTCATTGGGCCAGTTGGGAAATAAGTTTCATAATATGTTTTAATTTACTTTCTATGAGGATATCTTGATCTCATGATCAATGTCGTAAGTTTTTGTATTTTTACCCTAGTTAAATCACGTTGTTTTTTTTTGTTTTTTTCTAAGAGTTTATTTCGGTCTCATGACTTGAATCATGAGTCCTTTAAATTTAAATTTTCTTTTTATTGGGCTGTCCTAGTCTAACTCGGGTCGCAAATTTGGTAGGTTAACCCAGTTGGTTCAATTTCTTTTCTTTTTTTAATCTATTTTCTCTAATTTTATCATTTAATATTATGTTTGATTGAGAATTAGACCTCATCGTTTGTTTCAAATTGTTTTTTATTAGGTTATCGTTACCTCATGACCCGGGAATAGTGCTTAATGGATTAACCCGGGTTGTCTTGGCTCATTTTTTATGTCATATTTTAATTAGAATTTTTATAGATTTCATCATTCAACATTGGATCTGACATGGTCGATTGAGAATTAAGCTTCATTATTTGTTTTTATTTGCTCTATATAAGGTTATCTCAATCTTATGATAAAAATCATGGATTTGACAGATTAATTCGAGTTAAATCATGTTATTTTTTATTTTTTTATGAGGTTATCTCGGTCTTATAGCCCGAGTCATAGGTTTGGCGGATTGACACGAATCACTTTTTATGTTCTGTTTTTTTATTTTTTTTTAATCTCGTCATTCAATATTGGACTGATTGAAAATTAGGAATTGGAATTTTAATTTGTTTTCTTTTGTTTTCTATGGGGTTATTTTGGTCTTATAACTCGGGTCACTGGTTTGATAAGTTAACTTGGGTTGTCTTTTTACGTTATTTTTTTAATTGATTTTTTTTAAATTTCATCATTCAATATTGGGTTGACTGAGAATTAGACTTCATAATTTTTTTTATTTTCTTTCTATGGAGTTATCATAGTTTTATAACCCGAGTCGTGAATTTGACATGTTCACTCGAGTTGGGCTCACTCTTCACTGCGGGTCAAATCAAAATATAGTGATTGCATTAAGAGCGCCACTATTTTATTTTTCACGCGATAAAATATTTGAAATGAGAATTAAAAACTTGCTCAACATATTAGATAAAATTAATCTACCACCATACGCATCAACAAATAAAAACACATTGGTGCGGCTTGTTCGACCTAATAGGTTAAGAGCAAACTGGTCATCCTATTCAAATGGTGATTTGATTAAAAAAAAATTTTAGCACCGTCGTCATTTTAACCCCTACCTAACCCTAACTCAAATGTGAAATGGAGGACCATGAAAGGATTGAATCGCAAAACGAATCCATGAAGCAAAATGAAAAGATGAGGACATGTTGTATTGCCTTGTGCTGATCCACGAAATCGACGACCCAGGTAACAGACATGGCCATAATGAGTTAACTTGGTTGGACAATCTGTGTAAACCCCCGTATAAACATAGAATTAAAGGTAATGAGACCTCAAAGAGTAATGAAAACTCATGATTAAAGCTTATAGCATCATTACGACATTGAGAATTTATGGAGTGTCACAATCTGCCTTTTTCTTTTTCCTTTCTTTATTCTTCTCCCGACTAAGCCTTGATTGGATCCCAACTGACCTCAGGTTCTATTAAATAAAATATATGAATTTTAAGAAAAAAATAAATATTGAAGGATGAAACTGAAAAAAAAAAGGAAGTAAACTCGTGTGAACCTTCTAAATCTAGGTTAATCCCTCAAACTCATAACCCGTAAAATCTTAGATCTCAATTCAATCAAGAAGCTCAATTCTCAATCAATTTAATGTTGGAGGATGAAATTGTCAAAAAAATTAAATTAAGAAAAATGTGCCAAAGCAAAAGGAATTGAAAAAAAAAAGGAACAAAGATTAAATCTCATAGGAAAAAATTGGAGGATGAAATAAAAAAAATCAACTAAAAAAATTGTTTAAAATAAATAGACAATAATCAAAAGATATAAGGACCAAATTTGATAGATAAAAAAAAATAAAGAATGATAAAATTGAAAAAAAAATCTATAAATGATTTCAAATAAAAAAAATATTAACTAAAAGATCAAGTATCAAATATGAATGAAAAAATTGAAATGCTGCTTTGAAATTTTGATGTACCACGCGCGGAAATCGAGATGAAGAGAGAAAAAAAAGGGGAAGAATAGCCCATCGATGCCAAATCAAAGCTCATAACATCAGACATGTCGTCGTGTAAAGGAAGGGCTGCCTAGATGAAGTTAACCACACCAAGGAAGCTCGTCGCCGTCTAAACACAGCTGAGTCCCTAACGTGTTGATGTGTGTTTTTTTTTTCTAATATTTTTTGTTTATTAAAAGAAAAAATTCCCCCTTATAAAATATAGATATAACAGAAAAACCATATTGAAAAGATAAAATATCTTTTTTACTTTGCAATTTATCTTTTTTTTCAAGTGTATAATTGTCATTTTGCTGTGAAAAAAAAGGACAAAAATGACCTTGGATAACAACTTAATTTGTTTTAAGAGTAACTCAGTAACTCCATTATGCTAAAAAAAAGTAAAAGGACTAGTTGCTCTCGATGAGTTTTATAATGACTAATAGACCATATACAAATATGGTATTATTCTCAAAGAAAAGTTCATGGACAAAAACATTTTTTTGACTATAGGGGTGAATAGGAAATTGAGTCTATAACTACTATGTTTTTTTATTTTCCTAGGTTTTTTCTCTAACTATATTAGTTTTTAAAATAATATTTTTTTTATTGTGCTATTTGAAAAAAAAATCTTTGATGATGCTAGTCTTTACATGTACATTTTCTTGGATTTCAAAAGCCACATCTTTTTGTATTTAAGATAATTTAAGAGGGCAAGGAATGTTGTCTCAATCGATCTACTATTATAATAGGGGTACGTGGCTCGCATATATGTATATATTCCACCATAAACGTGTTAATAAAAATAATAGCAAATATAGAAATTGAATCTATTAAAAATAATAATCATTAAAAATTCGAATAACGTGTGTCTTGCATTTAAATTATTTATAATTAGATTCTTTTTTATGTATTTCAATTTCAAGATTTTCTTATCAATGAAAAAAGAATTGTATTATCAAATTCCATTAAGAGAAGAATTAAGACTAAGACCAGAAATCAAAATTGCTTTGTAATAAGAGATTTATAACAACTTCATCACTTATCAATAATTTTTTCACACACACACACACACAATTTCGTTTATGGACCAGACAATAAATTTCATTACTTTGGCGTGGCAGATGAGGATTGTTAGTGGTATTGTGTTAGATCTATTTGCCAGATTAGATTTTCTATGGATTCTGTCTATGAACTCATTGTTGATTTGATGTTTTAATGCCTATCCCTGACAATGAAAGGTCAGTTTAACTAACTTAGTTCCACTCCACATTCCTGTGATGTTATCCAAACTGACTCGTGTAAGCTTCTCTTGTCTCTGTGTCCACGGGACATAGCGTAATTAATTCCTCGAGTGTGATCCATACGGTTTGACTTGATCGTAAATCCTGTAAGAACATCGTGGGGCTCGTGTACTGTGCGTTCATGGCTGACAGGTTTGCTAGAACGTACGAATGCAGGAAATTTAATAAACGTGAACAACATATCAGCTTTGCGTAACACAGCTGGGAACTTGGAATTTATAGCAAACAAGGACCTTGCGGGCCGGCAATGCAAAACAAGCCTTGCCGGTAGGCTATCACACACATGCAGAGAGGCAGAGGGAGAGGGAGAGTCAATTTACGCAATCTGCAGCTGCTTCTCCTTTCACATACACTCCCATATATGGATTATACAAGACCCGCAGGGGCCATGATTATGTTTGTACGAGAGAAGAAATAACGGGAGGCAGCAGGTTTTATTGCACGACTATGCTCCGCATGATGCATGAGATGGTACAATATCCCAGCTAGCAAGGGAGTTTGACCAACCAGCTCCCTGACAATATGATTGACTAATATAACTATGTGTCGAAAGTAAAACGTTTCTCACAGCCTCAAGAACGAAGCTATTTTCTGTGGTTGGGAGATGGCGTGATAACTTATGAGATTATGATAAGATCCCATCTTTGATTATTAGGCGCACTAATCTGTCTTGCTCCCTCTCTTGCGAGGAGTCACCATCCGATTTCTACACATGAATTTCTTGTAATTGAAAAGCAGTTTCTCGCACTACACAATGACTCTTTTCCCTCACATGTTACAATGAAAGACTGATATCCTTAAGTATTTTTTTTTTAATTCTAATAATTATAATTAGATTAGTATACAAATACAAAATGGACCACGAAGTATTGTCATATAATCTTTTTGCTTGTGCTCCTATCAAACACTAAAAAAAAAATTGCTTGAATAAATGTGTGTGATTGCGTAATTCATTTAAAAGAGTTAGGAAGAGTTAGGAGTGATAACTCATCTCCTTCACTATTTATATGAACCAAGGAGGTGATCTTTTTTTCTTTTTTCTTTTTCTTTTTCTTTTTATTTTCTCAATTTCATCCTTTAATATTTATTTAATTTTGAATTTATCTTTATATTTTAATTTTTTTTTATGATATTATCAGAGTCTCAAATAAACACCCTCGTATTTGATTTGTGCTTAATTTCACGAGTGTTTATTTTTTTAATGTATAACTAAGTAAAAATAGTTTATAAAAATAAAGTTCTTAAACTCATGAAGTACATCATTTGAATCGTGAATTTGAAAGATTAAGACAAAGATTATGTTGATCCAATATGCGAACATATTATTAAAAAATAGTCATTTAATGTTTTCTAAAAAAATTAAACCATATTTTTTACCAGTTATCTTTGGACCTGTCAAATTGATTGGGTAACATTGAAATAATTTTCACATGATTTAATTTTAAACCTAAATTGAACAATAAGTTAGATAGAATTGTTTTAAAATTAGCATATTAAATCAGATTTAATAATAATATTAGATAATTTCTTATAATCTATATTTTTTTTGTTTAATTTTTTTTAATAGAGTCACAGCGGCAAAGCACGGGATGTAAACTAGTGATACCTAAATGCATAAATTAATCACATGCACAGGTTTTATGTTTTAAGAAATTAAATATTCTTCTTAATTTTTATTTCTTTTTTGAAACACACCTTCTAATATATTTTTTTGTGTGCATAAAAATATCTCCCTATATATCGATAAGAGGTAACGGTGCCAGCTTGCTTAATGCTTCCCATCTGCCACGTAAGAGTCGGAATACGGAATATGATGCCAAAATAATAAGCTGACCATAAGACTTTTGATGCAGCGCAGCAGCAGCAGCAGCAGCAGCAGCAGGATATGATATGTCATACTTGTGGGATTCCTTTGTAATCAGATCCATAATGCTCACTCCCGCAAAATCATGGCAGTAAGGAAATTTTTGCCTTGACATTTTTACGAAAAGTAAAGGAAGGAAAGGATCACATTGTGATCGTTTACGACTTGTATCTTCCTCGGTATGCACAATATCCATCTTTTTGTCACCCTTTTGCCTTTTTTATATGCCTTTTTTATATCTTATTTTCTTAATATTTGGTATAATTACTCTTCCACATTTATGTTCAACTAGCATTGGTTTGTTTTTTTATATAATTAAAGATATTTTTGGTTTAGCTTGTGTTAATTGAGATTAAATTCCCTTTTTAAATGATGCAGAAACGAGTGCTGCATTAAGAGATTTAATAATTCTCTGAGGAGCTGACTCTAGAATCTGAATCAAGTAAATAAATAAATAAAAGAGCATATTTTCTTAAATATGGGGTCAATCTCTTGAATTAAATAAACAAACAAATAAATAAATGAGTGCTGCAATTTTTTATTCAAGAAATTCATATACGAACAAATATCTTGAAAAAAACGGAATGATGGTGTCGTAAGAAAAAAGTACACATTTATAGATATGATTTTTAATTGTTTATTGGAAATGATAAATATGAGATCGTTGCTAGGTAAAATAGTAATGTTCTTAGTTAATACGTCCCGTCACGTCATTTCTCTCTCTCTCTCTCTCTTCTCGAAATTACTTATTCAATCACATTACAATAACAATTATAAAAAATATATATAAAAGAGGGGAAGAATGTTATTATTTTAAAAACACTGTTTACAATTAAAAAATATGATGTTGTTAAAATAATAAATGGATGTATTAATAAGGAAAAGGAGCTTAGATTAAAAAAAAAAACATTTTTCTTGCTCATTTCAAATGGTGGAATTTTTTTACAAATTTTTATTTTAATAATCAATACATTTTATTCAAAAAATGTGCTCATGATAAAACTTATGTTGTTATTTTTAAGAAGATTAAGATTATTTTATGATGATATTGTTGATTATTTTATGGATAATTATGTATTATCTTGATATGCAGAATTTATAAAATAATTTATTTATTAATATTGGATGAGAATAAATTATATGTTTTCTTGATTTTTTAATTGAAGTTTTTTCTATGATTTTTTGGGATTTATTGTTCTTGTTTTTTAAGATAGCTGGGGAGAGATGATCAATTCTAGAATTTTTAATTTTGTTAATTGAAGTTCAGTTTGATGATCGTAATGAGTTTTTGCTTAAAAAACTCTTCTTAAAGAAAGAATTTTTCGTCAAAAAGTTAAGAAAAAAACATGAATAAGAAAATTTAGTTTTCTTAATAAAACAAATGTGTGTTTTTTTTAATTTTTATTTTTATTTTTATAGTTTTTTTTTAATTTGTTTTCCTGGTTATTGTTGATTTTTATTCAACAAACTATGCTATTAATACAAAAATATATTTTTTATTTTCAAAACAAAAAAATACATGAACAAAAAAAAACAATTGTGATGAAAAATACATTTATTTTTTATAATTTTATTTGTTGTGTTTATTGCAAATGTGTATTTTTATAATTGTTAAATTAAATAAAAAAATATTTAATTTGATTCGAATGGTTTTTAAACTCGATTTGGACTACAACTGAAGTCACAAGTTGGACGGGTTAAATCAATTTGACATTGATCAATCCAAAAAATAATTTCAATATTTTTTATAAATTAATATTAAACCAAGTTGCAGATGCATTTGTCAAGTCAACTATGCGATACTGTGTGAACTCCCACTCTATTTATTTTGAGACTCGTTCAAGTCTAGACCTATTGAGCTTGACTAGGTTCAATAATATTACCAAAAAATACCTTGCGACAGCACACTAGCAACTAATTAGTCAAAATGAAACTTTTTTTGAATGAGGATTAAAAAAAAATATTGAGTATTCTATACTCATAAAATTTGTTCAATCAAGTATTTTTATTGGTTTTAATTATAAATTAGATGACGTGATAATTATTTCTAAAACAATCAGAATTATGTGTTAGAAATAACTATTAATTTGTGATTTTTCAAAAATTCTATTTTCTCATTGGGAAATTAAAAAACAAAAACCTAAACACAAATTAATCAAGTATTTAACTAGGTGAGCTTGCTTATGAGTTAGGGATTTATAAGCTTATCTCTTTACCTAAAATTAAAACTTAATTTATGAGTAAGATAAATATAAACTCAGAAAATTAAATAATTTTTTTTTATCCCACGATGGAAAATTGAAAATACTAAAAAATCATAAAATAATGGATATTTATAATTTATGGATCTACTTGCCCTAGAGAATAGAGATGACTATAATGTCAGCAAATTTAGATGTACGCCAGGGAAAGGCGTGCGTATAAAGTCCAAAACGACACGCTTATTGGACCAGAGGCCCACACATAACTGGCTTACTATGGGAAGGCGACGGAGGAGTGTCCATATCTCTTATAATCTTACCACTTCCACAGTGATCTACAAGTATGACCCATTTATCGGGCAATTTCCATAATCATTTGAAAGTTTTAAAATATTAGCTGCTTTTATTTATGGTATCATAATAATTTATTTATCACTCATTAAATATTAATTAATATTTACATAATTATATTAATTACTAAAGCTATAGTATACTTACAAATAAATTGTTATCTTATTAAATAAATATTATTTATTTCATGATAAGCAAGTTATTAAAAACACTTAAATAGATTTATTATACCCAAAAAAAATTATCTTATCTTTTTAAAATATAATTCATTCTTAATTATAAATAATTAAATATAATTTCAATAAAAAATTATACCCATAGAGCCCTTTAATATTTTTTCAATTCAATTTTGGTATAAAAATTATTTTTTGTTATTTTAGTTTTTATTTTAAGAGAAGAGGGACATAAATCGATGAATACTGACGATAAAGAAAGAAAAATATTGTTTGTGTCGAATTAGGCCACCAATATTGTCGATTTTTGTATCAAATAGTTTCATTTGATGAAAAAAGTTTAACTTAGGCATTTTTTTCACCTTGAAAGAGCCTAAAAAACATATCTAAGCTCATGATGATTTTTTATTTCAAGTTGGTTTCAAGTCTTTAGTTGGTTTTTTGGGTTTTTTAAGGTAATTGATGAGTTTATTAAGGTGAATAAAATATTTTCTAGGTGTTTTGGATAAAAAATAAATTAAAAATATGTCTTAAGGTCAAAAACATTCAACCTTGATTTTTCAAGCTACCTTAATGACTGAAAGTTGGGCAAAATCAAATGACATATTGTGTGATTTATTTATGTTTTAAAATAATTTGGGGTTGAAGGCATGTCATTCACTTCATTTTCAATAATAATAAAAAAATATTAATGGCCCAAGCACATGGGCCCCTGTGAAATGGGCTAGGCAAACAGACTGATATTTCCTTCGTTTTTTTTTTTTTGCAAACATGTTTTTTTAATTGATCTTTTTTTATACGTATGTTTTCAAAATTATTTATTTATTTTTATTTAAATTAATACTCCCTCAAAATTATTTGATCTTATTTATATAGCCTCTTTCAAATAAGAATTTTTTTTAGTTATTTTATATGTATTTAGTTTTTAAAGAAATTATTCTAATTCATCTATAATTTTTTAAATGTTTTATATAAGTAAAAAATATTTATTTTTAGATAATATTTTTAATATGTGTAAGCTCTCATAATATTTTTATTTTTTATTATTTTATTCAATCAATTTTAAGTGTATCTATTTCCATTATTGTTTGATTAGATAAAAATTTGATTTTGATAAACAAGTTATTCAACACAAACGTATCAAAAGCCCGTGTTGTAAGGTCATATATATATATATATATATATATATATATATATATATATATCATTTTTTTCATTTTCATCTTTATTTATTGTTAATGAGTTTTTTATTTTATTTTTTAACGCACAAAGTCCTTGATTTTTTTGATTACATGTATGCATAATTTTCAATTTACACATTATAATTTTTTATGTAGAAATATATGTCGAAAAAGCATGTAAATACTTTTTTTTTTTGCAAGAAAAAAAATATCTAATCCAAAAATCATGACCTCTCCTCTCTCTTCACCTCTTCTTCAATCCTCATCTCCAGTTTTATTATTTAAATTTTAAAAAAATATTATTTTAATGTATTTTAGAGTGAATCGATATGTAAGTGGGAGGAGAACAAGGTTTGCATACTTTAAAAGCTAACTAGGGCGTGAGTAGTCTTTTAGGGCCCAGTGGAGAACCACGGCCTGATAAGAATGAAAAGAAAAGATCGGAGTCATTCTCAAAAAACTGGTAGGGCTATTCAAAGCAATCCACGAAAGGCAAGGATAAAGAAAACTGAACAAGACCATGCGGATAAGAGAAGAGTTGTGTGATTAGATTTTCACTTGATCTGGAAGATCACCTAATAGACTGGCCTTACTTACTCTCCCCGGGAAGAGAAGGGAATCCAGGGGAAGTCGAGAGAGAACTTACAGGCTTTCCTCAAAGCTCACAGCTAGTCCTTCGAAAGAAAGAACTCCGAGGGAAGAAAATGACAGCCTACATTAGTAGCCCTTTTTCTGAAGAGCAGCCGATCATAGGGCCCAGACAGCCTATGAGTCCATTTTCCTAAGGTAACAAAGAGTAGGCCCAACATAGAACCCCAAGCAATCTAACAAGCACACGCTGTCACACTGGCGAGGGCAATCTTCCAGACCCCGGCTGGATTCTATCCTTTTCGGCTTCTCAGCTTTCTCATTGGCTTATTCACTCCTCACGTCTCGATGTTCTCACAAAAAGAGAGGCCGCGCGAAGACCTTTGAGATTGAATCAAGAGGACCGTGCAAGCGTATTCATGGCAGCATTGAAGCAAGCGAAGGCCGAAAGGCAGCACAAATCTGAGGCTGAAGCCAGAAGCCAAATAGGAAGGATTCTGAGGATGGCACCGTCACCAGCTACCCATTTTGAGAAAAGCAATATGTACCGCACTTTCAAAAATACATTAATTCTTGAAAAGAGCAGAGTTATTGTTTCTTTTGTTTTTTCTCTTTTCCTGCTTCTTATATATATATATATATATAAAATTCAAGTGCTCTGTTTTCTTTTAATTTTGAGAATCGGGAGATTTAAGTAGAGTTGTTGCTGTTTAATTTTGAAAATCAAGTGCTCTGTTTTTTATGTAGTTATTACGATCTATCAAAATTCACAAGTTTTAATTCATAAATGCAGGTTGCAAAGGTGATATTTATTTGCAAATGAAAATGGGTATTTTGGTCCTCTGTCAACATGTATCTCTCTTTTATCAACTTTGATAATATCATCAAACAAGTTTTGGAGTTACAAACACAACCTCGTACTTATTCCATCTCTTCTAATTTCATACATCCTTTTGTTTTCTTTTTCCGAGGAATATTCATTGAGCTCTCCCTGTAATAGGTTGTTTAAGGAACTTGATGTGCCTGGTTCAGGGAATTTACATCTCAATAATTAGGCAACTAGATTTGGCTATAAATTAAAAGCTCTGGAAAATACTAACAGGTTTTGTCAGCTTTTCTCTTAAAAAAAAATCAAACCAAATTAAAACAAAACTAGTCAATTTGAACTAGTTTTTAGTTAGGTTGGTTCAAAATTACATTCAATGTTATAGACACGCATTTCCAATTGGCAAGCTTGGTGCTTAAATAATTTTTTATTTATTTTTTAGTTCGGAACAGTCATGCATCAAAGGAGACGCACCCTCAACATTATTAAAGTGCTAAAAGATTACGTTCCATGAGTTTAATGAAACTAAAACTGGCATTAAACATTCGAGATTCTATCTTATAAAAAAAATAAATTCCTGAAGGTGATGCTTATGGAAGAGTTTCCGTTAAGGTTTTTATAAACTTTCAGCTAATGACAGAGATGCAGACTCGATATCAATTATGTCGAGCTGAAATTCGCTAAAACGCTCGCTTCTCTTTTTTTTTTTTGTTTTTTTTTTCAAAAGTAGACTTTGAGCAGCTTAATCTATTTTAAAAGAGGTGTTTTTTTTTTATAATCGTGAGTGTCCGAATCAGCTTATGTGTATCTCGACTAATCATTTGAAGTCCTGAAATTAACAATAATGTAAGTTTTTAGTGACTGTGAAATTTTAACACTTAAACTGATGATCTTTGAAGCACAAATTCAGGATATAACCAGTTGAGTTATATCTATAAATAATGTTTTTAATTCTAAGAGATAGGTATGACATTTAAGGAAATTTGCTCCCTCAGTTTTTAATTCAAAATATTTATTCTCTCATAATTATTTTTCTTGATAAAGATCATTAACTCTAAGATCTGCCACGTAATTTAATATTCTTATGTTGCTTTCATGTGTTCTTACACATGGGACAAAGTGTAAGTGCACATGTAGCCATCTAAGCAAGGTTAGATACAAACAAGAAGTTAAGCAGCTTGCTTTTATCTTTGATTAATCACAAGCATCTGCCTTCTATTATGCTATGCTGAGGGTACAAGTCGTTAGCCAAGAACAGCTCCATCTGGAATAAAGAGGCTGGAGATTAATTGTGTTTTCCACCTTTCTTTAACCATATATTTATAATTGCATAGTCTAATGCATCTACTAATCTCTTTGGAAGCTTCTGTAGTCACATCGAATCTCTAATTACAGTATACATACACAAAGACACACTGCCTTGCCAAATGATATAATGGGAAAGTCCATAACGTCAGAATAGGCAGGTGCCTGATACATTATTGAATTTGAATTAAATAGTAATTAAATTTAATTCCAAACGGTGTCATGGCATCGGCCATTTTCAAAAGAGCGATGCATTTTAAGGTGAAAAGAAATGATTTTCTTTGTTTTTTTATTACAATTAAAAAAATAAGTAAAGTAATACAATTGAGAAAATAAATTGGGATCAAGAACAATTTCACGGGTTACAATAAAGCATCTTCAATTTTATTTAAAATTTAAACCCAAAGACCTTTTTCTTTCTCTTTCTCTTCTTTTTTTTTTCCTTCCTTTTCTCTCTTCTTATAGCCAACAACCTCTCCCTTCTCACCACCATCTGCAACCTTTCTTTTTCTCTCTCCCCACCGCTAAAAACACTCACAGCAGCATTACATCACCCGTGTCTCTTTCCTTAGCCCTAGATCAGCAATGATCTCTCTCTCTCCACCGCGTCGACTCTTTCTTTTTCTGACCAAAACAACCACTATCGGTCACTATCACCACCCACATTCTATATTTAGAGGTATATTGAACCCTTCCTCTCCATCAATTTGATGTAATTTATGTTTAATGTGTGTTAATTTGATGACATTGAATGTTAAAGTTTTGAATTAGGAATTAGGTTAATTAGAAATAATTTAAGTTGATAATTACATTATTTTGTTAAATAATCAATGATTTTGGGTTGTTGTTGATTGTGAATCAACAAAATTATGTGATGGAATAATTAGTGTTGATTTAAGTTAAATTATGGATTATACCATATTCAGTAAAATAATAATACTAGCTATGAAATACATGAATTTAATTGATAATTTGGTTATAGTAGTGAAATTTGATGAGTGTAGGTGTTCACGGATTAATTTTATGAATTTAGATTTTAGCCGATTATATTACTGTTATGGTTTTCTTGATAAGTTATGGACTTCTATTAACTCTAATATATTAATAAATTAGAGTTGTGTTTTGTTGTGTTGCTTGACAAAACATCTGATAATTTAGCAATATTATACTTCCATGGTGGTATCATTGTTAATGTCGATAATGGTATCACTTATAATGGAGGAAATCATGAATTCCTAACCGCTACATCAGACATGTCCCTTAACGATTTATCTAGAATGTTATATGATCAACTTGGTTGTAATATGTTTGAAATAGAAGTTAGAATTACTTGGAGAATGTTGCATACTGAGATCGGTAAAGCTTATTATGTCAATGTACCGAATTATAGTAACGAGAGTGTGAATTCAATGTTTGGGTTTGCGAGGATTAATGGGGTTAATATGTTGGAGCTCTACTTGAATAGTAGACCTAAACGAGAAAACTCTTCTAGTATGGAGTTGATCTGGGTTCCAAATAGCTCTAAAAAAAACCACATAGGCATCACGAGCAAGTGGTCCATCTAAGTTAGGTGGTAATGCTAGTAAATAAATATCGGTATAAGAAATTGTTAATATGAAACCTCGGTTGGGTATGATATCCACTCCATATTGCTATTAAGAATCTGAACCAAGTGATGACAAAGATGATCGTCATATTGATGAGTTGAGATTCAGTGGGATGACAGGGATGTCGAGTTAGTTGAGCTTGTTAATTAATACATGGTACCTCATGCTCCTGAATTGGAGGTTGTGAGTGTGGATGACCAATACGGATGCAATGATCGTGCTAATAGTCATAGGCATTCAAACTTATCAATTAATGAATTGGAAGTTGAAAAAAAAAAATCAGAGACAAGTCTAAATGTATTAATGCAATAAAGTAGTGGCATATAAAAATTCATTAAAGTACAAGGTCTATCGTTCAACAAAAACCTATATTTAGCTGCAGGTGTTTTCGGGAATCAATTTGTAGATAGTAATTGAGTGGAGGAGTATTACCAAAGGTCTAGTTCATTAGAGATTTCAAAATTAAAAGGGCACACACATGTCGGAACCCTCTTGTTTTGCAATACCATCATCAGATTGGCTCAGATCTAATTGTTGAGGTTATGTGAACAATTATGAAGAGAAAGTTAAGTACAAGTGTTGCAATGACTCAAGGTACTGTGGAGAGTGATTATAGGCATGATGTCTCCTATTGAAAGGCGTGGATGACTAAACATAAAATATTAGAGTGATTATCTCGGTACATACAAAAAGTCATTTCACCACCTACTTTAAACACTATTGATCATCGAGAGATTCAAATCCAGGAATAATTGTCACTTAGGATTATAAAATGGTTGATGGCAATAAGACAATATTTAAAAGAGCATTTTGGGCATTTGATGCTTTAATTAATGAGTTTCAATATTGTTATCCTTTAATTAGTATTGAAGGTACTCACTTTTACGGTAAGTCCAAGGCAAAGTTGTTAGTTTTAGTTGCTTATGATACTAATAATAGAGTTTATTCATTGTGTTTTGCTATTATGGAAGAAGAGACAAACAATAATTAGAGTTGTTTTTTAGATTTTCTTCGTCGATATATGATTGGCGGTCACACTAAGTTGTGTATTATAATATATAGACATAGAATGGCGATTAAAAATTCTATGGCACAGATTTTTCTTGAGCTTGTTGGATATCATAAATATTGTTCATGACTCTTTGTAAGTAACTTCAACAATAAGTTCAAAATTTTTTTTTTGAAAAATGTAATGCATAAGATGTGTACAAATCCTTCTAAATAAAAGTTTGACATTTTATGAGGATTTGGTGGAGACTGATGATACAATCAAAACATGACTAGAAGTTGAACCCCCCAAAAAATAGGCATTGTCATATGATTATGGTGGTCATCGTTATAGCGATATAACCATGAATTTGTCAGAGGTTTTTAATAATGTTTTAAAAATTATACGTGTCTTGTGATTTCAGCTATAGTGCAGATAATGTTTTATAGGTGTAATCAATATTTTATAGAGTGCGAAGAAAAAGTTGAAGAATTTTTTAGTCGTGATGTATTGTGGCTTCCAAAGGTCTTGGATGAAATATTTGCTAATGCGGCAACTTCTAGATCACACTTAATATCTTTATTTGATCTTGTAAATGGAATATCTCATTCTGAGACACCTTAAACAGCTGGTGTTACAAGATAAGTGCGAGAAATCATCAACATCAATGAAGCAACTTGTACTTGTGGCAAATAACAACTGTATCATCAATCATGTTCACACATGATTGCATGTTACACTTTCTGAAATGTGGACTATGTACAACTTGTTGATGATTTCTACTCCAACTTGTCGTGCAAAAATGCATATAGTCCTTGTTTTTAACCATCGCCTGATACACCGTTGTGACCTGCATATATTGGTCCAGATTATATAGATGTTTATCTAGATGGAGAATGGATAAAAATCGAAGGAAATCCACTCGTTTACGTAATAAGATGGATGTTATAGAGAGGCACTCACTGAATAGATGTGACATATATGGTCAAAGGGGTCATAATAGAAGAACTTATGAAACTAAACAACATATGTTATTTTATTTTATTTTTTATATTTGTTTGAAATAATGTAAACTATTATTATTTTTAATTCAACTTTATGGATTTTCAATGGTATTGCAAAGGCTAATAATTTTTTAAACAGTACCTTATGGGAGACATGGTTCGAACTAGAAGAGGTTCAACTGCTTCTAAGGGTGCTGACAAGCAGGACCACCTTGTTGTTAAGGTAGGTACTGATAATAGGTCGGTTTTATATATGGAGGATCAACATTGTTCAAATGATATTTGAAGCAGAAAGGTCAGATAAATATTTTAATTAAGCATTGTAAATTATTTTTACTCAAACGATTTTAATTGTTTAAATAGCTAAATTGTTTGATTTTCAGGGTGGTGATCATGTGACATCTCGATAACATACTTTGATGGGTTACACGAGCATGTCCACCTGTTTGTTATCGACACTAGTTTTTATAAGATCAGGCAGGTGCGTAGCATACATCTTGACCATGTATTGATTGCAATATTGGTTGAACAGTGGAGGCGCGAGACATACACCTTTTATACATGTGTTGGTGAGATGACACTCACACTCTAAGATGTTGTCATATTGACCGGTCTTCTTATAGATGGAACCCTTATGACAGACCACTAAAGGTCGATTGACATAAAAACTTTATATGATAGTCTATTAAGAGGGATGCCTATAACAAGTGCTTATAGGGGCGACTATATCAAATTAACATGGGTGGACATTAATTTTAAGACCCTTTAGCAGATGTGATAAAGGACTTGTTGATTATGTATGCTTGGGTATACATATTACATATGTTTGGAGGTCTTGTTTTCATGAGTTTTGCTAGTAATGCAGTACCATTGTTTATTTTTTACACTGCTTGAGGATTTTTTTGTCATTCCTAATTATAGTTTTGGGGGTCATGTTTGCATATCTATACTGGCATCTATATAAAGCTTGTCTAAAAAAAGACAAATTATCAAGTGTCTATTATTTCATCAAGTATATGTATTTTAAAATATTTGATTATTAGAATTAATTGCATTTTAAATACTAACTTATAATTGTCAATGTTGATTTATATAGCTCTAGTCATGAGAGCATATTCATATCGAACGTCCAAGAGTTGAGATAATAATATATTTGACATTGTCACCTAGAAGCCAATATCAATTGGTTCTAAGTAATAATAAAATAAAACTGAACTAACTTTGTGGCTTGTTATGTCAAATGGTATAAGGCTAAATATTTCAAGGTAAATCTCACTCATGTCCATGAGTTTTACCGGGAAGAGTTGGACGCACAATAACCACATCAGGTATGTGGTATAAATATATTGATTTTTTTTATTGGAATGTAAATTATTTAGTTTCGATTTGTTATCTAATATAAGTCTTCTATATGTTTTGATATGTTATATGGATGTCATATACAAAGGACTTGATACTTTCAGCTTCACCTATATGTCGTGAGGGGTTTGATCTTTGGTTAGCACATGTCCCATTACATTGCTTCAGCATTGTTGAGATGCATTGTCCAGATCGGGTAATGCAACAGTTTAGACTATCTTAGCATATATCGGATTATATTGATATAGGTGACGAGCGGCACAATATTAGTCGTCAGGGTAACTGCGAGTTGAATTGGTTAGTGATTCCTTCATCTTACTTAGATATTTAGGATGCTATGAGAGATCATGTTTTTGAAAAGTGAGATTCAACGATTGATGTAGATACCTACATGAGATGACATTTGTCCATTACGTGCCATTTCATTACATCTATCTGGTCATGTTTCCCTAGATATCCATGCAATCCAATGCATTACATGCAATATTTATTAAATAATGGATTAATTTTATTATGGATGATGGATACTAATTGGTTTTTAATGTATGTCTATAGATTAATTACTTGTTACACGAGGCTCAAAAAGTAGCAATGGTTATCCATGAAGGAGTCAATAAGATGAGACGTATTGTGGTCAATACTACGTTTAATTTATGTCGTGGTAGATTCAAGAGGTTGGGGAGGCTGAGCGTCTTAAAGAGGTAGTAGCAAAAGATTAGATTGCTTATCGTGAGAGTATTGGGGATATTGATCCGTCTACGAGCATCCCATATCCATCCACGAGCTGGGATGATATTAGTCTTCCTCACACCTATATGGATATTACAGACTCATCCTCGAGTTGGACGAGTTGAGGTAATGCTCCAGACCCATCCACGAGTGCTCTAGACCTTCTACAAGTTAGTATGATTATTAGATATAATTACATGTTATTATATGTCATGAGAATCATAAATACATGTATAGTTAGTTTAACTTTAATAAAATATTATGTTATATTAATCATTGATTTAATTTTGTTACTTATAATAAAAAATGTTATGTTTTATTTATATGAATTGTATTTTAATGTTGAAAAATTAGCTATTTAAATTGTGTGAATTGTTGGGAGTTAATGGCAAGAGATATTATTCCAGTCTGTTAGAGAAGTTACAAATCCTATGATTGAGTTGTAGATGATACCTTTGACTCGTCAATTGCGACTCAATCAATTATCCCGGATCTCTAAATTTTCTTGCCAGTATTATTTTACTAATTTTAAGTGTGATAAGTCACCAAAAATCTCGAAAAGAAATAGTTAGCCAGAAATGCATGCTGCAAGCTGTCTCTAATAAATTCCCGAAACAGAAAACTCCATAAGCTAACTTCTGATGTCTAACCAAACAGTGGCATGCTACTTGCCAAGAAGAGAGTTGGATCCTTTGAAATCATCATTGCATAACGACACCGACCAAATTAGCTGGACCACGGCACTTTAGCTGACATAGGAGAAAGCTGACGAGTTAAGATAAATGAGACCCACAAATTCACTTCTCTCTCTACACATTACACATGAACAGTGGAAGACGGTGAGATAGAAAAACAAAATCTAGCTTGTTAGCTATGGCCCACCATGGATTCTCTTCAACCTTTGCATAAATGCCCCGCTCTTGCCAAAAAGGCAAGGCTATTATTATCCATGAATGTGTGTGTAAATAATTTTCCCACGTTTGCCATCTTAAGAACTATTTTTAGAGAACGGTCTGTGTAGCCCTGTTTATCATTGCAATGCGGCAGCTGTGTTTTTTTAAAAATATTATTTTAAAATGTTTATGCTAAAAATAAATTTTAAAAAATAATAAATATTTAAAAAATAGCATTTATTACATCTCCAAACATGTTCTAAAATTCTACTGTATATGGCTTGGTTTGAAAAATGGGAAATTTAATACAAAAGAAAAGAAAGAAACAAGAAATAGCAGTAGCTATACAAATTGTATAGATAATGTATCAAAGAACAAGCTGCAAAAATTTCATTTATTCTCTCTACAGATTACTTAATGTCTGAAGAGATGAAAGAGGCAGATATATCACCACCTATATACAGGGCTCCTCACTTCTTAAATGTCGCATGCATGCCTCAACCACACATTGATGAGAATAAAAGCAATCATCAGCTGGAAGGAAAAGTTGTCGTCTTTAATTTATAATAGCCCAACACTTAACAGATAACACAAGCATTTGGATTCTCTTCTATGCTTTGGGCATAGTAATATGTGGTCATTTGAGGATTGTAAGCTCTGTAGGCCTTGACAAGCTCCATAACTGGGTCTGGTGGTGGTGCTGCTTCTTTCTTTTCTCTTCTTCCTTCTTCTCCTCTTCTTTTTTGGGTTCTTCTTTCTTGGCTTCCTCTGGCTTAGCTTCTTCCTTCTTAGGTTCCTCTTTCTTTGCCTCCTCCTCTTTCTTGGGTTCCTCTTTCTTAGCCTCCTCTTTCTTCTCAGGCTCAGGCTCTTTCGCAGGCCCTACTGAGATAATATCTGCTTGCCAATATTTTCTCAATTTGCTGACTACGCTTACAGGATCAACTGTTCCTATCACAGTCAGTTTCTTTGCCTTCATGTCCATGGCAATGGAATCAATTCCTATAAAATTGCAAAACGTTATTTTCCCCAACAACAATAACAATGTCCCGCACGCTAAAAATTAGTAAGCACACAAACACTTGCAAATTGATACATCCATCGTTTTTTATTTCCATTTTCTTTATTGGGAACCCTCTCTTCGTTAAAATTCCTCAGAGTTTTTTATTTAAAAAAAAAAACTCCCTTTTGTTTCAGTGGGATGAGTTAGGCCTCTGTATATGTGGAAAGTCTTAAGCTTTAACCACTAATTAAACTGTCTTTTAAGAGCCTCATCTCCCATTTAGAATTTGCACCAACCACATACAAAATATATGCAAATTATAAAGCAAATGGTTAGCCTGTCCGCAAACAAAGGAAAACATAGGTTTTGGAAAAGTCATTTTATGCAGCCCTGCATGTCTCACTTCAATGCAAATTTGATTTCCATTTGTATTCTTTTGCCTGATTAGGACGTGCATTTAAATATTGGATCTACACGACGATTTTCATGATTTTAGGAGAATATTCGATAAATCAGAATTACTTCAACAGAAATATATATTTCATTGCTAGTTTGCGCGCGATGGCTTATTTGATAGGTACAGACATTTGTCCTCTATGATTTGAGGTCATATTTACTTGAATCTCGATAGAAATAGTTGAAGTAGAGAAAGGACAGACCTGAAGGGAAATCTCAACTAAAAAAATAGGCAGAGGGAGCAATCATCACGAAAAGGAAACAAAGAATAAAAATGTTTTTACGCCCACCCAAAAAAAAAAAAAAAAAAGGAGTCATTAAACAAACATGCGGTGGGCTTAAATTCAATATTAAGGTGAAAAATAATAAAAATTATTTTTATATTTTTTTAATCATAGTAATATCAAAAATAATTTTTAAAAAATAAATAAATATATTTAACATATTTTTAAACAAATCTACTATTACAACACTCTAAAAAAAACAATTTGCTTCCCTTCATCAACCCTTGTCACAAACATATCCAAATTACACATGTAAGGAAAAAGAAACGAAACTAACATTGAAATCCTAAAAAAATAAGAGATTAATTTGGCACCTGAAAGAGTAGACACAGTCTTCATAGCCTTTTGCTTGGATTTGTCATCAGTCAAGTCCAACTTCAACACAAACTTCTGCAACCATAAATTAAATAGATCTAATTCAGAACTTCAATTTAACTACTTTCAGAATTTCCTTAATCATGTCAGCAAAAGTACTTAATGAAATGATCAAAGCCAATTTGATTTACTTTTTTTTTTGTCTAAAAAATATCCGATGGTTTTCACTCTTGCAAGTAGCAAAAATCCAAACAAGTTACAAATGTAAGAAAGCACCAACCCAGAATCAACAAGCTTTTTAGTGATCAATTATCTATAAAGAGACCAGAACTTGACTAATGTACGAAATCTGAACCTCAACTTGACATTCAAAAGACTCTCTTCTTAAAAAGAGCACTCAAGATACTGATTCTTTCTTTAATTAACCAGTCCCAGAAAGATACCCCTGGTACTCATGGACTCCTCTAGATACCAGGAATCAAATGAACCCATGAACCAGAACGTCTTAAATTCCTTTTAGCAACCAAGAAACTCTTAAAGAATCAAAACCCAATAAAGAATTACAAAGGAAATACATAAATAAATAAAGATTCCACAGCAGGGAATCAAACCTTCATTTCTGGTTAGCCTTTTGAGGGATGTGAAGATCAAAACCGAGATGAGAGAATGCGGGGGGGAGAGAGAGAGAGAAGGGGGGAGTGACGGGGAGAGAGATGAGAGCTGTTGAAAAACAGAGAGTAGGATACGTAATCAAATTATGCTTCGTTGAAAAAGAGATGGGGATGGTTATGGACACCAAATCCGAAAGAAAACAAGAAATGCAGAATAGGAGAGAGAGAGAGAGAGAGAGAGAGAGAGAAAGTAACGTGGAGAATAAATTGAGTTCTCGGATGTGGAAGGGGTGTTAGGAGTGGAATTATGTAGACCACCAGTCTCAAGCTCTCTAACCTCTGACAGAAACAGGTAAAGATACATCCTTTTCTATGTATGTATACGCGAATGAAAGAGGAGTGAGAACTACGCTTGACCGCATGTTAAATTGAATTACGCAAACCATTTTTGTTTTTTTTTTGTTAAGAGAATTGTAAAACATACGACGTGTTATTTAGAAATATGATTAATTAAGTTTTATTAAATTAATATATTTTTTTCAACTTAAAATTAATTCGGATCAAATTATGAGTTGCTAGTTTTCATGGTTAATCTATTAAGTCAGATTGACAAGTGTTAATAACTATAATTAATTTTGTATAAAATATTTATGTTAATCAATTAATTAACATAAAATATTTTATAACCAACTCATAAATTTAGTTGTATAAATATTTCAACTTCATAAATCTTGTTGAATAATAATTATAACAATAACAAAGAAAATAATAAAACCATTTCCATTTCATCATCATTAATTCATTATTAGTGACGCCATCATTTTATTTACTACACATTTCTACAAACAAAATGTTTCAAGTGAAACTAGGCATAGCACGAAGGAGAAGAAGAACATGAGAAGCAAATGAAATCACCCCTCGTTTTGTTCTATTTACATGGCTAAACGGAAAATTCAAAAACCATTATTTATTTTCAATTTGGAGCGCAGTCGGTGATAAACTCGTGCACGTAAGTAGCTAATTTGAATGGTCAAAAGTTTATCAGTTATGTAGTTGGTGGCGCGTGAAATAACAACCAGTGTAATTGAGGTTATTTGCGTCAAACAAGAGCCGTCGTTTTAGGCTTCAGAGGAAAGTACGGACCCCACTAGTCAATGGTAGAATTTTCCCATGCGAGTTCTTACCATCACCGGCGACGTTCCATTTTCAAGCCGTAAGATTTAGAAGGCAGCCATTTTTTAAAGTCTTAGAAGGCAGCCATTTTTAAGCACTAGAGATCTAATTTTTAGACACGTTGCTTCTCTGGCGTCACTTCCGTTATTGTAATTTGTAGGACTTATGGCGTCGCCTCAACGCAACTGGAACTTTTTGATACATCCAAGTGGGTGAAAAAGGAACAGCCTAGGGTGTGCCCCTAGTTCACCCTAGTGCTTTTAGAGAGAAAAAAATAAAACATGGTGATAATTTTCGAAATTTATGACTATTAAAATGACATCATGTCTTATAACAACTTAAATATTAGGTAAACAAAGAAAATCATATCTCATGTTAAAAAAAAAGATTTTGTTGTATTTTATAAAATAAAAAACATCAAATCAATAGATTTGATTGTTGAAATAAAGATTCAGAGGGAAAGCCTACATGTATAATGACACTGGTATTTGTTCTTATAAAAAAATAAATAATTTTTATTTTTTAAAATTAATTAATTAACATCTCTTCTCAGGTTATACAGTTAATTTGATTGATAAGTTGCTTTTGAATTATATATATATATATATATATATATATATATATGTTTTTAAATTTTTACAAATATATTGACCTGAAAAAATATTAAGTTTTTATAAATATTAGTTTGATATGACAAAAAAACAATCTTTTTTTTCTATAAATTCTTTATTTACGTTTATCATAAACAAAACATAAATTCTTAAAAAAATTATAAAAGTTATTACTATTAAATTTTAAAATTTTATTATATCTGAAAATATATTACTTTAATCATATAAAAAATACAATAAAAAATTAATATTTTAAAAATAATAATCTTGACGCCTCAATCGGCCCTGGAATCAATTGTGCTTCGTGGTGCGACTCCAACAAGCTGCTTTCTCCGGTACGGTTTGAGAAGTACAAAGAGATCGAAGTGGTCTCGAAATATCTTTTACACAAGTAACATTTTTTTATTATTATTATTCATGTTGGGTGTCTGGGCCGGCTTGCGCGCACCACGACTATTCCCCACGGTCCACTGGACATCCTGCAAGCCCGGGCGGAGTTAGGCACCGCGGGGGTGACAGGCGTGCACATAGAGGGTCGAACCCGGAACGGGGCGGAACAAGTCACACGGTTGACTACACGGCTAGACCCTCAAGTGTTTTTTTTTTTTTTTGAATGGTTTGGAAGTGTTGAACATTGTATAAAAAATAAAAATAAAAAACTATGCAGTAGATGGGGAAAATACCAGTGTGGACTTATATATTCGGAACATTTAATTTAACGAGCTAAGACATAGCAGGATGTTTGAAAAAATGAAGTTGTGTTGTCGCCTCTTGAACCGGATGTTTTTAATTATTATTTTTTCATTTTTATATCCACTCTTTATTTACTTGATAATTTTAATGACTATATATATATATATATATATATATAGATGACCATGCATCAACTTTTTTTCATTTTAAAAAGTAGTTAGAAACCTAAATTTCAGCTGTGTCCATGAATGGATTACGTGCAATTCGCTTCTCAATTGACTAGCTGGTAATGGATAATATGTAAATGGTATGACAAAGAGCTTCTTGAAGAAAGATTTTAGTTCACGCACGCATTGAAAGGATGGTAATTTAACCCAAACTTAGTACACTTAGTGGATACCAACATAAATAATTTTTAATGGATGAATTTGTTTTAAGATAATTATCTTATTTGATAAGTAGTTGAAAAATTATGAATATTTGACAAATCCAACTAGGGGTGAGCAAAAAAACTAAAAAACCGATTAAATCGAGAAAACCGGGAAAAAAAATAACCGAAAAAACCGAACCGTAAAAAAACCAATTAAACTGATTAAAATTTTGAAAAAACCGGCCGGTTCGGTTCCGGTTTTATAAGCAAAACACCGAAAACAATGAAAAAACCGAGCCAAACTGGTTTGAACCAGTTTTTGTCCTAAAAAACCGAACCGAAACGAAACCGGCCGGTTGGAATCGGTTTCGGTTTTAAAAAAAAAACATTCAGTTTGGTTACTTTTTTTTATAAAATCAAACCGAACTGAAAATAATCACCCTTAAATCCAACCTGAAATTCATTTCAAAACTCGACACAACCCCACTCTATATATATATATTACTCTTTAATATTTTCTTAAATAATATTAACAAATAAATATTCAAAATACAATAAATAAGTTATAAATATCTTTTTTTTATTTGATAAATGATGAATAGAATATAAACTAGATTATTGTTTGTGATAACCCTATAAAAAAAAATTGAAAAAAAAAACATAAAACCTAATTTTCAATTAATCTAATGTTGAAGGATTAAATTGAAAAAAATAACAAAAGAAATGACCCGAGTTAACTTATCAAAATGAGGTTAAGAGACCAATATAACTCCATAGAAAGTAAATAAAAAAATAAAGTTTAATTCTCAATGAACTCAATTTTAAATAATGAAATTGAAAAAAAAATATTTTCAATTAAAAAATGATAAAAAAACTTGAGTTAATATAACTAACTCGCAAAACTCGAGACTCGGGTCATAAGATAATACCATAGAAAACAAATCAAAGAACAATTATGAAACTCAATTTCTAATCAATCTAATATTAAAAACTGAAGTTGGGAAAAAAATAAATTAAAAAATAACCTGAATCAACTTAATTAACCCGCAAAACTCACAATTCAAGTCATGAAACTGAGATAACTCTATAAAAATAAACTGAAATACTTAGTAAATTTAATGTAGGATGATGAAATTAAAAAAAAAAAGTTAAAAATTTTGAGAATAAAAGTAAATTTTTTTTTTTGCTATTTCACTATTCATTGCTTACAGTGAAATATAAAGGTATTTTAATATACGTTAATAATTAATTGATTAATATATAGTATAGAAATTCAATGTGGTTGAATTCATGGTTATCACTAAAATCACGTATAGATGGCTACTTGCATTGAAGGGTAGATTGGCATACTTCACTCGTGGCTAAAAATAGAAAAGGGCGTGGTCGCTCCTTCAGTTGTGTTTTACGTTGTTCGGGAATGCAGATACTTCTATTTTTAGGTGTTTCTTTAAGATCCTGTTTATTTAAAAAATATTAAATTAATATTTTTTTAATACACTAATATTAAAAATTAAAAAAAAATTAGCAAAAAAATATTTTTTTTTAAAATCAGCTTACTACAATCACAAACATGCTCCAGAGCATCTCCCCTTCAATGCTATTACTAGAGTTAAGTAGCAGCACATGACATCCATGGAACTTGGAACCAGGAGTCTTGGACATCACATGGTTTCACCCACTTGTCTTCTGTCACTGGCAGAGAAGAGGGGGCTCTTCTTCTTCAAAAGAACAAACTTGAAAAAAAACCTAATAAACTATGGATGTAAAGGCTGCAAAATACGCATCTAGTCGAACTGGTGCGCTGTATACATTATTCACTTGTCTCTTCCGTGAGCAGAATGTCTGAATGACTAGTTTTTTTTTTTCCCTCTCTACAGCGCAAGACACTTCAAATTAGTTGATCGGAAAAGATTCTTGCAGTCTCGCGGCAACGCCTTCTTGGCTGGTTTCTGGCCCATTGAACTACTTTAATCAAAATCTTTACGAAAAAACCATTTAGATGGTTGTTTAGTGGTAAGAATCTGGGATCAAGAGGTTTATTTTCTGTGGTCTTAAGTTCGAGCACTGTGGTTGCTCATATGATGGCCACTAGAGGCTTATATGGTCGTTAACTTCAGGATCTGTGGGATTAGTCAAGCTATACACAAGCTGATCCAGACACCTATATTAAACTAAAAAAAAATCTATATATCTTTATGAGAAAACGCTCGTAGATTATTTTTGGGTGTTATATTCCTACGTGCTGGATTTAGTATTGAACTATTGATCACACTCTGTATTTTTTAAAAAAAAATTTTGCATACACACCACATTGTCTTTATTTTTATCTTAGGTTTTCTGATTTGAGCTTTTTAGTTCACGTAACCTTCTTTGATACCTCGAAAGCTATAATGTACTCGATTTTGGTAACTGAGCAAAAATTTGTATGGAACGTGGTGTTTATAAATAATTGATTTTTTGTTTGAAATTTTTTTTTATATATTTTTAAATTATTTTGATGTATTATTATTAAAAATAATTTTTTAAAAAAATATTATTCAGATTATTTTTAAATAAAAATATTTTAAAACATAATCGTTATTACAATACCAAAATCGCGATGATTACTTACTAATTTTTACACCTCTTCTGGCTCATCACACCATTATTCAAACAAAACACTCTCTAATTGTTATTTTAAATTGTTTTAGTACTAAAAACTCTAACTCCTTCCTGGTGACCTCACCTCCTCCGTGCACCAATAATTTATCTTGTGTTTTTGAGATTGTTGTTTATGATATTTTTTTAAATAGTTTTTTATATAAAAATATATTAAAATATTTTTTTTATATTAACACATCAAAATTATTATAAAATATTAAAAAAATATTAATTTGATACTTTTTCAAGATAAAATTACTTTTAAAAAACACTCAAAAAATAAAAACATAAATACTCTAAAAAACACCTATAATCTTTGAGTATTTAATAATGTTGTTAGTTGCTTTCCAGCAAATCTCACCTAATTTTTTTTATATCAACTTTCACTACTTGATGCATTAAATAAATTCTTACAAGGAAGACAAACACTTATATTTTATATCTAGAAATAAAGTTGTATATATATTAGACTAGCTAGTAAAGATATTTAGTTTATCATCATAAAAGCATACTAAATAATAGATGTCTAACAAAAATCTAAATTTGATATATGTTTAAAACTATAAATACATGAAAGGATAATTAAAGACAAACATACTTTAAACACAAAAATAATAATAGAACTCCAATATGCATACTAAACATATATTCAAACTTGCAATATATATAAGATCAAAGTCCTAATATGCATACTAATAATAAAAACAACAGTGCTTAAATTTAAACAAATAAGGGTATTTTCTTGTTAAAGTACTTTAAATGAATAAAACTTTTATTATTGTCAATGATGAATCATTTATTTTAAGATTGTACTGCTCATCACTTGCGCAACTAGAATGTTTGTAATGTGTCTCTCAAGATCCCAACAACATCATATTGGTTTTAATGTATTTTTAAATAAGGTTTTTGAATCAAAGATTATGTGACTTAAATATGTCTCACAAAATGAACCCAGACTCGAGATTTGAAAGAAAAATCAAAGTATAAAAAGTAGAAGAAAAAAATCAAAAAATGAGGTGAAAAAGAGTGTGTAAAATTTGAAGATTTTTAAGTTTTAAACTCTCCATTCATCCATTTTCATAATGAATTTCAGAAGTTAAAAGGTTGAATAATCAATAAAAATTAATTTTTATCATTATTAGTAATTAATTAGCCATTATAAATCAAGAATTATAGATAGAAAAACCACGAGTTTTTTGGATGAAAAATCAAGAGTTTTTTGAGATTATTTTTCCATTCACTATAATTTGTTTAATTAAAATAAATTTTCAACATTATATTGACATAATTGGTTTGATTTTTTTTAAAAAAAAAGTTTATTAGGATTGCAGAACCAAATAAATAGAACTACCACAGCAAATATAAAATAAAAATTACACACGGACTAAATGTTTTATATGATTCGTCCATGCTTATATATGTTCATGAATAAAAAGGAGAAATTCTCACCATGACTGGAAGCAATACAATTTAAATAACTTTTAATCCTCGTTTCAAGCATGTGCATTAAATCTTTCATAGCATAAAATGATGTTCTATGTATTAAAATAACGAAATTAATCAAATATATAAACATAACATTAATATATATTAAACCAGATTACCATAAAATGTTCTTATTTGATAAAAGATTATTTCAAACCATACCAAAAAAAAAATCAAGTAGAAAATAGTTAACGTAAATAAAAATAAAGTATACAGAAAGAAGAACTTTCAGAAATCTCATGATACTCTTTTATATTTTCCAGACAGATATTTCACAAGTCAGTGAATAACGTTAAGAAATCAAATCTGGTAATGAAGCCATAACCACGACAAGTGTCATTGATTTATAAATGAAAAAAAAAGAGGAAATTAACTAATATTATATAGTAAAACCAGAATAATATATTTAATTTACTCATCATCCCTCCTTGAGATAACCTCTCTTTTATCTTCTCTCTTCACCGGCCTCGAATCCTGACGTGATGTCTTTGGTAACTGGTACAAGACAGATGTCGAGGTGAGGATAAGTGGCGAAGCTATTAATTTTATTTCGAGCTGGTCAAAATAAAAAAAAAATGTTATTTTTAAAACTAAAAATCTAATTTATTAAATGAAAAATACTGGAAAAAATTTCACTGGAGGAGCCAGGCCCCTGCCAGCCCCTTAATTCCGGTCCTGGTGATGCTGGTATACATTTATGCTGCAGGTATATAAGATATATTTAATATGAAAAAATAAGTTTCTCTGGAACAAATCAAATTTGGTGATACCTGATGAAAAAAATAGTGAAATTTAAATATAAAAGTTACAAAAAATAAAGATCTTTTTAATTTGATTATATACTGTGTTTAATTTCATGCAAATGTCTAACATTATTATTTATGAAAACTATAAGTTAAAGGCCTTTGGTCTAAATAATAAAATAATAAAAGTACAATATATACGGCCATGAGCCTATGACAGTATCTCTTAAGTTTAGGATGAACAAAAATACTAAAAAATAATTTAAATCGAGAAAATCAGAAAAAAAATAATAAAAAAATAATTTGTGAAAAAAAACTGATTAGAGTTTTGAAATAATCGACCGGTTTAGTTCGATTTCAGTTTTATAAGTTTAAAATCAAAAAACCGAACCGAATCCAAACTACAAAAAACTGAGCCAAACCGGAAAAAAATCGAGACAAACCAGTTTGAACCGGTTCAGATTTTTTTAAAAAAAACCAGCTTGGTTATTTTTTTTTTATAAAAACTAAATGGAACAAAAAATAATTACCTCTATCTTAAGTTGGGTCGAATCCGTTAGTTATTCGAGACAAAAAAAAAAAAAAAAAACTCAAGTGATTCCCAAGCTAGACTAGAGAGTAAATTTAAGAACAAAAATAACCAGTGGGTTTAGGCATCATGCCCAATATGAGAGCTTATTAAATAAGCAGGCACAAAAAAAACACATTCGTGAAGGCCCGGAGGACATTAGAAAGCGTGTTTGGCGGTGTGGTTGTGAATACTTTTCAAATAACTTTTCGTGTCGAAATGCATGCCAATGATGTTTTTTTATTTTTTAAAAATTATTTTTAACATCAGCACATTAAAATGATCTAAAAAATACAAATCGTACTTAATTTTAACAAAAAAAAATTTAATTTTTTTAGGAACGCAGCCGCAGCCGCATTCCCAAACGCTAAGAAAACTGTTTGCTTGCGATTTGTGCTGTCTGAGAAACATGTAATACATGTTTTTTTACGAGGTTTGCCGTGCAGTATACCTCTTTAAAAAACGTACTTTAAATACCGGGCGCATTTCTTAAACAAACATACCTTACTGGATATCAAGAAAGGCAAATGCTAGATTTTTCAAGGGCATTTACTCTCTCTCTCTCTTTTTCCTGAAGATAAAGGATATTCTCAAGCTAAGAACCCCCCCAGGCCCCAGGTAAAGAAAAACAATTAGAGACATCAACAGACATGAAGCTGGTTTTTCGGTCTTATTTTTTTATATTATATTTGAGATTGTGATGTGGGGTATTTTTTAAAGTATTTTTTATTTAAAAATATATTAAAATAATATGTTTTAATTCTTTATAATAGCACATAAAAATAAAAAATATTAATTTTTTTTTTTTAAATACAATTCAACAACCCTACCAAAAATGGTCAAGCTTCTCCCCAGTTAGCCATGCTTTTTTTAATTTTCCTGGTGAAGTGATATATGAATCAACAGGGTTGGACCAAAAAAAAGTACTAAGAGTAGCCGGCCTATTCTTCCCTGCACTGCACTGCACTGCACTATCACGTCACAGCTGTTGTGAGGTCCAGCTGTCTGGCTATTGCCTGCCACAATTTTCTTAACCACCAGCAAACACAATATAGAACAGTCCCATTTTAACTCATGATGCTCTGAATCGAGGTACAGGCCCATTCTGTGAAGTCATCTTTTCAAGACCCACATGCTAGCCCAGGCCAGTTTAGGACATGCACTTTTTAACGGCGTTTAAGTTTTCCGTTAACATCCAGCAAGAGCACCTGACGACGACACGTATTAGTTAATTACAGTTCACAGTTTCCTCCTCCTCCTCCTCCTCCTCCTCACTATTTCTTCTCAAAAAATCTTGACCTGGTGTGTCTCTGTCCTTCGCATTCGCAACATCTCCTTAGACACTCAAAATCACTTTTAAAAGCCCTGATTTCTCACGTAAATATTCAAATTCAAAACCCTTCTCCTCTCCAAAAAAAAAAACAAAAGAAACCTCCTCCCCCCGCAAACATTGCTTCTAATCCTCGCTCCCAAAATTCCAAAAAATAAAATCTCAAATGATTTAACAAAAAAAAATCAAAATCAAAATCAAAATCCGGAAATCCCCATTTCTGATTCCAATTTGAAAGAATTAATTAGGGTTCAATGGATCAAAACTACAACGAATCACATTCCTGCAACAATCTAATAACGAACAAATCATCTTCATGGCTCGAAGTCCGGTTATTCTACGTAAGAATAACTCCTTGCGTCATCGAAAGCGTACCAGGCCGCCTAACCCTTCGCCATCTCGGTCGTTCAATCAGCACTCCACTTGAAATCAACGGCTCAAAAATCCCCGCTGCTGATTCCGCCACCTTAACCCTCCGTCGCGACCGCCTCAACAAGGAATTGTCAGAGGTCACGTATGTTAGCACGGACAGCGTGCGAGTCACCTGCGGGGTTGAATTCGAAGTATTGGATAACAAGGATATGGTTTTGTGTGGGTCGTTGGAGAGGATTGAAACGACATCGTGGGGGAATAATGGGAGTGTAGGGGGGTTGGAGAATGATGCGAAGACAGGGTGGTGCTTAGAGTGCTGTGTGGCGACTGGTGTTTTTGAAGGGAAATCGGTGTTTAAATTGGGGGTTTCGGCGCCCGTGATCGAGGTTTATATTGCTGGTTGTTGTGGAGGTGTTCCGGTGATTTTGACGAAGACCATTTTGGTTAGTCCGAGGAAGAAAGCTTCTAGGTATGCGATGCTTGATGCGATTCCAGAGGATGAGGAGCTGGACAATAGGAAGCAAAATGGTGTTATTAGTAATGAGTTGGTTCGACAACGCAAAGTTCAGGTAAATTTATCTTGTTATCATTAATGCATCCCTCTTTGTTTGGAATTTTAATCGGAAATACAATGATTGGAAATTAAGTTGTTTTGTTCTAGAGAATGTTAAGTGAGGAAATGCAGGTCTTTTGCTGTTGTGTATTGGTTGTTATATTGCAGGGAGGTGCAGTTGTGAGTGTTGTGGGCTTTTGTTTGCTTGCCTTTTGTAGTAGTTTAATTTGAATTGAAGTTGCCCGAGTTGAGTTAATTCTGATTATGAGTTTATTAAGTTTTGTACATCGCAGGTAATGTGGATTTTGATGTTGATTTGTATGGTTTTAAGTTGTAGTTTTGCAATGTGGTCAAGGATCAGTGCATTAGATCTGCTGGTCCTTGTTCCGAATTGTTTCCTGCGAACCAAAAATTGCATTACGATTTTTGTTTTCTTAATCTATCAAGGGAACCCAGTTTTTTGCATTTTGTGAGAAGTAGTTCTTGAACTACTTGATTATTTGGTGAGAGAGAGAAGGTAGCTTGTAAGACCATGATTGGCACACGCAAGCAAATGGAGTGAAAAAAACACCTGTTGCCATTAAGAATCTGAAAATTTTGAATATACTCTATTTTTGTTAACTCAATATCTGTAATATATGATGGGAAGTTAATTAAGATCTCGGAGAAGGCCAAGGAAGATGTTAAGATGATAGTATACAACAAGCATCTCCCTTCTTGTAATTATTGACACTTGTTTAGGTCTGTCAGTCAATGGCATTGTGCGCAACTCGGGAGTTGATCATAAATGAACTGGATTGTGTGCTTTTATCTTATCGAAATAAATCATGCAAATGCATGTTGCTCAAAGGAAGGAATCATGGTCTTCAAGATATTCAACTGTGGATCAGCCGTAGAAGCTTTTTGAGGACATCTTTTTTCATATTTTAATCAATATGAAATTATGAATCCATGATGTGAATAACTGCTCAGGTTCAGTGGTAGGACAAACATGATTCAATATGTCTAGGGAGGTTTCCTGATGATGTGTTTTGGAAAGGTTATTGACGCATCAGTTTACTTGGAATAGCACGCCCTCATCTATAATTTGTGTTATTCCAGTTGTCTCATTAATATTGGCCCCCCTTGTGCAGATTACTGAAGCTGAAGGTGATGATGGCTATGATTCAGATGAGAAAATCAGAAACAGATACTACTCACAAGACATGTATTATGGTGAGGATGGACAACTTTCATGGTTTAATGCTGGTGTGAGAGTTGGTGTTGGAATTGGCCTTGGGATGTGCCTTGGTGTTGGCATTGGTGTTGGACTGCTTATGCGCTCTTATCAAGCAACTACCCGGAATTTTAGGAGGAGGTTTTTATGAACTTCCATCTAATTGCTTGCTATCGTCTATGAACAAAAACAGTTATAGATCTTTCAGAATTTAGAAGCACGTCTGTAATATTGCTCAATGTATGATGTCGAAGATGTGGAACAGATAAGGCAGGCTTGATCTGTTAAGCGTGAGTTCTGGTAAATGGCGTGGAGCTTGTACAGCATATTTGTTTTGTAGTTTTAAGATCTTTCTTGACAAGGAGACCAGCTTAAAGTTCGTCCTCTCATTCCTCCAGTTGCTTATCAGACCATGATTTATATTGGTCCACATGGATGTAATGCAAATCTGCTTGAATATTTGGACTAGCCGAGTTTTGGCGTAGACTATGGAGGGATTGACAGCTTCAATCGTCTGATGAACCTGCAATAGATGTACAGACCTGTTCACAGGCCTGCATGGGTTTTTGGTGGTGCGAGTGTGCCTCTCTAAAAATGCACATATTTCTCTGAGTCTTGTAATATATCTGTGTAGCTCTCTATCTCCCTGCTAGAAGTGTAACGTGGTTTTTCTTTCCTTGCTTCCAACCTAAACTGCTGCTCATTTTTGCATTTAATTAATTTGTTCCAAGCTGCGTGATGCCCTTCTGAAATAATGGAAAGTGTTTTTAACCACATATGGGAGTGTTGTTATTTTGGTGATCTAATTTTTGCTATCTTCTGAGCTCTGAGGAACTTAGAGGCATTGAGCCAGGTTTTTATTCCCATTTAGCCTGAGGATAGGTTATGAAATGCTAGTTTTTATGCACTTCTGCAGGACTAGATATTTGAAGTCTCCTCTAGTACTCTATGATTCGTGGACATCTTTGCTTAAAATATGATTAACTTGTCACTAGTAGAAACAAGGGCTTTATTTAATTCAAATTCTAACTTCAAATCTTTTGCAGTGCATGACCTTGCTTGGTTAGTCTGTAATAAATCGAAAGGGATAACAACATATATATATATTTGCAAATGTCAGATGGTGGTGCTTGAGGCAATGATAGCAGCACAAGTATTTGATATCAATGAATATAAATATTATTATTTAAAAAAAATCCATTCTCGTTTTTATTTTATTTCCACCTCCTTCCATGAAAATAAAGCTATGTAATTTTTATTTTCATTTTAACTGAACACCTACAAAATAAAAATTTAATTCTCACCATTTTTTTTCCAGTGTAGCTTAGCCCAACCAGGTTCTTGACTTTTTTTTAAAAACAAAGCCCAGTTATTGGTAAAATTCACGTAAAAGAAAACAGGTAAAATTCAGGCTAGTAATATCAGAAGTCCCTTTATTTTTTTATTCTCTTAACGTGGCCCTTCGTTGATTATATTTTTTAACATATCCTTTTATTTATAGTGTGTTTATTTTTGTGTTCAAAAAAAGTTTTTGTAAATTAATTATTTTTTTTTTCAAATTATTATTTTTATATAATTTTGGATTGTTAAAAATAAAAAAAAATATTTTAATACATTTATAATCAAAAAACAATCTAAAAAACAACCACTACTATAATTTCAAACATCGCCTAAATCTTTCATTATTTAAACAAGTTTTTTCAATTCAAATTCAAATGTTAAATATCGAGTGAGACCCATTACTTGTTCTTTGTCCTTTACTTAGGATTAAGTTAGCTTAAACTGTTTATTAACTACAACTAAATATAAAACTGTGATAAGATTATGTCAATTTATCATCAAAACTATATTATTGGTGTTTATTACAATTTCACAATTGAGATGTATCATCGATGCATAACATTAGCAAACTTAATATTGGATTAAAAGAGAAAAGGTGAGCAGGAATCCCATTTTTCAGGCTAACATAGAATTTAATGTTTGAATTTGGACATAAAAACTTATTGGAGGAGGGTAAGTAGATAGAAGGTCATTATGCAATGTTTTTAAAGAGTAAACTAAACAATTTTACTTCAACTCTCCAAAAATCAAATAACACACAATGGCAGACGAATGGTGTGTTTTAAAAGTGTTTTTTAAAAAATTAAATTTTTGTTTTAAATTAATATTTTTTTGATATTTTCAGATCATTTTGATGTTCCGATATCAAAAATATTTTTTAAAAATAAAAAATATTATTTTAATATGTTTTGGAATGAAAAACACTTTGAAAAGCAACTACTACCACACTCCTAAGCATACTAAAAAATCTGGTCGTCATTATAATTTTTTTAAAAGTATTTTGATTTAAAAATATATTAAAATAATATATTTTTATAATTTATAATTTATTTTTAATATTAACATATTAAAATGATATAAAAATATTTTAAAAAATAATTTAAGATAAAAAAAAGTCAAGAATTTTCAAATTGTACAAGAAACCAAATTAAAAAAATAAAATAAAATTAAGAAATCGCATAGCCTAGAGGATATCACGAGCCCGTTTGGGTACGCGGCTGCAGCTGTATTTTAGTTAAAACGCAGTTTGCAGCGTTTGGTTAAAGAAAAAAGTGATATACTGTTCATGGATCCCACTTGTTTTTGCGTTGGAAACACAGTTAAAAAAAAGTAACGATTTCTTGCTTTTCTTGCACTGTTCAATGAACAGTGAAATTAACATGAACACTATATAGTGATACACTGTTCATGTAAACAGTGCAAGAGAATTGCACTGTTCACTTAAAAAATAGTGAACAGTGCAATTCTCTTGCATTGCGTGAACTTTTTTTTATTTAGTGTGTTAATTTTTTTAAAACTAGTTTAGAGTGAATTTTATACCTGATAATATTTTATCTAATTTTATTACACGCTAAAAAAATTATGGAAACTGTAGTTCTTGTCAGATGTATTTCGTACGTAATGGAATTGTAGATGGTTTTATGAAATAATAACAAATATTTTATATAAAGTATGATTTATTTCATGATGTAATAGCAATAGTTAAATCAACAATATTTAAATTAAAAATCATCAATATTAATATATATTTTTTAAAATTATTTTATAACCTCAATTTTTAAAACATTATTAACTAAACACAATAAATTATTTTTTCTTCAACCTCAATTTTAACTAAATATCTACTTTTTCAAACCAACCTTAATTAAAAATATTTTTATAAAAATATATTTTTTTAAATCACATTACAGTAACAATCACACTCTCCTGTAGGTTTTCAAAAACGTGAAGAAGCAGGGGTCAGATCTAGTCTAGTCTAGTGCCTAGACCAGCAAGGTGCATATCACCCTCTCCAATGACATAGGAAGCAAAAACGAACCAACTGAAAAAACGACACACCATCAGTTCTCTCTTTCAAGTTTCATTTCACAAAAAAAAGAGAGAAGGTGCTCTCTGTTCTCTCCTCCTCCTCCTCCTCCTCCATTAAACCCCAAAAAATGCCCCAAATTCCTCACTTTAAACCCTAACTTGAACAAAAATTGTAAATGAGCGCCACGAATAATAGATCCTCAACGACAATGTCACTCCACCACCTTACCACTAACCCTCCTCCCCCACAACAAAATCTCCCTCTAGTCGTCACTCTCAACTGCATCGAAGATTGTGCCATCGAACAAGACTCCTTATACGGCGTCGCTTCAATCGAACACGTTCCTCTCAGCCGTCTCTCCGGTGGCAAAATTGAATCAGCGGCTGCCGTCCTCCTCCACTCCCTCGCTTACCTCCCACGCGCTGCCCAACGCCGTCTCCGTCCTTACCAGCTTATCCTATGCCTGGGATCGGCTGACCGAGCCGTCGACTCGGCTCTCGCTGCCGATTTAGGTCTCCGGCTTGTCCACGTTGACACTTCTCGAGCCGAGGAGATCGCGGACACGGTTATGGCTTTGTTTCTCGGCTTGCTTCGCCGGACGCACTTGTTATCAAGACATACGTTGTCAGCTTCGGGTTGGCTTGGCTCGGTACAGCCTCTTTGTAGAGGAATGAGGAGGTGTAGAGGTCTGGTATTGGGCATTGTTGGTAGATCTGCATCGGCTAAGTCTTTGGCTACAAGAAGCTTGGCTTTCAAAATAAGTGTGCTTTATTTTGATGTGCATGAGGTATTTATTTGTGCATTTTGAAAAATCTTAGTTATTCAAGCTGTTTAGTTAAGTGTTGATTTTGGTGCTAAAGATGTTATCTTTAGATTGTTTTTGTTGCTTGTGAATTAAATTGAACAAAATTGTTATTTTTTCAATTGATGTTTAATGTTAGAGCGACTCAAAACTTACGTGTTTTATTGATGTAATTGATTTATGGGCATATGAGAAACGAAGTTCACTTTGATGCTTTATGAGGTTTATGCGGAAAGAATACATTTTGTTTCTGTAAATAGTTCCAAATTAGTTGTTTATGGGGCCTGGTGTTTACTTATCTTTGTTATGGAAAAAATAAAATAAAATAAAATAAAAATCTTGATAAAGCATAAATGATGTTATATTTGATAAGCTGGGCGCTTTCTTATAATGGCATTTGGAAGATGCAATTCGGGTAGGATTGAGAAGCATTCTGTTAGTAGTTGTTGAGTTGTGGGATTTGACGTTCTTTGAATTGTAGCTGCTCTCTAATTTAATGTATTGAGTTGCTTTGTGCGCTTTTCTGCCTTCAATTTCTGGTGCACAGTTTATTTGTTCTTTCAACTTGGACTTGCTCTTTGTTCACTTTTTTTCCCAAATCAAATTATGTAGGGGCCAGGAATATTAAGCAGGTCTTCTATTGCATTTCCTTCAGCTGCTCGAAGAATGGATACTCTTAATGATTTGCTAGCTGCTAGTGATCTTATTTCACTTCACTGTGCTTTAACTAATGAAACTGTTCAGATTATTAGTGCAGAGTGTTTGCAGCATATAAAGCCAGGTACATTACTCTTACTCATTTTGAAAAGTTTGCGATAAATTATTTCCTGTTGGTATTTATGTTGAAGGAACCACTTTTGCTTCCTTACAGGGGCATTTCTTGTGAATACGGGCAGCAGTCAGCTGCTGGATGATTGTGCTTTAAAGCAGCTTTTGATTGATGGGACCTTGGCTGGTTGTGCCTTGGATGGTGCTGAAGGACCACAGTGGATGGAAGCATGGGTATGTATGATTTATGAATCGGATCACATTGTTATTTTTAGGGTATCTATAAGCAGTTTGAAGGAAGTGTGTTATTTCATGGTATCTATAACATTTCGTGGACAAATTTTAAATGTCAGTTACTTTATAATTAATTAATAACCTACTCTACCCCCTCCTAAATAACTAAGTTAGATGGGTTGGGTTGGGTAGGTTGACAAACACCTCTAGTTCTCTATGTCTAGTATCAGTATAGTGGTAACCAAATTGCTAAGCGCTATCCACTCTTTCCAGTTTAATTGAAAAAAGGTTGTGTGGAGTATAGGTATTCCTATATGTTGCCCCTCCCCCTCTCTTCTAATCACTTGATTTCTATTGTTCTAAATCAACCATTGCACTTTTGAGCATGCTTGTTTCTTAAGAAATCTCTATTCTTTCTAACTTTCAGTTACTTGATTATGGATCGGAATAAAACCAAATTCTTTTTCCAAGTTTTAGAGGATAAAGTCCCTTAGGTGGCATTTGGTTATTGTCTCGAGACAGTAGAGATGAAGGCAATCGGGATAGATACCTGCTTGGTAGCGCAGACAGGGATAAAAACTCATTTTTGAATTCGTATCCCGGATAAAAATTGAGCCAATTTATGTACCTCTAAAAAAATTACAGACGGGACATGTCTTAGACACATAAATAATAATGTTTTTCCAAAAATGTCCTTGAAAACATTTGAAAATTCTCATCTCTACCTCCAACTTAAGATCCAAACCATTAATTTTATAATATTCAATTTCTACCATTGAATTTGAAAAAGAAAAAATAAAAGAAAAAATCATAAAAATAAGAAAAACATTAAGAAAAGAGAATAAGGAGTAGACAGATAAAATTTTGGCTAGATAGGATCCAACCACAAAACCAGTCAATACTCCTTCAAAAGAAAATGCTCGTCATAAGGAATTCATAGACACAAAAATTATACAATTTTGTCACAAGGTTTGAGAGAGAGAGATTTGAAGTTTTATATCTAAATATTTTAACATTGAATTTTTGTATTGATTTGCTGGTTAATTTGTTTTTTAAGATTATATTTGTGTTTAGAAGGTTTAGGGGAGTGTTATATGTTTTTTCCCCCTAAAAAACAGCCAAAAAGTGATTTTTTCATGGTGGCCAGCGCGCATGCCGGATTCCAATAGTCTCCCAAGAAACATGCGAGACTTGGTAAAGAAGATGAAGATAGACGACATGTCATTTTCCTTCCAACTTGCATGTCTGGGCTGTGTCCCAGTGCAGGCACACCTGAGCCTGGTTTCAGATTGAGGCTGGATGATTCTTCTTCTTTTTATATATATATATATATACCCATTCCATTTTTTTATTTATGTATTTTTATGTTAAAATTTTCTTTATCATTCCATCAAATTAAAATTGAAGAAAACTAACGAACTGACTAAAGTAGATTATAAATTTTCTTAATTTATATTTACAAAAAGAAAAAATGAATTAGCCAAAGTAAATTACAATTATTAGACATTTATTAGATAAATAATGTTTTTTCTAGAGTTACATAAAAATCAAAATAATTAATAATTTATTGAATTAATAATTTTTCTGAAATTGAAATAAAAATATTTTTATTTTTAGCATAATGTGAAATGAAAAGAACTATATTATTATTATTATTGACAAATTATTGAATAAGACAAGAGTAATAATGAAAAAAAAAATTGTCTAGTGTTTTAAATGTGTCGTATAAAAACAAAATAATACAACAGTAAAGAGTTTTTCTACATTTTGTATTGTCTTGTATATCATCAACCAAACAAACACTTTATCTTGTGCAGTACCACCAAAATAACTCCATCTTTACCCCTGTTCCATCTCCATCTCAACTCCTGTGTATTGTTCTCTCTCGTCCCTTCTGTCTTTGAACAAAAACCAATGCTAGCTTATTGTTACACTTCCTACCTAGTTATCATATGCCGAGCAGCAATTGTTGAGGTCTCAAAGCTTTGAACGTGCTCTTTGATTTTGGTAATGTTTTGAAAGATGTGCTCTAAGATTTTATGTGAATGCTGTATGATATTTAACTCGGAATACAGCATCTCCTAGTCTGAGTGATCCATCCCATAAACTATTGCTTCAGGTGAAAGAGATGCCCAATGTATTGATACTTCCACGCAGTGCAGATTACAGTGAAGAAGTGTGGATGGAGATAAGGGACAAAGCCATCTCTATACTGCAGTCATTCTTCCTTGATGGGACTGTACAAAAAAATGCCGTTTCTGACGAGGAAGAGGAAGAAAGTGAAATAGGTGAGGAAAGCGATCAATTTCACAGACAAGACAAAGAAAGTACCCTGCAGGATTCTGTTGTTGAGCAATTGACAGATGATGTTCAGGTAACTCTAGAAAGCTATCACAAAAAAGTCATTAGTCAATCAATAGAATCTACCAGCAAAGCTCAGGTTTCTGGCATGTCTCAAAATATGGCCACAAGACCTGAAGGAAGACGGAACCGATTAGGCAAGAAGGCCAAAAAAAGACATGGCCATCAAAAATCCCAACAGAAATCAGATGATCCTTCTCAATTAGAGAAAGAAATTACTTCACATCAAGAAGATGATACTGCTATGAGTGGCACTGATCAAGTGTTAAGTTCTGGTTCTCGGTTCGCATCCCCTGAAGACTCAAGGAGTAGGAAAACACCGATAGAATTAACGCAAGATCCAACTTCTGGCCAGCTTTCAAGATCAGGCAAGAAGCTCAGTGGAAAGTCTGACAAGCTTCTCAAAGATGGGCACATTATAGCTTTATATGCAAGAGATCACTCTGCACTCCATGTCTCTAGGCAAAGAGTTAAAGGAGGTGGCTGGTTCCTGGATGCTATGTCAAATGTGACAAAAAGAGACCCTGCAGCACAGTTCCTTGTTGTTTTCAGAAGCAAGGTTTGTTTGGCAGAAATTTTTCCTTGCTTTTCTGTTGTGTAATTGGGAATGGGTTTAACTGTTGAGTTAGCTGATGTGTTTTTATGGATACATTTTCTGCAGGATACAATTGGGTTGCGCTCTTTTGCTGCTGGTGGAAAGTTATTGCAGGTACTTTATATCTTGTAAGATTGAGTAGCTAGAGAGTGCTGCTGTGCTTTATGTTTAAAAGTGACTTCTGATGGAACTAATATCTGCTCCAAGTTCATGTCCTGGCAAGTTGTGATCATTATATGGTCATGCTTCTTTTAACTAGCTTTGTTCCTTTTCTTTGGCTGATAGGGCCTCCTTTATGCATGTTGAGTTCTCGTAAAATGCTTATAACCGGGGCATACTTAACCTTTGTATCTGTTGTGGTACATAAATATCTTTATTTTTATTGTATTGCTGCTTTATGGTGGTTTACTCTAGGGAAGTGGACTTTTGCTCTGTAAAATCAGATTTTGGATTTGACTATTTTGTGGGTTGCATTTTTTCAAAGAACAAGATACATGTTATTATTGTTTAATCAGGCATTGTATTTGTTCTCATTGTGATCTTTATTCTTGAAGAAAAATAAAAATTGCATTTAAGAGCATGTCCATCTTTGATCCATGTCCTGTTGTTTATTTTCGAGCATGATTGAATAAATGCATAACTTGCAAATATTCAAGTATCTTAATAGTAAATTAAATGTAATTATTTGGTTGCTTGGGATTAAGGTTAAATTCTATCTTGAAAATTGCAGATTAACAGAAGAACGGAATTTGTCTTTGCCAGTCACAGTTTTGATGTTTGGGAGAGTTGGATGTTGGAAGGTTCTTTGGAGGAATGCCGGCTGGTTAACTGTAGAAATCCTTTGGTACTCTCTCCCTCTGCATTAAGCTGCAAGATAATTTTCCTCCAACTGTCTTCAATTCTGTTAAGCATTAATAAACAGAGATTTATAATGGTTAATTATAGCCTTGCTAAAACATAGCATTGATTAGATGGTTGCTAAGGTTGATTGTTCAGTTCCGCATTTTTATGCACAGGGGCGTCAACACACAAGAAGGAATTGCATGAAAGTTGATAAATATGTCATAACTAACTTACCACCCCCTTCCACCCAGCACATGCACAGAGAATACAATTCATGCACCTGTCCTTTCTCTCTGAATTGCCTTAATTTGCATAAAAATTACAGGCTGTTTTGGATGTACGCATTGAGATTCTGGCAGCCGTGGGAGAAGATGGTGTTAGTCGTTGGCTAGATTGAATTGTGCAAGCAAGAGTTGAGAAACCCAACCTTTTTACCTGCCCATTATGTTATTCTTCTGAGGTTTGTGTTTCCTCAAAACAATTTATAAAGCATTCTTTTCCTTTTTTTTCCTTACTGGTTTTGTAAGTTATCAGCTATATATGCACCCATTGCCCATGGGATGTTTGGCCTTTTGCTGAAATGAATGTACTTTATAATTTACGAGAGCTGTCCATTTTTTCTTCAAATTTATGATTGTTTCTGCTGTAATGAATTAATGAAGTTCCATTAAAGTGTCCATTTTGTTGGTAGGTACTTGTCAACCAATGCGTTATCATCATCTCTAGCTTTTATGGTAGCTGCATTTGCGTTGTTGATTCCAGGCTTGTGAAGTAGTTCTTGACTGGTAAGAACTTCTAAATTCGATAGATGAGTTCACAAGGCATGAATATAGTTGATTCAGGTTTTATGTTGAATGATGCCATAAAAACCTTGATGGCCGTGAAGTCAGAGTTTTTTTTTTTTTTTAAATCGATGTATAAGTTTATCACGATTTCTTCACCTTCTCTTTGTAATGTTTAATTAAATGCACTCAGGCCATCTCAAAAGGCTAGGGCTAATGGCTAATTGCAGCATGCATACAGAATTTTCTTTTAGGGTCAGAATACATAAAGACAGATGCTAATGGTTTTATCTTATGCCTGCAAGTATCAAGGTTGTAGACCTTGGGCGGTTAGGTTTTGCAAGTTCTTCCCTAGTGACCTGCAAAATCTTAGATTTGGAATGATAAAGCCTTGAAGGTAACCCAAGATCCTGCTGGTTCTTAGGGTGTGTTTGAGAGTGTAGTTGTGAGTATTTTTTATTTGGAAATTTATCAAAATAAAATTTTTATTATTTTTTTAAAATTATTTTTGATATCAGTGTATTAAAATAATTAGAAAACACGTAAAAAATATTAATTTAAAATAAAAAAATAAAAAAAATTTAAATTTTTTTAAAATACCTTTAAAATACAAAAACAAATAACACCCACTAGAATATGCAATCGCCTGCAAATTGCAAAGTGAAACCTCACATGGTTTTTTGGAGCCCACAATATCGCTTGAGAGAGCGGAAAACTATGGGGACAGGAAAGCTTCTGCTATCATCATTCATATAAAAGTGCTTAACACCTCCTTCCAATCAATGCCTGCTGGTCTCGCATTGACCATTTAAATGATCAAAATAATTGCTTAAAATCTCTTACTCGTATTTCATAATTCTAATTTCAATCAATATTGTTTGATATCAACCAATGTGTATGAACTAATAACACACCATCTTCTTCTGATGCGGGGGGGGGGGGGGGGGACAAATCTCAGGTTCAACTGGTGATACCAGATTGAAACATCTACGAAAATCTTGTTTCTTGCAACCATTTCTTGGATCCTATAACGTAGGAGACAGACTCGTTTATTATCATGATCAACACTTTCTTATTGCCTAAATATGCAGCACGTTGCCTTGGATACCTTGTTGCCGGTTGCTACGAGGGTATTTGTTCAGAAAATATTTGTGGGGTCTTCAGTCAATACAGCGACTAACAGAGAACAATTTCTTGGCGGTTTTCGATGAATAACTGGTGATACCAGTTAAACTCCCCTTTCAACCATATTGTATTTGCTAGCTCCAAGTTTTGATAAGCATAAATCAGCATTTCACATTATTATATTAGTAGATTAACGTAAACTAATTGTGGAGCAGAATTCACTCTTTCCTCCTCGCAATTCACTGTTCACTTGATCATTAATTTTTTTTTTAATTTCATCCTTTAATATTGAGTTTGTTTATCCTGGTCCTATGACACAAGTCATGAATTTAAAAAGTTAACTCGAGTTTTTTTAATTGATTTGTTTTCTTAATTAAAAGAAATTAAAATCTCTTGGGAAAGTACCGTAACTCTAGACTCATTGTTAGTATTCACTGGAACGATGTAATGATATTTTTTTCCCTCCACTCAAAAAACTTAAAATAGGCTTACAAGGGTATTGAGATTTTATTGCATGACCCATTTGTAATTATAAAACAGAGCAGGAAAAAATAAGTATTTTTTCTTCTTGATTGCATAGTAAAATGATCAAAACAACATTGGAAGCAAATTATTGAAATTGAGGGGCACTTTGGTATTTGCACAAGTATAAAAAATAATAAACAATTAAAATGCACAGTTAAACTATGAAAATACCCTTAAAAAAAATTAAGCAAGAGATTAAGGGCCATTTCTGGCTTTTTCACAATGGTATTTTTGTAATTACAAAGTCATCTTAAAGGCATTTTCGTGTTTGGTTAAATAAAAAAAAGTGGGCGCACGTGTATGGCATCTAGGGGCACATGAGAGGCACCCGCGTCTTTTGGTGGTGGAAGCATCGTCGTGTTCTTTTTTTGTTGGTGTTGTGCATGTCTCTGTTAATGATCTGGTTTGGCATTGAAGGACCTTTTTTTTACCCTCTTCTCTCTCTTCTTTCAAAAAATTACAACTTGACCCTCTTGATTGTTGATATTTCAATTTCAGTTTTTATTCTTTTGATTTCAAAATTTTTATCTTGGTTTTTTTTTTTTAGAAGTTTTGTTTGTTTTGAATTTTATTATGCAATACTAATTTACCAAATATTATATTATTCAATGTAATCCTCATTCTTTGAATTTTTAATTTTTATCATTGGTCCTTTTGTAAAAGTTTTAATAGTTTTCAATTTCATCTCACATTTCAAGTTGATAGTGTTATGTTTTCCAATTGATCCTCATTGTTTTGGTTTTTATTTTTTTTTTGGTTTTTTTTGTAAAAAGTTGTTATTTTTTTTTCATTTTCACTCTTTAATTACAACATTTTATTTTTATTTTTTATTTCGATTTCGATTTTGATTTTTTTTGTCCTTTTACTAAATTGATTTTTTTTAATTTCACCCTTCAATTAAATATAAAATTCATCTTGTATCTTAATTTTAATCATCATTATTTTAATTAATATTTTTTAAAATTTTTTTATATATATATTTTTAATTTCATCATTAATATTTAATTGATAGAAAATTGAATTTTACGATTCTTTTAGATTAGGTTCCTTAGATTTAATGACTTGATATATGAGTTTTTTTCCATAAAAGAAAGGTTTTATAATTTATTTTATCAAGTATTTGAATCTCATGATTTGAGGTGCCTGTTTTATGTAATATTCTAGACTGGATGCGGTCTTGATTATTGAAATTGCATGTTTATTATGATCAATTATTTGATTTCATATTTGTTGACCTCATTTCAAAATCTAAACATTTTTTTGAAAAAAAATAATCCAGCCCCCGAGGAGTAATGCTGGTGTTAGCTAAACGAAAAGGCAAGATATTTGAAACAAACAAGCTGATGATCCCAAGCCCCGGGTGTCTCTCGACCGTACTAGAACTTTCAAAATTCAACCTTTTCCGGTGTCTCCTAGGAAGGGTGCAAGAGTTACTTCGGATGAGGGCCAGACGTGGCATTATCCTAACCGTTGACGTGAAGATTCTCGAATTATAATTATATTTTCTGGTTCCAATATACTGCCACGATGCAAAATCTTTCAGTGCAAAGGTAATTTGTATCGGAAATTATAATTAACTAGCATATTATTCTGTATTTTATAGTGGATTAATAATAAATTTTTTTTAAAATATAAAAAATTATAAAGAGTGTAAAAAATATACAAAGTGTCTTGGGTCTGGCAGTAATACCAGACCCAATACTATTGGATCTGATGGTCAAGCCAGACCCAAAATAACCTTAGGTCTGATTGCACAGACATGTTCAATATAGCATTGGATCTGGTGGCCAAGAAGTCCAAAAGTTGTTGAGTCTAATTGTGCAGCAGGACCCAATGCTAGTGGATCATGTTGGGAAGGACCCAACGTTATTCGGTCTTGTTGGGCAACAGAGCCAACCTTAAATGAAAAAAATTATCATCATCTAACTTTTGTACAATATATAAAAAAGTCTCATCAATTTATTTTTTTACCGTATAAAAAAAATAAATAAGAAAAAAATAATTAAAATTGGACATATTTGGGTCTAGCTGTAAGTCAGACCCAGCACCTGTTGGAAGCGATTTGAGTTTGGTTAAAATTTAATTTTTTTTGTTAATTTTTTTTTATATTTTCAGATTGTTTTGATATCTCAATGTTAAAAGTAGTTTTTTAAAAATAAAAAATATTATTTTAATATATTTTCAAAGAAAAAATATTTTAAAAAGTAATATTTATCTGAAAGTATCTTTTAAGATATTTATGAAGAAATAATAGATTTAACGATGATTCATAGGGTGAAAATCATATAATTAAAAGGGTTATAGATTCTATTAAAAGAAATTACAAGCATCACTCAATTTCATGAATTAGATGCTTTACGGTGTGTGGTAATTTATTAGTTTGGACTAAAGAATATGTTGGAGACAAAAGCTTCGATAAGATTTATATAATAAATCTTATCTTAATTTTATAAAATGACTCTTTAAATGTTTTTTTGTATATCAATATCTTTTTTAACTCTCCTAATTTAAGAGTTTCTGAACGCACCAACCAGCTTTTGACTTGTGGCGGTTACCCAAAAGTGACTTTCCGCACTTTAAATAATATTTAAAAGAAAAAAACACATAACAGCTACTCTAATTGCCTGCCACTTGCCGAATCCACAGATACCCCAACTCTCAGTTCTAGACAGCTCAATACTGCCACGTGTGTGTGTCTATATTAAAGAAAAGAATAAAAAAACCCAAAATCTAAAACATTTATAAACCACACATCTCTTCTTCTCTTCAGTTCCATTGTCTCCCTTTTCTTTCCTTCGTAGCTCTTACAAAAACAGAACCCTCAGTACAAAAACCTTAATTAAAAAAAAAAAAAAGACATCTATTTCTGTTTCCTCACTTCTGAGCAATCTCTTGTCTCCCTTTCTCTCCTTCTTGCAAAACAGAACACACAGCACAGAAACCTTAACAGGAAAACCAGACCATCCATAACAACCTGAACCGGAAGATAATCAGAGTCGGTTTTTGTTTTCTTTCAATGGTGTCGGTTAACCCTAACCCGGCTCAAGGCTTTTATTTCTTTGATCCCATGAATAATAGTAATATGGGGTTACCCGGTCTCGATTCCCTGCCACCACCACCAACAACAACGGCAGCAACACCATCCAATACTGCTACTGCTACTAATACTTGTAACAATACAGTTTCGACGGTTAATACTAATAATAATCATAATAATACGGTGATGTCGTTCTCGGAGGATTCGAGTAAGAAGATCCGGAAACCTTATACTATTACTAAGTCTAGAGAGAGCTGGACTGAACAGGAGCATGACAAGTTTCTAGAAGCCCTCCAATTGTAAGTATCATTATACTCCTCCTCCTCTCTCTCTCTCTCTCTCTCTCTGTGTGTCTGTCTTTTTTATTTATTTATTTTTGCTTGGTTGCTAGAAAAGAGATTTGGATTTAGTTTCACTTAATTGACAGAATCTCAGCTAAATGAAAGAATTTGAATAATAAAATAATAAAAAGTTTTTTGAGTTTGATGTTAATGATTGATATAGTAATTTGGTTTTTTTAATTAAAACATTTTTTTTCCATTTTAATTATAGTTTGGATTTTGAACTTGGGACTTTAGTGATTGATTAAATACGAGAATTTGAAAACAAACTGAGGGAATAAAGGGTTCTTATCGAAGTTTGGGTTCTGAGTTTGCTTTGTGGTGTACGCTAGTGTTAATGAAAGCATCTTTTTTTTTTTTTTAATTATTATTATTATTAATTTTAATTGTAATTTGGTTTTTGAAACGAGGGCTTTAGTGTTTGATGCAGAAGTGAGAAGATTGTGGGTTGCTGAGGAATATGGCGAGAGCAATAAAAGTGAAAGATTTTGAATCTTACCACTTATTTTGGTAAAAATATTATTGTGTGTTCTGATTTTTAAAACAATTCAGTTTGTCACGTTCATCAAGCTCTGACTGCAATGCCTAACATTCAAACTTCTAAAAATCTTCCTTTTGGTCTTAATAAGCAGAAATTGTTATTCAGTTACGTCACTATATGATAAAGCTTTTTATGGGATTATCCATGTCAATGTGTGTGTAAGGCATATGCTTTCTGACTTGTCGGTTAATAGACCGCGTGCCCTAAAATTCTTTTGGTTACAGATTTGATCGTGATTGGAAGAAGATTGAAGCATTTGTTGGGTCAAAGACTGTCATACAGGTATGTTAAACAATCTAATCTATCTTCTTTAGGCATTATATGATGAGGCCTTTACCGTGTATGTTTCACCAAAATAGGGTCTTTGAGGGAGAATTAGTTTACATTACAATCCTACTATTTGGTGTGTTTTTTTCACGAGGTGATTGCTCCCTTGTGATAACAAGCTCAAGAAGTTTACCACTTGGAAGCTATGGTCCTTGTTAGCATTGCATGATTATTTGTATATCTTGATTGTGTAGACTGTTGCAAATACTTGAGTGACAGGTTAGTTCACCTTTTGGGTTTGATTTTCTTCTGTCTTATCTACATTTTCCATTTGATATTGTTGTCAACATACGCTTATGAGTTTCATTTCACATAATCATACTTGAACAAATTTGTTAGTCAAAGTCATAACACCTATCTATTGCATACAAGCTTAAGTTTCAAAAATGGTAAAGATAGTTTCGTTATAATGGTCATAGTTGATCAAAGAAGTGATGAAACTCCCTGTTTAGGAGTTTACTTTAGAGATGTCCTTAGGATGTGGTATATTAATGGTACCTGAAGTTAGAAATTTTACATAAAGCCTTAATACACCACTCTCAAGTCCCTAAACTCAAATATGATTCGAGGGATTTTGGTCTCCTGAGCATAGGTCTGGACTACGTATTCTTCACTGTTTTCTTGTGCTTCTGTGTGTTTGTATGGGTGTATTTGAATTCAGTCACAGTTATCAGTGAACCACATGTTCAGCATCAAAATGTTTGCGTGTAAAATGTAATGGATGTTCTCGGCAGATACGGAGTCATGCACAAAAGTACTTTCTGAAGGTTCAGAAGAGTGGAACAAGTGAACATGTACCTCCACCTCGGCCAAAGAGAAAAGCAGCTCATCCCTACCCGCAAAAGGCTTCTAAAAGTGGTTAGTATGTTCTGCCTTTGTGTTAAGGCTTTGAGAGGGTGGGAGGAGTTTGTGGATTGAATGACTGATTCTGGACTAACCTTTATTTGTTTGTGTATTTCTAACAGCTGTTGTTGCATCACAAGCGACTGGGCTATTTCAATCTTCATCTACTTTGCTTGAACCTGGATATCTCTATCGGCCAGATACAACATCAGATCTTGGAAATCCAATTACCAGTGGATCTTCATCTACCTGGAGTTATAACTCTGGACCACCAGTGAGCATGTCACATATGACTACAGGTTTTTTTTTTTTTCTAGCTCTCTTCCCCCACCTCTTTTCTTTTCTTGTACGGGAGCTAGATTTTTTAAAGTAAAAGTTTCAATTATCTTTTTTTCTCAGATGATGCGGGATTGGCTGGGCCAACAATTTCATATAAATGTTGCTACAGTAGCAGTAATGAAAGCACCCCAAGGACTTGGCAAGCTGGCAAAATAATTGATAATAAGGATCAGGGCAAGCCAGAGAGAGGTCAGTATCGTGTTTCTTATTTGAAGTTGAGATACAGATGTAGTTGGAAAATGATTGGCCTTTTTTATCTTTTTAAAACCTTTTTTCTTTCCAATTGACGACTTACCAACCTAGTGCATATAAGCTTTAACTATGCCTTTGTGTCAGTTCAACATGAAAACTTGACGTCTCTCCCTCACATGTCAATTCTAGTGGCCTTTCTTATGATGTTGTCTTGGTCTTCAAATAGTGTTGAAAGTGTTTTAGCTGTTTTAGTTGGGGTGAAAATGAAGTTTTGCATTTGGGATTTGTTTCCCCTTATGGAAGGAAAAAGGTTATATTATGCGAGTCTCTCTTTTCATTCATTGCTGCTATCGAGTTTTTCTATATCATCTTTTCTTCTTTGCAGCTTCTTAATATTCCCTTGTAGCTCAACAATTATAGTGTTGCTTGTGCTGTATCAAACTGACAATTAGCTTTTCAGTTTGACATAAAGCTTTCATTGATAATACCCCTGTCAAATTGGTCTGTGTAAACCATGTCAAGCTTCCCTGGTGCCTTGGATAGCACACTTCGTTGTTGCTGGCATTTAGGCCCTTTCTGCCTCATGGATCTGAAGCTCTCTTTTGCATCTGGAGTTGTAAATAGTGTTATGAATTTTGTGCGCTATCTCATCTGCTGGTAAATTTTCTTGTATCCTATGCATGACGCATTCGTGCTGTTCAAAATGCAGTTATGCCAGACTTTGCTCAAGTGTACAGCTTCATTGGAAGTGTCTTTGACCCCAATGCCAGGGATCACTTGCAGAGGTTGAAGCAGATGGACCCAATAAATTTGGAAACAGTAAGCTGTTTTTCTATCTTTTATGCCTTCATGATTTCTCACCATGCAAGTTGGGGTTGAGTAGATTGAGCATATTTATAAAAAAAATCGTGCTGCTTATCTTATGAAGTGAGTGGAAGCAACTTTTCTTCTTCCTCCCCCTTTTCTCTACACTCTTTTCATGAAACTATATTATGCTTGTACATAAAAAATCATGGGTTTTGCCTGTATTTGTTCGAAGAAATTTGCCGGTATTGGTTTTCCTATCATCTGGAAAAAACAAATTTACTCAAGGGAATTTATTTGGCTTTTCCCAGGTGGTGTTGTTGATGAGGAACCTCTCTATCAATTTGACAAGTCCAGAATTCGAGGGTCATGTAAGCACTTGTTTAACACTAGTTAAGCTTTTAACTACGTTGTTTTTTGTGATATTCACCTGTGATGCCTCTACCCCATCTGAAAATCTGAATTAGGATCCCATTTTCATGAGATCAGACTCAATACCCGTACTTACCTAATCTGATATTTTTTTTAATTCATATTTGTACCACTGCATGCCACAACTGGTTCCGTTTATTCACTGGTAGTCCAAGGATACTCCAAAAAGTTCTGATTATTCTCAAATGAGGAAAATTAGGGTTCAATTATTCCTTGCATAGGTATAGATATTTTCCTTTTTCATTGATTGTCTTTTGTGGTGCTCAACTAGTAACTTTATGAAATGATGTCACCAATTGGTCTCTAGGTGGCCTGTAATGATCTCTGTATATTTACCATGACTTTTAAGAACTTTCATTTTCCCATTTCCACGTGGTATGATTTCTTAGTTATCATGCCTAATCACTGTCAACTTCCATGAAATCCATGCAGAGAAGGCTGCTTGCTTCGTATGATGTTGACTCTGAGAAAGAAAACGCAGGTGGTTCTTACAGCAATTGCAGTGTTGATAATTTGGGCAACCCCATTCCAGCTATGTAAAGGTGCAATGAAAATTCAGTGAACTTGCTGTATTGTGGACACCAAATAGTAAATGCCAATCTGGAAACGCGAAGGTTGTGTGGATAGGCCAAAGGAGTGAAAGTGTCTAGAAGTTTATCTGTATATATGCGTGTGTTCCATAGCACGTGCTCTTCCTAGTTATGTCAGCTTGTAGTGTCTGTATATACACGTTCCCGTTGCTTTTCAGGATTGCAGGACAGTTATATCGTATGTTGCAAGGGAGATCTTGTAGGGATTTTGAGTGTGTTTTCTATTAAGTATTACTGTAGGTTTCTTGAGGTTTTTGTTTGCGGGAGCTGAAGTTAGGAGCTGTATCATGTGTATTGACAAAAATAATAAATATGAAGGGGAAACCTTGTGCATATAATGAAGAATTATTAATTAATTAATTTTAAGTAATAAACTAAAAGAGAGAGAGGTTCTCCAGTAGCTCTTTTACTATAGCTTAACGTTTTCAGTGTGATTTTTGACGCCGTAAATTTATTTCAACTATAGCTTGAATGTTAAAAAATAAAATTCTAAAAAAATCAAGTTTTATTATCCAAATAATAAAATTAAAATAATCTTATAAAAAATAAATTATAAAATTCAATCATGAAATATAATATTAAAAAATAAAATTACGAAACTAAATTAAAAACAAACCACTGTTTGAGGCATTTATAGTTACAGTTTTTTTAAAACAAAATTAGTTGTGGTTATAAAAAATTAATTTTTTTAAATAAATATTTGATTATAAAATAAATTTTTACAAGCAAAATAATAAAAAAAAAACAAATCTCTGTAAATATAAAAGGTTCTACAAAACCAGAGTTGGACCATTAAAAAAAACCTATTTAGCTAACCAAACATTTTTTTTTATCTGTGGTTAAACGAAAAAACAAAACCTAATTATCCCCGTCTTAGTAGCCTGGAGGCGATCTGATTCTGGTCGTAGAGAATTTTAATTATCCCCGCATGTTACAATTCAAACTTGATTTCTGACCTCAACCAGGGTGGAGGAGTTTCTTAAAATATATATTTTTATTTTTTTTAATAAATTTTTATGTATAAAAAAAAAAAATATATATATATATATATATATATATATATATATATATATATGTATGTATTAAAGAAGGGAAGGGGTATTTTTCAAATGTGAAATAAGCAAGCAAAAGTCCCAACTAGATGCCAATTCCCTGTCAACTCCATTAATTACATCCAACCATAGGCAATCCCTTCCGAAGAAGCATATCAAACCCATTCACCATGCCATGTGGATCCAAGCATGAGATCGTTAGTGTATCGCCTCACAACCAGAGTCGAAATCCACTATCTATATCCAAAACCCATGTCTAGCTCGTGACCGTATATTCCTGGACCATTGCCTGGGGTGGCAAAAGGGTGAGCTTGCTTGGACTTTGACCTGAGCTCCATCTCGATCAGCCTTTGGAGTGCCTCCGGATGATTGCTTTCACCACCAACATCGACAGCTGCCCATCCATTGAGAGCAAGAATCAGATGACATGACAACAAATAAACGTATACCTTGAACACACCTACTAAATGCCTAGCAATATACGAGATGCATGAGTAGGAGTTTACATTATATGGAATCTAATTTAAAGACAGATAAATCATGTATAGCCGAGGCCTGTGAGCGTAACTTTTCTGGGACTCCAAATGGGAAACAGACATGCAATCTTACCGTAGTTAAAATTCATCAATTAGAACTACTAGGTAATTTTATCAACATTTGCCACTGGAAGAGAGATGGTATAATAGATGTGTGAAGAGAAAAATCCTTGAACAATATTGGAGTGAGGAACCCACAGAAAAGGAGGGACTTCGTTGTTAAATATAAGGCGATCTGTTTAATTGTTAGAAGGCAGAAAGGAATCAACTAGAAGCTGAGTCTATACCTTGAGGTGGAGTTCCAAGGGCACCAAAGTTGGGCTGCCTTTGACTAAAAGGGAAACCCTGCATTGGACCCGGTTCCTGCATAAAACCAGTCACCTGATTGCTGGGATGTGGAGGCAGAGGTGCACCCCTGGGAAATTCACGTTGTAGGTGAGCAGGTGGAAAATTGCCATGCATGTGCATTTGTGGTAACACAGACTTATGTGTACTAGGATCAAATCCAGTCAGTGTGCGGCTGGGGTGATTGAAAGGGGGACGGAGCATATTTGCTGGGAAATGATTATTAGGAGCATCGTGATGAATGTTCTCAGGGGCTACTAATTTCATCTGAGCATTCATGTTTGCAGGATGAGAACCTAATGGGTGGAACATCGGCCCTGGATGATTCAACTGCGGGGGGTGAAGCTGGGAAGAAGATGACTGGACATGGAGATTATGAAACTGAGCATCAGGCTCCCTCATATCATAAGGACCACGAAGAAATGGTTGACCTTCTTGACCTACAACAGGTCTTTCATCCCTGAATCCAGAATTCAGAGCCGCAAGTTTCTCAGCAATATCAACTGATGTTCCTGGAGTCTGTAATAGCTCAGATTTAGCTGAATTCCTGGCAAGTAGAAAGTTCTGGAGATTCAGAGGGCCACTGACTGCAATCAAGTTATCCTCTTCTGGAAGTCGAATTTCAACAGACCCATCAAAGCCACCGATCTTAGAGCCCAGTTCAGTTCGAAGATGTGATGAATCCACTTCATTTTGAGGATCAAAGCCTAACAAATGCTCTCCAGTTCTATCTGATACAATTTGCTGTCTTTGCTTTGATGCCAAGACACCACTTCTGTGACTTGACATGCTCAACACAATTTCAGCTGGAGGAAGGAAGCCATCATCTATTACAGCTACGGGTAGCCCATGAAACTCTGATGCGCTATCATTTGCATGTCCAACAGAGTCCCTTTGACTAGAAACAGGTGCTCCTGCTGATTGCAGTTCCTTCATGAAAGCAGTTCCAAAAAGTGTTTCGAGAGTCAAAGCCTTCCCTGGATTGGGAATGTTTTCAGCATCTGCATCTCTCGGCTTGCGAGGTGCATTGCTTGGATTTGCCACTTCAGTATTCTGTAGTCTGTCTGCAACACTGATCTGACTAATCCCTAGATTGACAGATGGTGCTGCATTATCCAGGTCTGTCCCCTTCTGTAACAACGAAAGAAGGTGCTGGGATGCATGATATTCAGCTTTCTGCTGCTCAATCTTAACATGACCACCACTCCAGCCATGCACAGGTGGCAGCAAAGTTGAACCATTCTGAGTAATTTCTGACAGAATAGACTGTTCAAGGTCTTCACATGTAAGTACAACTGGAACTACATCTGGTTTATCAGTGTTGGACCTCTTCTCATTATTTTCGACACTGACAGGCTTTAGATTTGATGACAAATGCCTGTCTTCAAGTTCAGAGCTCTGGAAGGGAAAGGTTGGCAGCATGTGATCGGTAGCTTTAACCTGGGATCCACCTTTTTCACCACCAACAATTAGTGAGAGCAAATCATTTGGCCTGCCAGATGGGAGATTGTTGACTGGTTTCTTTTCTGCTTAAGGAAAAAAGGGGGGGGGGTGAAAGAATTAGAATTCAGTGATACAAGTTAAGCTCTAAGAGAGATAGTGGATGGTGGACAACATATAACGATGAATGTGTTGTCCATATACCTTCTTCACTAAACCACTGAGCAAACTTGGAAGATTGACCGGTCTTAGGGCTCCATGTGTCATCTACTTTAACATCATGATGCTGAAATAACAACAAAAGATATTTAAAGAGTCTACCAATTCATGCTTTAAACTTTAACAGAACTTTCTACTTCAAAAAACACCAGTTCCAAGTACAACACAAGGCAACAATTCATTCTCTGGAAAGACAAAACTAGCTGGGTGTGAACCCATGCTGCTCCACTTGAAGAAGAAAATTCATTTGAATTAGTGAAGTTCATTCACCCAAGTTGATAGCATTCAACTTCTGTACCTTTTTTATGGGGATAAAAGTGAAAATTATTATTACAGAGCAAAATTAAACAGTTCTTATTTTAGCGACACTGGATATTTTACTTCCAGGCAGCAAAACTTTCCATGAGACTTGTCTGACACAGTCTTCATTGTAATTTCATTGCATCTTTTCATGTTTCCACCACAATCTTTATTCAACTTCTGTACCTTATGGGGATAAAAATGAAGAATTTCATTGTTGCCAGCAAAATTTCAGGGTTGATCTTATTATGGCAAGGCTGAAATTTACTTCCACACAGCGAAATTTTCGTGAGACTTGTGTATAACATGATCTTCATTGCAACTTCATCATAACCTTTCATGTTACTACTATAAGCTAGGTGAACCACGTAAAATATGATGTATTCTAGATAAACCTTTACAAAATTTATCCAAAACTCCAGTGAACATAAACCCCAGAAACCTGGGAAGATTAATGTTCAGTAATCTATGGTTGAACGAGGGAACAATTATAACTGACACGAGCTTGCATTGACATGTACAACAAATATTTTTTAAGGTAGCTGCAGATTCTGAAATTGAACAAATCATAATTCCATTACAGCCCTTAAAGTTAGCACCACCAAAGGAATAAAGCAAACAAAAATAAAGTGATTATGAATATAAGCATTGAGAGAGAGAGAGAGAGAGAGTCTACTGAGGGCCTGAAGATACATACCATAAAAAAAAAAAAAAAAAGAGAAGGGATTACCTCAATGAAACTGGAGGGACCAGTAGAAGCAGTACCATTTAGTGTTAAAGCACTGCCAAAAAGCTTGTCTAGAATTGAGGTTGAATGGGATGAACCAGATTCACCCACATTTTTATCCCCTGTGACATCCCCAGCATCAAGATCTATTACTTCACAATTCTCAGAAGCTATAAAGACTTCTGAAAGATTTGAAGTCTTGGAGCCAATTTTTTTACTTGAAACATCCAAAACTGATGCTATATTCAGAATCTTTTCACTCTTGTTATTAATGGAAACACGAGCAATTGGGCTTCTAGGCTGTTGCAAATTCAAATGCATTCCCTCTGAAGATTGTTTTCCATCTTGATTATCTGAAGCCCAGTCTAAAACACAAGTACCTTTAGCTTGCAAAAGGCTTAGCTCAAGTTCATTGCCAGCCTATAGTAATCAACAAAAGGACAGTTAATAAAACGTAATGATTTACTAACAAACAATTAGACACCAACCGGGCAACATAATACCATCACCAACTTATGATCACATTTCACTGCCACTAATCTTACTCTTTAATGAATAATGATGTTCTAAGAAATCATCATTCTCATTAATGTTTCTGGAAACATGTGTAAAGCAAGTATTGGCCTAGATACTAAATGGTTTGGGAGCATGTGAAATCACAGGAAAAGGCAAGGATCTAAAAATAAATTCACCTAAGGATGCCTCAGCTGAAAATTCAATATCTCCCTGCAAGTGATATCTGTGGAGATACTAATCAGTACCAGATACTATTTTGCAAAGTAACTATATAAATAAGATCTACACCAGAATCGTGGAGTAAAGAACAAGTAAATGGCAATACATCATATAACAATCAAAAAGCTAAAAAGGGAAAGAGAAGTAAATCAAGCAGCCATTGACGATGCAAAGGTTTTCAACCACAGCCAGGAGACTTCCTAACAATTCTGACAGGCAGCATAACAATATACTAGCAATGCCAAAGCCTTGTGCTTAATTTGATAAGAGGAAGATGGTGTGACAACAAGACTATTACACACGTATTAAAAATGCAAGTTCCATATGATAGGAACTTGCATGATTGTGGTATGTTAGATAATCTCCCAAGCATTGCTTAAGAGGCATGAATGTAAAATGTTGCTCTGTTAAGAGAACATTGTAAAACTTACTCCCCATGTACTGGGAAGAGCTTGACGACTACTTGTCAAAAATAATATTGAGAAAAAGATATAAATGAAGAGCATCCTGACCAGCCAAGTTTTCAATGCACATATATTTGATGAAAAATATAAGAGAATCACCTCTGAAGGAAGAGGATTGGTTAAAGATTTTGTTCCCGTACTCTTCTCTGCTATCGTGCTTGAAAATCCTGGAGGCACAAGAGGTCTAGGTACAGGAGCTTGTGAGGGATGGAGAGGCTTATCAAGCTCATTAGTTGGCATAGGTTGTATCACAGTCTTGTCCAATTCATTGGTTCTATTCCGAAGTCTTTTATCATCTTTTGAATCCCCCAGTAACTCGGTAAAATCAAACTTATCTTTAGACTTTTCTGGTTTCTGGTTTTCTCGGAAAGCTTTATGTTGTTCTTTCCTCATTGATTCAAAAGAAGCTGAAAGGACATGATATGTTAAACTTGCATTCATTTAAGGAAACCTATCACTGGACAAGAAGCAAAGTAGAATTGCTTGCTCTTCCATATGAATCCTATAGAAACAGAGACGTTACCTCTTCTCTTTCTTTCCTCCTCTGCTCTGTCCTCGCTTGTGGATTCAGATGAACCAAATGTTTCATCATTAAGTGAATCATTAGTCTCCCTACGCAAATGAGGCCCTGCCTGAAATGTTACACAGAAGAGTTATACAAACTTCAAGAGGAGAATTGCTAGAAAAAGACTAAAGTACTTATTAAAAGCCATACATACCACCAAACCCAGACCCAGTTAGACATTAAATGGCTGACAGTATAATACAAACAAAACAAAAAAGAACAGGTTTCACCTTATAAGGGCGAGGCAGTTGATATGGCTCATTATTCCTATTGAGCTGGAATTGATCGTTAGATCGAGACTTAGGAGCTGATGGCCCTGCAGCATATGTAGATGGTCTAGGAAAAGAACCACTTCCAAGAAGTCCATCATGCTCAGGTACTTGCCAAGGTCGCCGAGATTGGTTAATGTAACGCCTTCCAGAATCTAGACACATACACATCCTTCATCCAGTCAATAACTGTGGCTGGATTTGTAATTTAAATATTTGCATTACAGACCAACAGTCCATTGAAATCTCACAGACAGCATATATTAAAAAATAGCCACAGAAATTTAGTAAATAACTGCAGTAATAGACACATTGAGAATATTTATGTTTCTCCTGAGAGCATACAAGATGCATGTATAATATGAGAAGCCAACAGAATCGAAGTCATTGGTGACGCATGACAAACACAAACATGATACACGTTCATAGGTCTGCTCTTTTTGTTCCAGAAGTAGGGCATGAGGGAAAAAGAAAAAAGAAAATGCTGAGTTAAATGAGGGGGGAAATCCCATTCACCTGTCTAATGACAACAGAGTACATACTAAACATGAACTACAAACTACATCCTATTTCCTGCTGCCAAGCTTCCGAGGAAGTTCGAACCAAATTCAAATCAGCCCTAAACTTCTCAAACTTGAGTCTGTCAGCATTTCATAGCCACATCATCCATGATAGGAGAATTTGGAATAGCTTGGAATTGGTATTTATTATTCTGCTAACTACTACTAATTTCCTAGAGTTCCAAAAAAAATCACATTCCCTGAAAATCCCAAAAGAGTAGAGATATTTATGAACCCACATTTCCTGCATGGTGTGTGCTAAAAATTAACTGTAAGCAACTAAGTTCTTCAAATTCCATAAGCAGGTTAAGCCATGATACAATAAGCCAACTTGCATCAAAATAATTGCCAACCTTAAGGTTTGAACAAACTCATTCAAATATACAAAGCAGAGACCAGAGAAGTTTTACATTTTCCCAGCATTAAAGATCATCTCAGTAGATTGTTCCTTTGGAACAAAATCACAAGTTTTTTTGCAGGGAAAATACATCAATTTATTCCAAAATCTCTAATCACTTTTCAAAAGCCTGTGATTCACAGTCTTATGCCGGGAAAACACAGGAGGTCATTCCCTGTGAGTTATACTATTCTGTTCTTAACAGGTTGGTCTAATCATCTTCTCATTTCTTAATAAACAGAGAGGAAAGGAGGATTATCTGTGTGGTATAATAGTTACTTACTGACGAAAAACTAACTAGAATTTTAAATGACAATTAGAGGGTACTCAAGTTATGTAGGTCTACACAAAAGTACGAGTTTGACTCTCTTGGCTGTCAGCAGTGAACAATTCCACATTTGGGCTACATCCACAGACATGAGCCTGAGATTTCTCTCAAACATGCAGGAGGAAGGGTTTCTCAATAACAATGAAAGCTCAAGCACTGCACTAGTGGTTGTTGGAAGAGCCATTTGAACGATATCATAATTTGAAATGGTATGCCACCTAACAAACTCAATCTTGCCTAATATGAAGTAATTGATCAACAGCTCGGTACTAATAAATGGCTTAAATTACAAAATGCTCAAGGTATTACTTTCAGATGTAACACATGATGATAGTAGAGCACTAATTTTCTAAATCCTAGTCCATCCAGCTAACAAGGAAAGGGAATTCTTTCCCACTCTTAGTAGAGTAACTGGATGTTCACCATGTAGCAGCTTTTCCATTTAGCTTCTCATAACAGAAGTAAAAATAACCATAGCATTGGTGCTGACATTTTTAACATAACTGTTTAATTATTACCAGGACCCAAAAATGCAAGCTGGGCCACATGATGGAACAATAACCAGGACAGCAAATTTACATCAATTCTTACCTGAATCCCAATCAGATTGAGAGTCACTGTCTCGATCACTCCTTCCAGAGGAACGACTATCCCACCTTCCTTGAATACCTCGAAAAAAATTACTTGAGTCCCCTCTAGTGGGTGGGGATGAACTATTATCATTACATCTAGAACTTTGTGATGATGAACTGACAGGAATTCTATATCGGTCCTGTGAAGAGTCCTCAAATTCACTAGCATGGAAGAAAATGGGAATTAGTTTCACAGCAACACATGAAGAAAGCAGTAGCAGTATTGACTACAACAGACACCATTTCATTCAAATTTGTAAGAGATAAAGGTTCTGCAAACAAGAAATAACCACATAACCTGCGATACCTTAGAGATGGTTCATCAAACCCGCTTGGTAATTTTTTGCAAACATCCAATTCACTCAAGGATAGTAGAAATTTTCTTGTATATGAAATTTTTAGCTTCCTGTATCATTCAAACAGCCAATATCATTTATTAAAATCCCACCAGAAACAAAATGAGCAATACCAAAAAAAAAAATCAAATCAACCATGAAAATCGTGTACATGGGAAAGAAATGTCATTACTTTTGTGGTTCGTTGCTTGTTTCCAAGTACTGATTCGATCCAAGTTGATCTTCACTTGGTAAACTCATTCTGCTAAAGCTTAGGTACATCGACAACGAAACACAATTTTATCACTCCTGTTCTCTATCCACTAATCACTACAAGTAAGCTCAAATTTACAAAATCCCGCATCAGCTAAACCATGCTCATATTTCCAATCACCATCTCTCCGTTTTCAATAACTATATATGTTCAAAACTATTCCTCGATATAACCCAGACAAGTTCACTAACAAAAATTTGCTAATTCACCTCAAGGAATTCGTCAGTGATCACTAATCCAGCGCATGTCCAATCAGATTCAACACACCCAAGTCAGTACTAACCAAGAAATGGTCAAATATAAGCTAACACCAAGCTGAAACCATTAACTGATCCAGCTCCATCCACGATAAAATTCATTAAGAAATATGGGCAAAATCTTACTTAGCCCAACAATGAAGCTTGAATTTCACATATCTGCAAAATATCACTAATCGTTCATTCTTTCTTTGTTTTTAAAACCGGAGTTTAAAATACCGAACCCTAAGATATCTAAACAGCGCTTGATTGTAAAAAATTCTTAAGATAAAGAAGTTGGATATTAGATCGAATTAGACAAATTCTAAATCCTGGGGTTTCATTTGTGCTAACCTCCAGAGACTAGGGTTTTTGTTAAGAAAGGAGCTACCTGGATCCAAGGAGAAGCAGAGAGGGAGGGAGAGCGCGCGAGAGAGAATGTGAAAATTAGGGTTTCAAGCTCCGATATTTTCCATTTGAGCGGAGCGATTGGTACTATTTCTATTCTTCTATTTTTCTTAGAGAGAGAAATTGGGTGTGGCAAGTAGCAGCGAGTCGCAGAAACGAGGTTATTCGCATTTTACAAGCTACGTCAGCGATTAAGGAAATATTTAATATTTAATAAAATAAAACTATACTATATAACGCAGGTGTTTGTTGAATTATCATAAGCCTCCAGGTTCAATATTTTCGGTTCAATTTAATTCCATTTTTTTATAAATAAATAAAAATTCAACCAAACCAAATATATGTATTATCGAGCTGAAGAAATAACGAGTTTAAACATACAAGTTTCGGTTGGGTTCAATTCAATTTTTTATATGGAAGATTTATGATTTTTTTCATAGAGTTTTTGGGTTTGTTTTTTGTTTGACCAATTTATTTGGGATTTTAAGTTGTGTTAAATTTGATTTTTATAGGATTTTATAGCCAAATTCATATTTTCATCCAAAAGCAATAAAAATTTCAAACATCATGCACAAATCACATTAGAAGTTTGTAAGTATTTGGCATTACATTTCAGAAGCGCTTTCGAGAAAATTTAAAATTTAAAATTTTTTTCTTTACTTTATATTAATTTTTTTTTATGTTTTCAGATCATTTTGATGTGCTGATGTAAAAAAATGATTTTTTTTAAAAAAAAAAAAATTGATATGTTTTGAAATGAAAAACACTTTGAAAAACAACCATTACCACACTCCCAAACACACTAATCTGTTTTAGATAATCTAAATGCATTTATGGTTTTAAAATTCCATCATATCCCAAATTATTGCATTGGTAACGAAGCTAGTGCACTGAGAGCAAAATGTTAGGGGTAAAACGATTCCAAGATTCATTATATAACCTCAAGCTAGAGATTTCTCTGGCTGATGTAAAAAATAATTTTTAAAAAATAAAAAAATATTATTTTAATATGTTATGGAATGAAAAACACTTTGAAAACAACTATTACCACCTCTCAAACACACTAATATGTTTTAGATAATCTAAATGCATTTATGGTTTTAAAATTCCATCCTATCCTAAATTATTGTATTGGTAACAAAGCTAGCGCACTGAGAGGAGAATGTTAGGGGTAAAACAGTTCCAAATTTCATTCTATAACCTCAAGCTAGAGTTTTCTTTGGCAAGAAAGCTAATTTGAATGACCTATAGATACAACTCATGTTAAACAGATCTTCTTTGATGATTCCATGAAACAAGAAAATGATCTACACCCTGGCGTGGGATAAAAAAAAGAGATTTAAGAGAACATGAGGCGAGAATTTAAAAGGCCAAAAATTAAAAGAAAAGTATTGAAGAAGAGAAAGAATGGAGTTGAAAAAAAGAGGAAAATCAGGGATTGGGAAGCAAAAGGATGTAAGTTTCTAGTTAATTCATTGTCAATTGATGTAATGTCAAGAAAATTATATATAAATAATAAAATTCCAATCATAATGAAATTTGAGCTTAAAATTCATTAACTATTAAAAATTTAATAAAATAATATAAATTGAAATCCAATAATAAAGATAAATAAAATATAATAACATAGGCTTTGATGAGCCTAATATCTCAAGAACAACAGATTGGACTACCCTCCATCATTAATGATCATATACATGTGTAAATCATGTTATAGGTCCAATGTTCCTATCATTTCTCTCAAGTTAGAAGAACTCAACCCCATCGAGTATAATTCAAGACGGTTCCTCCCAAAAATCATGATCAAATTGTTGTGATGTGATGTTTCTCTGGTAATCCAAGTATAGTCTGAATTTGATAGTTTAGCACATAAATTGGGATTCAAATTTCATCATCCCTAGTAAAAATAACTTATGCATTCAAAGCAGTATTAATATGTTTTTTTATGCAAAAATAAAGATAAAAGGACAGTTTTTTCAAAAGAATCATCCTTGGTTTTCAAAAGATAATGATCAACTTTCTTATTTTTTTGTGATTTTTTACTTTTTTTTGCCTTTTTTTTTAAGTCAGAATAAAAAAATAACTTATGCATTCAAAGCAGTATTAATACGTTTTTTTATGCAAAAATAAAGATAAAAGGACAGTTTTTTCAAAAGAATCATCCTTGATTTTCAAAAGATAATGATCAACTTTCTTACTTTTTTGTGATTTTTTACTTTTCTTTTTTTTTAAGTCAGAATAAAAAAAAGAGTGCAACTAAAATAAATAAATAAAAGTACTAAGGAATTGACAAAAAAGTAAAATAACTAGGAAGACCTTTAAAACTCTCTCTTATTCACACCTTTTTAAAAATCTAATTTGTTGTGCTGACTGTTCATTTACTGTTTTGTTGTTACTGTTATAGAATCAAAACTACCATACCTAGTTCGAGGGAGATAGTGTGTTGGCATGGATGTTTGGTTGCCAAGGTTGAAGGCGTTGTTGTCTGGTCAAAAGACTGGTATGGTGGTTTTGTGAGGATTTTTTTTTATTAACGTGGGTGTCCATGCCGGCTTGCGCGTATCTCGACTAATCCCACGGACCCTGAAGTTAACGATCATGTAAGCCTCCAGTGACTCTGAGGTTTGTGAGATTCAAATTAGTGACATCTAAAGAGTAAACCTAGGGTCTAATCAGTTTAGCAAACCTAGGGACTAGGTGATGGGATTGGATTTGTTGATGCATGGGGAAGGTGAACATAAATAAAAGAGTGTTTGGCTTCTTTTTATTTTTTTTTTAAGATTTGCATTATAAAGGAAAGGCTAAAATAAAACTATTTTTTTATGTACTGCTAAGTGCTACCTCTTTTTATCACTGCTAATAAAAGCTTCCCACAAAATCTTACAGGGTTTACAAACTGAATTGAATGTTTAGAATTTGAACACGTGTATATATTGTTTAATTTTGAGAACAATTAAAAGATCATGTCATGATATCAAAGCTAATACATAACAAAAAAGAGATTTAAGAGAACTAAGAGGAGAAAAATCAAAAAACTAAGAATTATAAGAAAATGGCCGAATAAGAGGAAGAATAGAGTAGAAAATGAGAGGAAAATTAGGGGCTGGAAAATAAAAGTCTATAACTTTTCTATTAATTCATCATCAACTGATTATAATACCAATAAAATTTTATGTAAATAATAGAACTCTAATCATAATTAAATTAGGACTTAAAATCCATCGACTAACAAAAGTCTAATAAAACAACATAAATTGAAGTTTAATAATAATAATAAATAAAATATAATAAGTTGGGCTTAGATGAACCTAACAAATAACGGGTTAGGCTACCAAAACTAAAACTAGACAAAAAAGAGATTTAAAAGAACTAAAGGGGGTTTGAAGAAAATAGTTGAGGAGGATAAATAATGGAGCTAAAGAAGAGAGGAAAACCAGGGGCTGAAAAACAAGAGTCTATAACTATTCTATTAATTCATTATCAACCGATCGTAATGTCAAGAAAATTACATGTAAGAGCATGTCAAACAAAGAGAACATGTGTATGGTTTTGTTGGATTTTTATTGGAGATTGAGAGAGAATTAGAGAGTATTGGGAGAGGGAGGCAGTGGTTAATAAAATTTGGGGGAGAGTGGGGTGATTGAGGGTTTGTGAGGGTCAATTTTAGAGTTTTATTTTTATACTTGCTTGTCTTTTATATCATGGTTAAATATTAGTTGAATTAGTTTATTTCAATTCAATTTAATTGATTTAAAATTTTAAAATCAAAACTAAGACGAACTGATTTTTTTTAGGTTTTCTAATTGTTTTATTTAGTTTTTTTAAATTTTTTCAGTTTAATTAGTTGTTCGGTGTTTTTTTACCCCTGAAACACTAATTTGTGTGTGATTTGTACACCCCTGTTAGATTTAACTTAGCTAATCACCTTGGAATTCTTTTGTGAAAATTGTGCGATACTAGAAAATTGAGGTTATACTATTATTATTTTTTCATTTATATTTTAAAAAAATATCAGGGGTGTAATTTTTATTGGACCTGAGTTGTAATGAAAACTTTTCATAAATCTAATTTGATTAATTTATTGTGATTTTTTAGGATTTTAAGAAAACAAATTGTTGGGATAATAAATTTGGATAGTTTAGATAGGATTGTTTGATTGTGTAAATAATTTTTTTTTAAAAAAACTCAGGTAATTGCTGGAAGTGGAAATTCTCTGTAAGAATATTCAGATATGCTGGACTTCCCTTGTAATCTATTTCGAATCCTATAGCTCAAATTTTATAATATAGGAATATGTTTTTATAAATTCTCAATTTAACACCTGCGTTTAATATGTGTTTAGCTGATAGGTAGATCATGGGTCTATGAACATGTCCAGAATAAAAAGTCATTGGTTAGCATATGTTCTCTGGTTGAAAATGCTTTCATATTGTTTGGTTAAAAGCACGCTTAGCTGATAAAATTATATAAAAAAATATTGTTTTGAAATTAAATCTTAATAATAAATTACACATTAAAATAATAATTAGGAATAATTTTTCCATTATATATATATAGTTTTCAATTATAATTTAATACTATAAAAATCATCTTGTTTCAACTATAATGTAGGCAAACACATACATGTACATGTATGGATAAAAATAAAATATTTTTATATCATGATATATGAATCTCAATAAAAAAAATATAGTTTGTATTTTGTATTTATTTATGAATTTATGGTTATTTTACTATTATAAATTGATTTTCCACTCAAAAGACAGCAATCATACAAAATCAATATGGATTTGTGAAATTTATAGGAAAATTAAGAAATCATGAATTTCTTGATAATTTTTTTAAAAGATTTGATAGTTATTGTAAATGAAATTTCCAAGTATTTTATATAAATTGTTACTGCACATTCTATTTTAGAATGAAGATAAACTTTAATTACTGTTTTTTAATGGTTACGAATTTGAGTTTTTTTAGAGTTATTGAAGGCTTATATGATCATTAATTTGAGGACCTGTATGATTAATCGAGATACACGTAAATTGATCCGAACACCTATATTAATAATAATAACAAAAAAAAATAAATTTCAATTAAGAACTTTTTGTGCAACTTAATTTTGAATTCTTGAGCTGGAGACCCTACAACCTTATATTGAGTGTTTTGAATTCAAATAGGAATTTCTTAGTTATTGGGTGTTAAATGCATAATTATAAAAATAATAAAGCTAAATGGAAAATAAAAATAATCATGGGTCCCATTTTTAAACTATTTCTTTCAAAATCTTAAGTCTTAATCATATTTACTGGATATTGTTGCACGTATGGTGTAAATAGCTAATATATCAAAACATTTTGAAATTTTGAAAACATTTAAACCACAGGGATCAAAATAAAACATCTCCAAACTTATAGGGTCGAAAACAGTTTTGCCCATTTTTTCAACTTTATTGTTGTTTCCATTTAAATTATGGGTGATCATTTTCATTTCGATCCGGTTTTTACCTATAAAAATAACCAAATTAAAATTTTGTAAAATACAAAAAATAAAACCGAAACCGGTTCCAACCGACCGGTTTCAGTTTGGTTCAATTCGATTATTTTATATCAAAAACCAAAACTCAACCGATCGATTTTGATTCTATTCAGTTTGATTTGGTTCGGTTATTTTACATTAAAAACAAAAAATTATATTGTTTTTGAGATTTTTTTGACTTTCTGATGGGTTTCAGTTTAGTTTGGTTTATTTTTAACTAAACTGGTTCGGTTCAGCTAAAGTTTTTTGATTCCAAGCTTATGAAACCAAAATCGAACCATACCAAATATTTTAATTGATTTAATTGTTTTTTTTATAGTTTTGATTTTCTTTATAGTTTTTTCAGTTTAATTAGTTTATTGATTTTTTTACTCATTTTTTATTTTAAATGGCGCGTGGAAAATAATTAAGTAGTGTTTTTTTGCTGTGGTAATGTGAATGACTGGATCACTGCCCAGGGCTACGTTCATGGAAATCTCCTTTTCACGAGTGTGACAGGATCACTACAATCTTGAACCGGCCGAGCAGTAAGATTAGAGGCTTCAAACCTATTTTTTCGCCAAGTAAACTACAATCTGAAGAGGAGACGGAAAAAAAAAGAAAAGGAGTTGTCACTTGTCAATACTGGTGAGTAATCAGTTCATACAACTAGAAAATCAGGTACGGTTACAGCCTGTTTCTTTATGTTTTGATAATTATTATTTTTTAAAATATTTTTTATTTAAAAAATATTAAAATAATATATATTTTAAAAAATTTATTTTTAATATCATCAAATTAATTATTTATAATAATAAATATATCAGGACACGTTAACTTCCCTTTCAACCTTAAGTTCTGTTAATTTTTAGGTTAGTTTTTTTTCAAAAAAAAATATAATTTGTTTAGTCACAGTGAGTTTTTTAAAATATTTTTTATGTATAAAAATATATTAAAATAAATTTTTTTATTTTTTAAAATTTATTTTTAATATCAATATAATAATATATATAAAAATTAATTTAAAATAAAATAAAAAATAAATTTCTTCAGAAGCACGGTAATACGGGGTTGCCAAACAGGTGCATCCACAAATCTTAACATTGCTGTGAAACTTAATTAACATCAACTGTTCATTGTTAATAACGACTCCTCCCTCTCTCTCTATCTCTCCGCGTCACTAATAACTAATAAGCCACTCCTTCTGTCGCCATTTGCATAAGCAGCAGCTCTCAAAAACTATAATCAATAAGGGTGCTGTGGCACTGTGCCGTGCTTTGCTTTGCTTTAATTATTAACCCTTGGTTAATTAAAGCTGGGAGGAGATTAATATAAAGTGGCGTTATAAGTTAAAAGCAGTAGATGAAGAAAGGATGGCGTGTTGCTATCAGGTATCCTTGGGAGGAGGAATAGTGGCTGTGGCCGCATCTTCGTTTCCCGTTAATTCAAAATTAAAACCGTTTACTGCTCTCAAAGCAGAGCTTCCCAAACCCATGGCTTCTGATCTCTCTCCTGACCGTTCGATCTTCCACGATGCCTCCTCCTCTTCTCCCCGCCGCGACCTCGTTTTCATCGTTAATCCCCGAGGTTTTTCTCTCTTTCTCTCTTGCATTTCCTGTTTGTTTCTTGAGAAAATTCAGATAAAAAAACAACACCTATTATTCGGAGCAGGGGCTAATGGGAGGACAGGCAAGGATTGGAAGAAACTGCTTCCTTATCTCCGGTCTCGCCTCGATAAAAATTGTAACGTGAGAGCCCATTTTCGTTGATTTTAATGCCAATTCCTCTTTCGAATTAAATAGTGCTGATTTTGTTTTGTGTTTTTTTATTTAAATTATCGGCAGATATGTGAATCTCTGACTTCAGGTCCATATCATGCAATCGACATTACAAGGGAGGTATAAATTGAGACTGAACTGGTTTAGGGTTTTCACTAAATAAGAGAGATTGAATTATATCAAATCTAATTGGTTGCAGGCAATAAGGGAGGGTGCTGATGCTGTGGTTGCTGTTGGAGGTGATGGTACTCTTCACGAGGTCAGACCTGACTTTTCATCTGATTAGATTAACAAATACAGAAAATCAACTTATATTTTTTGCTCTCTAATTTAGGTGCTAAAATTGTCTATACAAAGCATATATGATAACAATCAAATATGCCATTTTTGTTGGTCAATGTTTGTCTCTCATCAACCGTGGCTTCAAATAAGCAGGTTGTTAATGGATTCTTTTGGGCTGGGAAACCTGTCGCCAATCACAATAGAGAGGCTACACGTTCAACTGCTCTAGGTGTAAGTGTTGCCATTCTGTTCTTGTATTTGTTCATTTCCTGTTATGTGGTAATGTTTGATTTCATGTTTACTTTTAGCATCACTGCAAAGCTAAGTTTCCAATTCCATGGTGTGGATTTCTCAAGGTTAGATATAATTATGTTTTTATCTTTCTACAGCTCATACCCTTAGGGACTGGGTCTGACTTTGCTAGAACATTGGGCTGGTTAGTTGGTTCTACTGCAATCTGGATTAATCTGGTATGAGTTATTTATGAGATAATATTTGCTCCTGATCATGACAGATGTGTTTATCATCACTTGCTTTTGTTAGGAAAAATGATCCTCGTGAAGCCATTGATCGAATTGCTAAAGGTACTTAATCTTTTATTTTCTCAATGCATCGAGTTTGTTTTGGTCAACCAGCAGAAGAGGTTTTACTCGCAGAGAATTTTTATGATCTAGTCATTATTCTATTTATGTTTTTCTTCTGTGTATAAAAACCCTGCTGGAGCTGTTCTGCAGGGCTGAGATCACCAGTGGATGTTGGTGTAATTACTGGAGAAAGTGAAGAAGAATCTCATTACTTCATAAATGTTGCTGATATTCATCTGTAAGTTTAACTTGGAAGTTTTGCAGTTCTCTCAGTAAATGCATGTGCCAGTATTAAAAAAGTTGCTGTGATTCACAGGAGTGCCAAGGCTGGTTACTTTGCATCACGATACAAGAGATTCGGAAACCTGTGCTATGTTATAGGTGCTCTGCAAGCTTTTATGGGGCATAAAAACCAAGACCTTAGAATCAAGGCGAGTCTAGTCGAAAAGAATTCAGAAAAATGTCTTGTGCTGTGCACTTTTCTTATATCCATACCATTGTGAAATCATATGCTTCTTATGATGTGCACTTTCCTTTAAGAGTGCCAATTGTCCTTTTGTCCTAACTCCACAGAATCTTGTGTATATAGGTCAATGAAGGTGAGTGGGAAACATGTTCTCTAGTGACAGCTCTTTGTATTGGAAATGCCAAGTACTTTGGCGGTGGCATGAAAATTACTCCAAATGCTGACCCTTCCAGTGGAAACTTTGAGGTGGAGTTCATTTATTAATTCACTGAAAGTACTTCTGTAGCATAACATAAATCAAGCATTTTGCATTATCTTTTAATTTTGGCTGTATTCTATTTTGCAGGTTGTGATTCTGCAGGACTTTAAGTGGTATGACTTCATTCTGAAGCTACATAGACTGTACAATGGGACACATTTATCAGTGAAGAATGTATCTTCAAGAAGGTAGGTCCCTCCTGTAAATGAAACTGTTTTTAATGATTATTCAATATTGGTGTTTTGCCATTTTTGGTGGAGCCATTCTATTCAAACTATCAAGTATTCAACTACTACAGCCGAGGAAAAGTTTCATCATGCAATCTGATATTAATTCTTCATTGGGTTAATCATATTTTTTCTGCAATTTTTAATAAAAGTGGTTCTATCCTGTGTCTTTTGGGCTGGGGTAAATAGCAGCAGGACTCGGACTTCTTGTAGTTTAGCCAGTTCTGTTCAGTTCAGTTTGATCATAGTGCAGATGAGTTTCAAATCAGTAGGAAGTGTTTAATTACTATTTATACTCTTCTCAAATCTTGCAGTGTATTTTCTATTGAAGTGGAGGACATTTCTGGCAGTGGAAGCATTTATGTTCAGTCTGATGGGGAACATTTAGGGTTTCTTCCCAGAAAGTTTTGTATTTTGCCTTCTGCCATTCAGATGATATGCTGACATGAATCCACAAGAACAGTTCAATTAGTAACATGAGCTTGTGCATTCGATTTCTTCAAGCTGATGCATCTTATTCACATTCTTCGGATGGAAAAATAGCAGCAGGGGACAGCGTAGATAGGAGCCGTCCATGAGTTTGCCCCAGCAGTGATGAAGTACTTAATATGAATAGAGCCGGTGACATTTTGGTGGTGTGGTATAATTTCTTGCGGCATTTTTAGTCGCGCGAACCATCAGTTTGAGGTTTTTGACAGTTGGAGGCTTTGTTTTCACTTGTTATCGAGATATGAGTCCGGATAATGCCACTGAGTTCATGAGAGGCTGCAATGGAACTTTGTTTTTTTAGACCGGTATTAAAAGATTTCAGGTTTTATGAACATCGGTTTTAGAATTTCCTTTTTGTAGTTATTGTTATTATTATTGTTTTATTAATATACTAAAAAGAAATGGTATTTTACCATGAAATAGCACAATTGAAAAAAATTTCAAATTTTTACTGTAACGGTGCCAAATTTATAATTTTATTTTTTAGAAGATAAGTCTTCTTTATATTTTTTTATACTTTATATTTTTATCATGTCAATTTATTATTATTTTTTATCTTTATTTTTTAATGTTTTTTTAGTTTTTTTTATTTTTTTTCTTTACATTTTTTTTAAATATCATTTTTTTATTTATTTTTTGGGTTTTTTTTTAATTTAATATTTTTTAAATTGAACTTCATAATTATTATTTTTAATTTACTTTTATATAGTATTATCCTGATTTTATGACTCAAGTCTTAATTTTAATAAATTAACTTAATTTATTTTTTTATTGATTTTTTTTATTTTATCTTTTTAACAACTCAATTTTTTTAAAAAAAATTTACTTTAATAATAGGTTATTTGGGTATCAGGCTTCGTATTTATTTTTCAATTTTATTTTTGCGTAGCTATCCTGGTTTCATGGATTTTATTTTTTGTTTTCTTGATTTCAAGTATCAATATTGGATATGTTGAAAATGGAGTTTGGTAGTTTTTTTCTAATTTTTTTTATAAAGTTATTTTTATCTCATGATCAAAATTACGGGTTTAACAAATTAACTCGTATTTACTTGGGTTGTTTTTTTTAATTGATTTTTTTTTATTTTATCTTTTAGTTTGTTTTATATCGGGTTATATTGATTTTATAATATGAATAGTAATTTTAGCAAATTAACTGATGTTGACTTTAATAATTTTTTTTAATTTAATATAATTTTAAAATTTTTTATTTAAGTTTATAATTATAATTTTTTTATTAAAAAACATGAATATATTTTTACATTAAAAAAATAATAAAATCCGGAACGCAATACCGGTCAATGATCTCGTGCACTCGAATTAAAGTGGCTTGGCTGAGGTAAACGGATAGCTTTTACGTTTTAACAGTTTGTCGTCAAAACAAAATTTCAAGCACTCATCTGTTTTCCCGTGGCCACCATTTGTCGAAGGCTTTAGATATTTCAAAGGAACCGTGGAAGTTCAATTTCTCTCGAGTATCCCTCCCGTCTCTCTCTAAATGACAACCTCCCTCTCCTTTGCTTCCATCACTCCCCGTCTAAAATCCCACCACCACCACAGCATCATTTTTTCACCAAATTACAATGGCAAACTCAACAGAATTCGATGCAATGGAAAACGCCCAACAAGCAATTCTTCGTCCTCTAAACAAGAATCCGAACCAGAAAATGCACTGCTCAAGGTAGCTTGGTATAGCTCCGAGCTTCTAGGAATTGCCGCTTCATTTTTCCGTTCACCTTCCAATAGTAGCACTGAAGCTTCTGAAAAGGATATCAAACTTGGCAAAGATGTTTCGGGTGTCATTGATCGTGCCGTTGTGGTGGATACCATCAAAGAGGACTTCCAAAAATCGTATTTTGTCACAGGTTTCTTGAAATTTACTTTTCATTCTCTCTCTCTCTCTCTAACCTTTGGCTTGGTTTTTATTCAAGTTGTTCCCTGACGAGAAAGCTTCGACATCCATCCCGAGATAACGAAAACGGATCTATGCTTACCATGTGATTTACACGGAGGATTTGTTGGTTTCAAAATCTGTTGTAGCTACATTCAGACTAACTGGTATATACAAATAGCTTAGGAATCCCTGTTGTAGGATCAAAGTCAGCTCAGTCAAACTTCAAATTCTAGTTATAGCCCCAAATATAACCACTTGAAACATTTGCATGTATGGAAGAAAATGGTAACCGTCCATGTCCTGAAATGTCATCGAATATGTTCAATAAGTCACCCTGCTCTTTCCCTTCTTGGTTTCTAGCACCAAGACTGAGGCTCAAGCTTTAGAGAAAGAGAGAGAACAAAGAGAAGAGAGAAGAATCTTGCTATGGTCATGGACACACTGACCAAATAAACGAGTTTTGCGAAGTTATTCTCCACGTGTGTTGTGTTTAAGCTTAATCCGTCTTCATATGTCTAGTCCTTGATAATGAGACATATTGCTCGGTCCATTTGTGATAGTTGAACTTCATGGTCCATCTTTTTAATGATCAGGGAGCCTTACGCTTGAGGCATATGAAGAGAATTGTGAATTTGCCGATCCAGCTGGTTCCTTTAAAGGACTTCAACGTTTCAAACGGAACTGTACAAATTTTGGATTGCTTATCGAGAAGTCAAATATGAAGCTTACGAAGTGGGAAGACTTTGAGGTAATCATCTCATGGAATCTACATTCAAATATGATCCAGTTGCTCTGATTTCTTTCTATAATACATGTCAGTCTGGGTATTATGATTAATGGGAACTGCCTGCTCAAGATCAACTAATGTCATGGGTGTTTCTATGATTTTATCTTATTTTAATAGGGATTCTTTCAGAACTCTTATTCTAGTTGAATTCGATACAGGACAAGGGAATTGGACACTGGCGGTTCAGTTGTGTCATGTCATTTCCTTGGAAGCCCATTCTTTCTGGTATGTTTCGTGCTCTACGTGCCAAGATTGTATATATCGCCATGCTGATTACCTCATTGGAGGTTAATTTATTAGTTCTCTATGTAATATGTTGCAGCTACTGGATACACAGAATACTACTTCAACGATCAATCTGGAAGAGTATGCAGGTAACTGGTAACAGAAACGAAACATGGTACTCCATGGCTTTGTAATGCACTGTTCCAATTGGTTTAGCTTTCGAAATATTTCAGGCATGTGGAGCATTGGAATGTTCCCAAAATGGCACTGCTAAAGCAGCTTCTGAAGCCCAGCCAAGGTTTTTGGGGTGGTAGAAAAACAAGTGCTTGAAGAATTAATGCATGACTGGACCTCGTGACTGATATGGGTTTCCAGGAGATGGATTCATAATTATGGTGTCCCAGATCATGCATTGTTGGGGGTGGAATGAGCAGGGATCGCTGTGCATGATGGAGAATCCTAGCAAGAAAAATAAAGCTTGTTATGACTTGTACTTTTTTTAGAGTCCAGCCATGTACATAGTTACAAGTTACGTGTAATAACAACTCAATGAGAATCAAAGGAAAAGATCAAGTGGTTATGGTCAGAGCTTCTGTTTGTCTCAAAATTACTAATCTTTAGCTATGTTATGCATTGTTTTAATATGTTGTCGTCCTGTTTTATTTGTCCACTCGCTTGGTTTGAAAGCTCCATCTCTGTGTCTCTGGATCGCATCTCATCTTCCTTCTAGTTACAGGCATATCCAACAAAATTGTTCACGGGCGCCTCAGCTTCTCTATGCCTTTGAAAAGCTATAACATGACATGGGATCGAAGAGTGATTCGGTATTTCCGATATCAAATTCGGTGACATGCTCAGTGTCCGGTCATGGCACGGAGTTTGGTCGTGGCTCAGCCAAGATCGTGTTCTCGAGTCTAAAACTCTGCGAAATGCATATGCTTTCAAACTTCTTTCGCTCATTGCCAGTTGCCCACCGCCACACGTTCACGAGAATGACAAACTTTTGGATTTAATTTTAATCCAACAATAAAAACACGGAAAACGTCGTTAAAATCTCGTTTAAAACGGTTTTTGTGTATTAATAACAGCAAATCAGTAAATTAGGATAAAAGTTTTAAGAAGTGATGTTACATAGATTTTCATTAAAAAAAAATACCTTCATGCTGTTTGGGCTGAGCCCAAACAATTTGGTCACTCCACGCTGTTTCTGGCCACCATTCCACGCCATTAGTGGCCATTAACCACGCCACGCCATTTAAGCCAAGGCCCAAGCGATCAAATTTTCTCTCTTACACGTCTTCTGCCTCCTCTCCTTTTTCACTACACGGGTGTTCAGTTTGCACGCACTACACTTTTTGGAGTTACAACGAGAAGCCATGCTCATGTGCTGCCGCGAGTTTGTGATATGTATGTGTGTTATCATGAATTTATAAAAAAAATATATAAAAAAATTATATGGTGAAAGAATATTGTAATTTATAAAGTTTTTTTTATAAAAATTATAAAGATAATTTTAGAAAAAAAACATAAAAAAAAACACAAGGAAAAAAAACTATGTAGAAAAATACTGTAGCAATCTATAGTGTTTTGTGAGAAAATATACAGTTGTAATTCTTAACCAGCTCAATATTAAAAAAATAAAATTGACAGAGATAATTTTGAAAAAAAATCATAACAAAAATAACCATGTGGGAATAACTATAGCAATTCACAGTGTTTTAAAATATATATATATATAAAAAGCTAGATTCTCAATCAGTTTAATATTAAAAAAATAGAAGCAACAAAGATAATTTTGAAAAAAATTATATAAAAAAACAAAAATCATAAAAAAAAGAAGAAAAAAGACCTATGTAAGGAAACACTATAGCAATCTACAATGTTTTGTGAGGAAAGCTACAATTGTAATTCTCAATCAGCTCAATATTAAAAAAATAAAATCGACAAAAATAATTTTGGAAAAAATCATTAAAAAACATAAAAATCATATGGAGAAACACTGTAGCAATTCACAATGTTTTAAAGAAAAAAACTACAAAGCTAAATTCTTAACCATCTCAATATTAAAAAAATAAATTCAACAAAAATATTTTTAGAAAAAAACATGTGAAAAAACACTGCAACAAACACAAAAACCATATGGAAAAACACTATAGCAGGCGACAATGTTTCAAAGAAAAAAACTATAAAGCTAAATTCTCAATCAGTTCAATATAGTAAAAAAATAAAATCGACAAAGATAATTTTGAAAAAAAAATATAAAAACAAAAAAATAATAAAAAGAAGAAGATATTTTTGGAAAAAAAAAAGAAGAAGAAACACACGGGGAATGGAAAAAAATGAAAAAACAAGAAAAAAAAATATATAGAAAAAGCTATAGTACTTTCCCCATATATTTTAAAGTATTAGTTAATAAATACTCGCGTAGACTTTTTATACTTTTAATGAAAGATTTTTCTTGCAGCCACAAATTTTTATGCAACTTGTGACATATTTTCTAATTAACATTGCAAACCCACATCATATTTTATATAATTAAATGTTTTTTTCTTGATCAAAGTCTATTTATAGTTAATATGTTATTGGTATTCATTAACCACTTCACTAATAAAACTTTATTAAAAGAATAAGAAACAAGTTTGATAAATAAAAAGTTAGAATGAGATAAAATTAAAAAAAAAATTTATAAATTATTTTAAATAAAATAAATAATAATAAAAAGAATGGAACTAAATCTGATAGATAAAAAGTTAAAAAAAAATTAAAAAAAATCAATTTCATAAATTATTTCAAATAAAAAAATAATAATAATAAATCAAATCTTATAGATAAAAAAATTAAATCAAGAAAAATATAAGAGAAAAACAAATAATAATTACAAAAATTAATATCAAAATTAATATAAAAACCAAATTCAATTAAATTATAAGCGATAAAATTAAAAAACAAATTTAAAATAAAATATACAATAATTAAAATACTGAAGACTAAATTTGATATAATTAATAATTAATAAGATATTTTTAGATTATTCACAACTTCTGAAAAGTTTTTTTCTTTCAAATAAAAAAAAAATTCTAAAAATCAAGTAAATTGAATTTTTTTTTAATTAATTTTTTTAATAATAAATAAATACAAGAACATTTAAAAAATTATTTTTCACGCAGGCCTAAATAATAAAATATCAAAACTGGATGCAAATGAGAATATAAAAACTAATTCTAAAATGACTTTGAATTCTAATACAGGTTTCGTGAGAGTAGCTAAACAATAATAATTTTTGTGAAAAACTTGCCATGTGAAACTTTCACGCAGCACGTGACACTCAAAGCAAAACAGGGCTCTCTTGACTCTTGCCATAGCTACGGGCCGAGATAAATGTAAATTCCGGTCAATCGGAGTCCAAACAAAAACATCCGGGTCGACCGGATAGCTAATTTGAGAATTTATACCAAAATAAAAACATGACCATCACTTGAAGAAAATAAAGCAAAAACCTCTCCATTTTGGTTCTCACCCTCTGCTACTCTCAGATTCCTCTCCACCATGGCGTTTCCTTACATGGAAGCTGTAGTTGGTTTGTGCCCCCCCCCCCCTCTCAACTTAAATACATTCTTGCTTCTTTTTCTTTCAACGCTTCGTTTGTTCTCTTCAAAATTTTCAATTATTTTGCGATCGCCTTCGATTAGGGTTTTACATGCCTTACATTCTTATTCATTTCTTCATTTTATTTTAATCTGTTTGTTATACATATGTGTGACGCCGATACCTATTAAAGGTTTTATTGCGGATGTTTGGGATTTTTGTTTTTATGATAACCGGGGTTTATTTATGGAGAAAAGTCTCCGTTTTATTAGCGAAACAGAATAATTTTAGGTTTAAAGGGTGAAAGTTTCTGTGTTTTCCCCCTCATAGGTCAACAAAAAGAAAAGGAGACCTTTTAGGGGGGTTTTCATTTCTGGGAACCTGAAGTTACAGACGACTTTCGATATTTGAATTTTCGGAGTTTTTTTAGGGATACCAAATTAAGGGTAAAGAAGGAGCAAGAAATTTGAAGTAGTGCTACCCATTTTAGGGCTAAATGATTGAGAATGCACCATATGTGAAGCTGTGGTCTGCTGTCAAAACTGATTAAGAACTTTCACATCCGCCTTTGCTGTTAGTATCTTTGATATTTATCAGCCGAGAATGTGACAGTTAGAGGCAATTGAGGCCCATGCCATTCATATTAGTTGCAATTCGATGCTTATTTGTTACTCTTTCTTCAAACCTTCTATGACATTTGGATGTTTTATGTTATGGAGATTCTAACTGCTGCATGGTTTGTCCTGATTTTCCAGGTTTTATGATACTCATGTATTTCTTTGAAACGTATTTGGATTTGCGACAACATGCTGCTTTGAAACTGCCATCTCTCCCAAAAACTCTGGAAGGAGTAATCAGTCAAGAGAAGTTTGAAAAATCTCGAGCTTATAGTCTTGATAAAAGGTTTGTTGTTTCCTACAACTAGCTGGCAGTGATTCTTTTAGCTTTTCTTCTTCATCTGATTCTTGGTTTATGTTCTCTTTGATTCTCACTAATGTTTTCTTCTTTGCATCTCTTAACTTTCAGCTACTTCAATTTTGTTCATGAATTTGTTACTATACTTTTGGACTCCGCAATTTTGTTCTATGCGATATTGCCTTGGTTTTGGAAGGTTGGTGCTTTGTTGCAGTGTTAGTGGAGACATCTCCGTGGTTGTATTGTCACCATATAATTCTCTCTGTAACTGCAGAAATCTGGAAGCTTTCTGGTGTTGGTTGGTCTCGATGAGGAGAATGAAATATTCCACACCCTTGCTTTTTTGGCTGGTGTTATGATATGGTCACAGGTATGCACATGATTTCTAATTACGGTAGTTGATAATAACTACCATATTTATGCTGCCTGTCTTTTGTGGAACAGTTTAGACTGATGCTCTGTGATTTCAGTTTCCTTTTACTTTTCTTTTTTTCATGCACAATTAGTTAGGTGTTGCTTTTCACATGTGAAATGAGCACACAATGTTTACAGCTATTTTTAAGATTATTAAGCAAGAACATAGACAGGTGAGGTTGAGTTATTTTATGTAATAGTTGTGGTATATGGGCTCAGAGTGTGCACATTAACATCAATGGCTTTCAAATCTACATCTTGATAGAGGTGAGCTGATGGAGTCTTGCTAAGCTCTATAATACTGACTCCCTGGTTGATGATGCTGTTCATAGACAGGGCTAATAATTTTGATGCAATAGAATATGGGCACAACATGGTTTTCCTAATACAAACAATATTTGGTTTAGAATATTTGAGTTTTTTTACCTCTTCAAAAGGGTGTTCTTTAAAGTCTAGAATAAGTATCTTATTTATCATGCATATTGCCTCACCTTTTGTTTGCATGGATATTGTAATTTGGTTTGCCTTTAGAATTAATTAAACAGTATTTATATGATTAATTTTCTTAAGCAAAAAATGCAGTGTTTTTCCATCTTTGCTGGTAATTATAACATTCATTCCAGTTGTTTGGAGTACTGTGTGGTTGCAGTACCCTTGTAAGCAAGTGCATGTTACAAGTACATGTTTTTAAGTTCCTCAACTGATATTATTTGATTGATTGTTTTGAAATATGTTCATGCAGATTACAGATTTGCCATTCTCTCTCTATTCAACTTTTGTGATTGAGGCCCGCCATGGTTTCAATAAGGTTTGTATTCACTCTCATAACCAGTTATTTTTACTCATCTCGTTAATTATTAGAGTATTAATTCTGTGTTGGTGGATCTTTTTTATTTTTTTAACTTGTACATGCACTGGTATATAACTTATAGTTGTATGAATTCCTATCCATTTTATATCTCATCTCCTGTAGGATTCTGACTTATTTTCCATCTGCTTAACAGCAAACAACATGGATGTTCTTTAGAGACCTATTCAAGGGAATTTGCCTTTCCATTCTACTTGGCCCACCAATTGTTTCAGCAATTATTTTAATAGTACAGGTATGTTCATCTGCCATTGTTGATAAAGTGGCCGGTTAATTGCAGCATTCAACTGCTGTCTGTTTACAGCAGTTGGTCATTTTCATTCTTGAATAATCATGTTGTTTTGGAATAATTGATAGCCTTTATTCTAAAATTGCTCTTGCAAGTTACACCTCCATTATCTGCTTTCCTGAATGCTCAAGTCTTCTCTCACTATGTTGAGTTTTCACTTGCATGGTTGCAGAAAGGAGGCCCTTACCTGGCCATTTATCTCTGGGCATTCATGTTTGTGCTTTCTCTCGTGATGATGACACTCTACCCAGTTTTAATAGCCCCACTTTTCAACAAGTTTACCCCTGTGAGTATTTGAAATTTCTTACCCTGTGAAAATCTTTCAGGCCTATGTCTTGCTTGATTAGTAATCTGTTTTTACCCCTGCTCATGCTATGACAAATAGCTTCCAGAAGGAGAGCTCAGGGAGAAAATCGAGAAACTTGCTATCTCTCTCAAGTTTCCTTTAAAGAAGTTGTTTGTTGTAGATGGATCCACAAGGTCAAGCCATAGCAATGTGAGGATTCTTACTTTAGTATATTTGTTGGGGTTTCTCAGCATTACCTGCAACCTTTTCTTCCGGTATACAATGCTTTGTTTTTGTTCTTATCCCTGCTGTTTCTCCAACTTGAAGTAAACTAATGCTTCTCCTCCCTATTTATGTTTTTCTAATGAAAAGAATGATCGATTTTTCTTGGCCAAACAATTCACCTTTCTTTAAGGTGAATGTAAACTAATGGTATTGGTATACACTCAGAGCAGAATTGCAGGGGAACTTGCATTGAACGTTCATGGCTATCTGCTGTCTTTTTTGTTCGCGCGCATGTGTGTGTGTGTGGGGGGGGGGTAACATGCGTTTGCCTGTCCACCTTGAAGAGTAATTGTTTTTGTAGGTTGAAGAGAAAATGCATTAGATAGATGCATGGTATGTAGTCGACTCTTGTTTCTTGTAGTGTTGATATCATACATGGTTGCAGGTGCTTTCTTTATTGTCAAGTCATCTGTACTGTCATAATAAGATTGTGTTTGGCAATGTGCTTTCCTAGTCTGCTGTGGATCAAATTCATATTCTATCAACAATGTGCAGGCCTATATGTATGGATTCTTTAAGAACAAGCGTATTGTCCTTTACGACACATTGATTCAGCAGGTGAGGAGACCTTTCTTTCTGGATTCTGTCTATATTAACCTTTTATCGAACTTGAGTTCATTCTCATGAAGACTTTATATATTTTTCCTATGTCCATTTTATTTTTTTCCTATGTCCATTTTATTTTGTTAACTTTCTTTAGTTCGAAGCAAGATCTGTGAAATATAGGCATCTCCGGTGTTTCATTATCACAATAGCATTTTATTAGAAATGCTAACACTATCCTAATTGTATTATGCACCAAGTACAATTGTTAAATTCAATCATGTTGTTGGTTGCCTTCTTGGAAGTTAAAAAACATACAGAATGATGAAAATGAATGGATATTTGGTCAATGTAATTGCCGGGTTCACATGACAGCATGAAGAAACAGCGTTGTGTTTTAGGGATAAGGGTTCTGATGTAACTTTGTCCAACATACTAGAAGTTTGAACATTAAGATGCCAGTTGGTGGTTTCTGGTCAAGCTGCTGAATCAGTAGCCTCTTGGTGATTGGACAAATGGTCCCTAAAGGGATATCATATCTGTTCGTGTTTTACTGCTTAGCAACTTGGAAGCTGCCTCCTTAGATGACTTCTTCATGTGAACCCCCTTTAGTTACTTAATTATGAATAATTTTTCTAGGAAATATCCTCCCAGATAGGCTATGTATGGCCCTGTAACATTTTATTTTTGGTGGAAGGGAACAAAAATATTCAGGCTTAGTTTCTTGCATGTGTTGGGATGCAATACTAAATTGCATGCCATACATTCTTTCCTCACATGTTTTGCCTATGAGCTTATAGTGAGTGATTCTGGTGAATTTTAGTCTGGTTTCAGGTTTCCCATCTTCCTCATTTGCTACGTTTCTTTCATGATCTCAGTTTCATCTAATCTCTTAGCGAGCCTTCTCCACTGAAACCAATCTTTGGAAGTTCTAAATTCCTGATCTTGAGGTCTGGATTTGATCAAATCTTAAACTAATTTTTTTAACTCTTATCTGATACTTTTCTTCCAACATTATCAACTCAAAACCTAAGAATGAAAGGTTGGATTTTTCTATTTCTGGGAAGTGAAATACTGGAAATTTCTTGTAATTGGCCAGATTATGAACCTAATGGGTGTGGTCTGCTGCCTGTGGTCATTTTTGGTGGTCCTGCCTCAATTTAGAGCCTTTTCAGATCTTATACATCTCTCTGGCAAATTCAAATAGATAAAATCATGGTGCTTGTCTTGGATTTTACTTTTCTGTAGTTCTGAGGAGGTGTGTGGGTGTGGCTCTTTTCCTGTTTAAAAAAAATTAATACCAACATCCATGTAGTCCTAGAAAAACAGATTATTGTGTTGTTTAACAAGTACACAGTAGCTGTCCATCCAGGGAGGACCTGTTTGGTGGACATATCATTCATCACAAGAAGCATGTTCTTTGTGATTTATGTAAGGACTAGGTTAATTTTGCAATCTATATACCAGTTTCTTAATCTCCTACTCTTCCTGGAAGTCTGGGCAACTTTGTGCTTGAACCATTTAGTTTGTGCCCTCATCTAGAATTTATGGTTGAAATGTGGCTTTGGTTTTCCTTATGCCGTGAAAGTATCTTTACACCTATATGATTCTCTGATTCTTTGCAGTGCAAAAATGATGAGGAAATTGTAGCTGTTATTGCCCATGAACTGGGGCATTGGAAACTCAATCATACAATGTACTCATTTATTGCTGTGCAGGTATGTAGTAATTGTTTTCTTGCTTATTGATTTTTAATTAGCTCCTATTTGTGCACAAAATTCTCTTAGAATACCATATATACCATCTGAAAGGCATTTGTCTGAGAGCTATCATTGAGAAAAGGCTCGGTGAAAAATTGGACATGGATGCTCTTGCACTTTTGAGACTCTAAATCCTTTGATTTGAGATTCAAACCACAGAGGATTTGTTCATAAGCCTGATGAGAAAATAGTGCTAACAAATCTTGGATTGAAGCACATGAGAAATTTAAGACATGCTAAAATTCTAAAACATATTGCTGAATCTCAATTTGTATTCGGTATTGGAGTTTGGTGTTTTGTGTGAGGATTTCCCAACCATCCTCCTATAGATGTCATTTGACTTTATCTGCAAGCTTATTTAACTGGTGTATGATTTATTTTTGTTGTTGTATACTCTTATGTTCTGCAGATTCTTACTTTTTTACAATTTGGAGGATACACTCTTGTGAGGAACTCAACTGATCTCTTTCGAAGTTTTGGGTTTGATACACAGCCAGTGCTCATTGGACTTATCATATTTCAGGTATTGCTGATATGAAAACAATTACTGTATGGCGGAATGGAAATGCATGTGTTTTTTTTTCCTGAGCGGGGTGCAGTTGTATGCCATATAAATTTTTGGCTTTTGTCACAATCTGTTGGGTTTATGTCGCTTGTTTTGTATTTGCAGCATACAGTAATACCTCTCCAACACCTTGTAAGCTTTGGTCTTAATCTAGTGAGTCGAGCTTTTGAATTTCAGGTACTCTCTCCCCCTCCTCCATTTGTGTGTATCTCAAAGTCTTGATCTCACTTAATGTAATTGTTTAATGTAGGCTGATGCTTTTGCAAAAAAGCTTGGTTATGGCTCTGCTCTTCGGGCTGGTCTTGTGAAACTACAGGTTAACTATTGAACCTTACTTTTTTCCTGTACCCTTATAACAGACTAACCGTAGTGGACATGGAGTCCTGTATATTTCTTGCATTCAGATGTTTATGGGATCTAAGTACTACATTGCCAGAGTATTCTTTTCAAATCCGTTTTTTCCACTATACAGAGCACATTTTGGATGACTGTTGGTCTGCCAGCAACACTGAAAGTTTTAGTTCTGGTTGATAATGTTATTTTCTAATACAGAATTTGGATTTAATTCGCTTTTGTTACTGTGGGTCCTCTTTTATCCTGGTTGTTAATATTTCATTAGTTTATTGTGTGCCTGCATGATTAGAATGACATGTTTTTCCACATATCAGCCATAATGATAGTGTATGCTTTTAGCAAGAGATGAGGCCTTATTAATGCCTGGCTTTTAATGGGATTATTAGCAGATAGATAGATAGATAGATAGAATGAATTGGTGGAAATGTACAGAGACTGAACAATGTGTCAATTCTTTTCAGGAAGAAAATTTGTCATCTATGAATACAGATCCTTGGTACTCAGCATATCACTATTCCCATCCTCCTCTTGTTGAAAGACTGGCAGCAATTGATGAAGCAGATAAGAAGGCTGACTAACAAGGGCAATCTGTGGATGGCTACCTCAGGATTTAATTCATTCCATTGCAACTGACAGAATGCTGGAATAGGCAGTTGTAATATTACCTTATATGAGTTTTGTTGGAGCTTAACACTTAATAGTTCAAGCACACCTTCTCATGTCAGAACACATTTCTCAGGTCAGAGAAGAGGGGAATAGAAGGAAAGGGACAGGAGAAAAGCAACAGGAAACAGTGGAATTTTAGTTATATATCATGTTTGCATGAGCTAATGATCACAGAACCTGTTGATTCATGAGTTTTGAGTCTGATATGACATGTTTACTAATTTTGAGCCAGCATCTTCTTCTTTTTAATGCAATGAGTCGTGTATTGTTTTACGAAAAGCGCATCTGTCATTGGGCACGAAACAACCATGAAATCTCAAGAAATTAAGTTGTGGCAAATAAGTTATGTAAAATTTATCATGATTGTAAATTGTGACAAATCTTGTAATTTTATTTAACTTATTGGGTCAGGCAAAAAAGTTGAAAAAATTACAACTTAATTTCAAGATTTGTCACAATTTACAATCATAATATTTAAAGTTGCATTTCAGAATCTCGATATCATAAAATTTATAATTTTGTTTTATTTTATTAATTTTTTAAAAACTATATGATTTCATCAATATTTTTAATTTACTTTGTTAATTAAAAAAAACTGGTTTTTTTTTTTTATAAAAAAACCATCATCATTATAAGCCATGATTTCGGTTCAGAAAATGAAGATCACCACCAAACTCCTTATTCTCCCCTTGGGTTTTAACCTGGCCCACAGCTGGCTTAGTGGCCGTTTGGGAGTGTGGCTGCGGGTGAGGTTCACCCGCAGCCACACATAATATCGTTTGGTAAAGAGAAAAAAAAGCTTTTCACTAGTAGGACCCACTACAACTTAAAATGAAACCGCAGGTTTTGGAGAAGCAGCAAGAAGTTGTAACAGTGGAGCATGGCTCCACTGTACACTTAAACTTAAATCAGTTTTTTTTTTTTTTTGAAAAACTAGGAAAAGTTTAGTTTTTGTTTTAATTATTATTTCGAAAAAACAGGAAAAGTTTAGTTTTTTTTTAATTATTATTTCGACAAACCAGGAAAAGTTTAGTTTTTTTATTATTATTATTTCGAAAAACCAGGAAAAGTTTAGTTTTTTTTAAAAAAAAATCTAGTGCAGTTAAGTGATTTTACTCGTACTATTCATGTGAACATGAATAATATTTTTTTTGTTTTTTTAAAATATTAGTTTAGGGTGAATTAAATTTACTCGTACTTTAATCTCAATTTTATTTCTGATAATATTTTAACTAATTTTATTGCATGCTCAAAAAATCATGAAAACTGTAGTTTTTATTGAATGAATTTTGTACGTAATGAAATTGTAAAATATTTTTTAAAAAATTAAGTTTTACTTGAAAAACTAGTATTTAATATTATTTAATAACACTATATAAATTAGAAGGATATCGCATGATGACGTAACATTTGTGTAATTTGATCGCAATTCCAATTATGTTATTCCTTGGGTCCGACCCAGTTAAAAAAATTCAGGTTATATTTTTATTTTAATTGTGTTTTATTCAAAAAATTAGAAGGAGATCGCTTGATGACGTAACAAAAAATGCAGTTTTTGTTGTTGCGTGCTTAAGAAACCATGAAAAATATAGTTATTGTTGGATATATTTCGTATGTGATGACATTGCATATAATTTAATGGAATAATAAAAAATATTTGATATCAATATTATTTATTTCATGATGTAATAATAGTAGTTAAATTTATAATATTTAAATTAAAAATATTTTTTAATTATTTTATAACTTCAATTTGAAAAGCATTTTTTTAACCAAACACATTAAACTATTTTTTGTTCAACCTCAATTTCAACCACAGTTTTAACCAAACATATATTTTTCCAAACCAACCTCAACTAAAAGTACTTTTTATAAAACAACTTTTTTAAAATCACAACCACAACAGCAACAGTAATACCAAACACACTCTTAACATGAACGCATCATGTAGTGATTGACGGAAGCATGGTGTGCCAGATGATGAAAATATTGCACAGCTGCCGAATGAAAATTAGACACAAGCTCAGTCTTTGCCACACGTATCTAAGGACTGTCGAGGAAAACACTATTTTTTTTTATTTTTTTTTTCAAAATAGCAGTCATTTACTCATTTATTTGAAGAAACAACACAACTAAAAAAAAACTGAGGAAATAACACATGCTAATCTCCAGTGATTTAATCTGTTAGATATCACATATATCAAATGTTTAATTTTGAGAAGAGATTTTGTCTACAACTTTATAAAAAAATAATGTTATTCTCCCATGTGTAAAGGAAAATAAATAATAAATGTAGTATTAATCTTTATTTCCCAGTAGGAGTATGTTAATACTAGATTTATTATTCATTTTCTTTTATACATGGAACTGTAAAAATATTTTTTTGTATAAAGTTCTACGCAAAATCTCTTTTTAAATATATTTATTATGTGAGATATCTAATCAAGTAAATCATTGCAGATTACCAGGATAAAAATGCATTATAAAGCTGTAGATAAAAAAAAAATCGAAAGGATGTGACTGATAGGGAGAGAGACAATTTTTCAAAATATGCTATTTTGTTTTTTTTTTTATAAAAAAAAAAACTACACATCACCCTTTGTCTTACCATGGTAATTGCCTTTAACATCGTAATCTAACAGCATGTTTAGTATTGAATTGTTTTTCAAATAATATTTTATAAAAAATTAAATATTTTTTAAAATAAATTTTTATTTTTATGTTTCATGTGTTAATGTCAAAAATAATTTTTAAAAAATAAAAATATATATTATTTTAATATATTTTCAAGTAAAATAATATTTTAAAAAGCAATATCTATTATATTCTCAAACACTCCCTAAAATAAATATTGTTTTTCAAATTATTTTAAAATAGTAGTTTTATTATGTATTTATTTTATTTTTGATATTAACACATCAAAATTATAAAAAAATTAAAAAATTATCAATTTCAAACTTATTTTTTTCTAAAAATCATAAACATGAAAAAGTACAATAGCACTCCTAAAATTTACCTATATAGAAAGTAGATCCTCCGTCTATATATACACAAACCACTTAAATAAAACTTTAGCAAATATAATATTGAGGAATGTAGCTCAACTGGTTAAATCTTAAGTTTATTTTCTAGAGGTCATCAGTTCGAGTTTTATAAATTTTAAGGTCACTGAAGATTTATATAATCGTTAACTTCAGGATCCAGTTCTTTGGTGGGCCGAGTCCATTTACCTATTGAATATCGACATTAGCCATTTGAACCTGGGCCGAGCCTTTTCCACTGGGGACCACAAATAAATATTTTTCAATTTTTTCTTGCATCCTGTGTCCCATATTAAAATAAAATAAGAAAAAGACAACTCCAAATATAATATAATATTTTGGTCGGCAAATGAGGTCCGGAGAGGGCAATTCCGTGTGCTAAGAAGGAAGGATTCTGTCCGTTGGATCAAATGCATTAAATAAAATCAAGCTTGACTTTCCTTGCTTTTTCTCTGACCCTTCATTTCCTCACAAAATAAAATTCAACAAAAGAATAAAAAATCAAAGAATATATCTATCCGTTACCACATTTCTCCACTCACTTCCTTCCACGTACAACATCTGACCTCCTCACTTTTGCCCATCCTTTAGCTGCAAAACAAAGACCTCATCTACCTGCCATTGATTAAACCGGAAACTTTCGACGAAGCAGTGCCTTTGGAAGCTTTTTCTCTGAAATTTCCAATCTTTTGCAAGAACCCCTTCAGGTACAATTTCTCCTTTCACTATTTTATTTCATGCAATCAATCTTCTCTGTTTTGGTTTCCCTTTTCTAGATCTTATACCAGTACCTTATTTTTTGTTAAAAACGATTGGGGTTAGGGTTTCAGTTTTTATAGGGATTTTTGAGTCTCAGTTTGTCTTGATGGTTACTTTGATCTAAGGATCTGCTGCTAAGGTCAAGTTATTAATTTTGTACTCCTTGATGTTACAAAATAATCTGCTTGTTTTGTCGTGTTCTAATTTTAGGAATAGAAGGCATGAATTGAAATGGGAGACCCATAGATCGAAGCTTTAGATGTTATCTGGTATGAAAATTCCTGGCTGACATTTACTCTTTTTTTTCCCTTTAATTTAATTGATTTAAACCAGAAACTGTTTTTTGAATGAGATAAAGAGAGAATAAGCACTTATTTAGCGCCTTTTTTTTGTCGATGTGATGTTACTGATTTTGAAAAGATGAAGAGTGGCCAATAAGGATATGCACAACTTTTTTTTGTGTAGTTTTTATTTTATCCAGCCATTTTTTTTTAAGATCTGTATGCCATGTAGGTTTTTTAGGTCAATGGGCATTGAAATTTTTTTTATGGGTCTCTGGTTAGAGTTTTACATCATTTTCTCTGAGGAAGGACCCGGAGGTAAAAAGAAAGACCGTTGTTAGATATTTGGTTCAGCCTCCTGCTCTCTTGTTGAGTTGTTTCATTTTTTTAAGAAGCTCCTGTGATGATGAGTTTTGCCATTTGTCTTGTTGAGTGTGGTTTCTAATTGCTTTCTATTGATCTATGTCTTGTGTTTGGCGTGTGTTTGGCGTGGTTTTGGCTGATTTTTGTGTTTTCAGTTTGCTATTCTGGTGATGTTTAATTTTCTTTTGTTGTTGTGTGCAATAAGAATAATGATTTTGATTTTTCCAAACTTCTTGAAGTAAATTGTTGAAATGAGTCGACCACAAGAGCCACACCGCCCTTTCTTCCCATTCGGAAATCCTTTCAGGATGCTATCTTCAAAGGGTTCTCAACTGTCCCCAAGACTTCTTTCTCTATTAAATGCTTTTGAGGATGCTTTGGCAGCAAGGTTGCGGAAGCTGAATCCTAAAGACAAGTATGATGTTCTTAGCTTGGCATGGATGAAATTGGCAATGGAGTCACTCTGTGAGACTCATACTGACATAAAAACCCTCACCACCGAACTTGATCTCCCTGTGACTGACTGGGATGAGAAGTGGATAGATGTGTACTTGGACATCAGTGTGAAATTGCTTGATATTTGTGTTGCTTTTAGTTCTGAGCTCTTGCGCCTGAACCAAGGTCATCTCATGCTTCAATGTGCCCTGCATAATTTGGAGTCCAACACTTCAGAGAAGCTTGTGCGGGCACGTTCTTCTATAGATAGCTGGAGACAGCACATTGGCTCAAAGAACCCTAGACTGGAAAACTGTAAATCCATCCTGGATGGTCTTGTGGATTCACTGAGTCTGCCAAAGGTTAAGAACTCAGCCAAAGGAAAGGTGTTGATGCAAGCTATGTATGGAGTTAAGATACATACAGTGTTTGTATGTAGTGTCTTAGCTGCTGTGTTTTCAGGTAATTCAAAGAATCTGTTAGATTTGGATGTTGCCAACACAACAATGTGGGTGCAAGCTTTTTCTGATTTGCAAACTAATGTAAATGGAGGAATTAGAGATATATTTTCTCAAAGGAAATTTACTGCCTTGAAAGAATTAGATGAAGTTGATACTGCTGTGAAGAATTTATATCCCATGATCCAAGATGGTATGAGGCCTATTGAAGCTGAAGCATTCAGTAATTCTTTTTCAGATTTGGGGAGGAGAGCAGAAAAACTTTCCCAAGGGCTAGATTTTCTTACTAAGGTAGTAGATGGCTTTTTCAAAATAGTTTTAAGTGGGCGTGATGCTTTGCTTTGTAACTTGAGAGTGTCTGATACTGTTGCTGACCCATTCCCAGGGAGCAATGGGGAACAGTTTGTAAGATAGATGGTTATGGTGAAGCTTGCTATTCGAATGTATAGTTTTGGTATGAGATGTTCCCTCAGTAGTATTGTCAAGTGTGAAGTACGTTGTGCTTTCATACTGGTTTGTACAAGGATGTTGTATGATATAATGTCAGTAATACATGAAAATGCTTTGCACTATTTCACTCATTATGTTTTACCCCAACTTCCTGTCCCATTTTTCAGTGTAGCCAGGGAGACTTTGATAGCATGCTGCTTTCTTTGATATTATAAAGCTTGGGTTTTTTTTTTCCCAGATATTCTTCGAGTCGTTTGTTATAGGACATTGGTGCTTAATTGGTCTCATGGAGGATGCGTATCATCAGGGCTTTTTTCCTGTGCTGTGCTTGAAAGCTGAAGAAGCTGAGGTTTACTGTGTAGTTACCATAACGACTGTTTGTGAAATTCAATTGGGTCTGTTATTTCTTTCCAAAGTATGAATATATTACTTTCACTGCACATAAAATTTTATGTTCCTTAACTAGAGATGCGGGAGGGAGTGTCGTCTTCTCAATTCTGTTTTTGTTCAGGGATGAAGTTATTCCTAGTTAACGTCCCCCCTGATATTCAATCTCACCTTGTAGACTGAACACCAACCCAATCGGTTCTCTCCTTGCCGGCTTGGAGACTTGAAACCTTCACTTTAGCGGTTTTGTGCCCAAAAGTTCCTGAATGTGTTTGTGTTCAATTGACCTAGAGTTGTTGGCATACCAGATCCAACTAATATTGACTTCATGTGTGCTTTTGCATCATTTCTATGGGGGTGCCAATTCGTGAATATGGAACATGTTTGGAACGAATCAACATCGTTTCATGAACTTTGGATAAGATGTATTATTTAATGTATCTCATTTCAATGGTTAGAATTCCATAATTGAATTAAAAAAAATTAGAAATTCTTTTTTCTTTCTTTCTTTTTCCTACAAGGGAAGAAAAGATTCATTAGCTCTATCGATTATTAAATCTCTGTACCTTTGTTGAAGACATCACATGGAATAGCTTATACGGAACGGGAAAAGAAAAAAACTCAAATTCAAAATAGAAGTTCCTGAGCTAAAATGAATGGAGTCAGGTGGAGACTGATTGCTAAGTAGCGTAGCAACTCGACCAGAGGGAGAGGAGTGAAGCTGCTTGACCGACCGAATAAGTGAATATATATTATCGGGAACATTTTTATTATATGCTTCTTAGCAGTTGAATGAATTAGCGCTCTGGCTGGAGCTCGATAGGAAGTTTCTGCCGGAAGCAGCTGGACAATCTGGGAATGCTTTGCAAAGCAAAGAAGCTTCCCTTGATTCCATTGATAGTATTAATCTTTTTTGTAGAATCCCTAAAGCAACGAGCACAGCATATGGTTACACTTATCTCCATGAACAGAGAGAAAGTAGACCTTGAGGCGCTGTAGCCTTTTGATGTTTGAACGAACGGAGGTTGACTTTAAAACAGCCGTGAAAGCTGGAAACTGGAGAGCAACTTAAAGCAAGCGGTCGTGATGCCACTGGATTCTTTACGGCCAGGAACATGCCACTAGATTCTTTATGGGTCAGGATGTTCAAGACTTGGGGCGGAACTCATGGAAGCCATGGATTTGCACAATAATCATTCATGATATGCATATGCATATGCAATTCTAACGCTGACTTTCATCTGTGTTGTGGAATAAAATATATCCAACCAATGACAGAGCCATTGATCTGAGTTGCGAAAATGGTTAGAGGTTGGATTCTGCTCGTTAGATTGTGAGTTTAGTACGAGGCTAGATTCGTGGTTTAAAAATTTCAGTGAAGGTTTAGGAGTTATGACCTCGCTCAATAGATTTTACTGATCGTGGATTTCAGTGAATGTCCTCGGGGTTGAAAAAATAGGTTGTGAAAGACTTCCCACGTTCTGCTTCGCATCCCAGTGGTAAAAAAACTACTAGGAAGCCACAATCCGTCTTAATTACGCCGCTGTGCTCTGCGCTGCTCAGGGACCAGCACTACAAAGACAGCATGTATCCTAGTACAAGTTACAGGCTATATGCCTATGCAGGGACGGAGTTAGAATTATTTGTTAGGAGTGATCATAATTAATATAATAAAATATAATATTTATTTTACTTTATTGTACATGAGTTATAAAAAAAATCTGTATAATTTAATTTTATTCAAATAACTTACTATAAACATATAATAATCTTTGTATAAGGTAAAAGATTCGAAGAAATACCAAATTGAGTCAAAGCAACGAAGATAATTTCATCTTCATAATATATTCATCACTTTAATATTTTTTGTCTTTACATCTATCAAATATAAACATACAAAGTATATAAGAAACATTAGTTAAAACGAAGCATTATTTATGTTCGATAAACTTTGAAATAAAGCAAAAAATAATAAAGAACTATTCTCACTAATCAATTTTACTTATGATTTATATTTATATTTTTGTTTTTGACCGGCTGCAGAATTTATTGTGCAAAGTAATGCAAGATTTATATTAGGGCTACGTAAATTAATTTTAAAAAAATCAAATTGAAAAATCACACTTAATTACAGTAGGAAAACTCACCTTTGTAGAATAAAAAACCTCCATCACTTAATTACCTAATAATATATATATATATATATATATATATATATATATTACAGGGGCGGAATATTTTAGGGGGGGGCCGGGCCCCCTGCTTGCCCCCCCTTCCTTCCGCCCCGTGCCCGTGTGCTTGCATATAGGGGCAAAAGATGGCTTGTCTTGAAATAGCTAGCCGGTTTACGTAGTGGATACATATTACCGAAGCAAGTTCTCCAAGAAAGGTACTAATTTTTTTCTTCTTCTTTACAACCCTATTCCTTTAATGGAAAAAAAAGGTCCTCGTCACCCTAAGAAACAAAAAAATCGACATTTTCGCTAGCAATCCATGTCTCGGGCTATTAGAGGATGAATCATCAACACACCACGTCATTGCAGAGAAGGATGGCATGATTACCTGAATTCTGTTACCTTGTTATTTATTCTCTGATTGCTTCTATAAAGCACTGTACATAAATGGTAGTATTGATATTACATGAGATAAGTTAGTTAGAATATTCTTTGCCTGTTGTATATATTTGGACGAGCTGCATCACTAACAATATACGAGGAATTTCTCTTTACAATTCTGTTTTCCTCTATTTCACATTCGTTTGTTACATGGTATCAGAGCGTGCGATCAATGGCTAACGCTCATAAAGAAACTGATTCTCAGTCTTTCAATGATACAAACCCCAAAAACAAATACCTCAATTTCTCTGACCCTTTCAATCCATTCCGAATTGAGAATGGTGATAACCCAGCTGCTGCTCTTGTTTCTGAACTCTTAACTGCTGATAACTATGTTAGTTGGTCTCGTGCGATTTCTCGAGCTCTTCGCGCGAAGAACAAACTTGCATTTGTTACTTGGTACATTGTCTAAACCTACTGATATCTCAGATCCTCTTTTTGAAGCTTGGGAGAGATGCAGCGACTTGGTTGTTTCATGGCTACAAAATTTTGTAAGTCCTTCTGTCAAATCTAGTCTTGCTTTAGTTGAGGATTCAAGAGTACGTAGGTTGGAACTCAGAGATCGTTTTACCCACCAAAATGGCCCTCGAATTTTCCAACTGGAACGTAATTTAGCCAGCTTATCTCAAAACCAAGACAATATCAGTACCTATTTTGGTCACCTCAAAACATTGTGGGATGAACTTGCTATCTATGACCCTCTTCCTGATTGTTTGTGTGGGAAATTAAAAATCCTTCATGATCGCTATGACCGTGACTGTGTCATTCAATTCCTTATGGGTTTATCTAATGCATACTCAAACACTAGAGATCAGATAATGCTACTTGATCCTCTCCCATCCTTTAACCGTATGTTCTCCATGATCCAACAACAAGAACGACAACATTTGATGATTCCTTCTATCAAATCCCCTGACCTTATAGCAATGATGGCCAAACCAATTTTTAACTCTAGCAAAAACTTCTCCAGGTCTACTTCCCCAGAAAACTAATCGTCCATACTGTTCTTACTGCAAGCTTCCTGGTCATTCTCTTGAAAACTGTTTCAAGGTTGGAAATGTTGATCCACCACAATGCACTCATTGTAATATGACTGGCCACATTGCGGAAAAATATTATAAACTGCATGGCTACCCATCTGGTCACAAACTCCATGGAAAAAATAAAGGTATTGCAGCAATTGTTACTCAATCTCGAGCACTCTCGGATGATGATCATGAGGAGGATTCAACAGAATCAATGATGCTTACCAGGAGTCAATACCAACAATTACTTTCTCTTTTGCATTCCAAGGAGACTAGTTCAGCCATGGCTTCACTATCTGTTACACAACCATCTTCTTCCTCTTCTAATCCTCGTGTCAGCAACTCTCGTGTTTCTGGTATGGCTACTTGCTTCAGCACAAGCACACACTCATCTTCTCCCACACACATCTCACCTTGGATTATTGACACTGGTGCCACGGATCATATGATCTGTTGTACCTCCCTTTTTACATCTATCACAACCACTGTTTCCTATCAAGTTAAACTTTCAAATGGCCAAGATGTTCCTGTTAAGATTATCTAAGCATCTTGTATTAAATCATGTTTTGTGTGTGCCTTCCTTTAACTTCAACTTGCTTTCTGCCAAGAAACTTACTCAACATCATTCTTGTTGTCTCATATTTTTATCCAATGCTTGTTTTTTTCAGGACTAAGCCTCATGGACAACGATTGGGATATGTGAAGTTAGAACCGGTCACATAGGACTGGTCCAAATACTCTAGCCCCCGATGGCTGGCCTTACTGATCAACAATTACTATTGATTGTCCTCGAAGTAGCTTGTTCATTTCCATCAAATCACTATCCTTAATTTTAATTTTAGTGCTAACAAAACACTTATATAATCAGCATCCTAAGATTCCAAACTCTCTGCAACGACTATAACTTAAGCACTAGATTAGAAAAGGAAAAAAAGTAGCCAACTAGTCAACTTCCAAGCTTACTGTGGAAGTCAATTGTCATTTGTCTCTAAAGTCCTGACGGCGGCTAGTTCGACTGAAATTGGTTAACAACATAAGCCAACTCATCAGCATGCTGAAGCCAAGATCCACCGAGGAATGCGACCAGCTAGCTTTGAGCTACAAATAATTGCCAGTCTTGAATTTGGACACTCCAGAATCAAATCTCCACCTCGGCTGAAGGAAGCAGCTTAAGCCCGTATTAGGGCATTGTATCATCTTGAAGTTGTATTCTACTTTCACCGGACACCATTTCACCTCCTAACAGTAAGCTATGAACAGAGCGTTTTCTTTTCAAATATTTTAGGTGACGGTGCTTGCTTTTGCTTTTGCTTTTGGCCCGAAAAAATGGGTTAAGATTTGGTTACGGCTCAATAATATTTTTTAATTAAAAATATATTAAAATAATTTTTTATATTAACATGTCAAAATCAAATACAAATATCAAATAAAATATTAATTTGATATTTTTTAAAATAAAAAATAGATCAAGCTATAAGGGCTTTTATTCTTTTTTTTTTTTGTGTTTCGATATTTTACTACTTTTGTTTTTTCTCTACAAGTAATTTATTAAGAGGAAAACAGAGGCTAAAAATTGGCTATTTGAATAGTAAATTCTTTTATCTTTGAGCAACGAAAGATGAATTTCAAAGCTAAAACCATTTTAAATTGGGAACGCAATAGGGCCAGAATGTTGATTCTTGAAGGGAAAAAAAGATGAAAATTTTAGAAAGAAATTTTGTTCCTTTTTTTATTTTATATTTAAGATTAATATATAAATTTATCTCGTGAAATAATTCGGTTTTATGGATTATTTACTCTCCTAAAAAGGGAATGGCTTATTAAAGTTATCAAAATTGTATTTAAAATTGTGATTTGTTTAATGGTTGAGATTTGGTGACCCATTCAAAGGCACGTGTCATAAAACGTGCTCTTGGTGATCCATTGAAAGGGGGAGTTGAGCAGGGCCCTTTAGGTAAATTAGCAACTCGATCATTTAAGAAATCCACACAAAGGTGGTTGGTTTTAGGTTGTCTTTTTCGCGCGGTCTTTATTCAAGATTTAATTTTTTTATTTAAAATTAATTGTTTTTATATTTTTAAATTGTTTTGATATATTAATGTCAAAAATAAAATTATTTTTTAAAAATAATATATTAAAAAAAACACTTTAAAATATAATATCTATAGTACAGTTACATTAAATTGATTTATAAACTTATTAAATCCATTAAATGCAATAACACTCACCGATAAAGTTTTGTAGATATTACTAGTCAATATAATTGTCAAGAAATTTCAAAGAATATCTCTGAAGTCTACACAAAAAAGAATTTGATTGAAGTCAATATAATTTGTTTTGTTTTCATAGTTTTTTAGCTAAATAAAAGTATACTTTACGTGTCAGTGAAGATAAAATTAAGTAAAATATTAAATTGAATGTAAAAGTATAATGAAATTATTATTTTACTATTTATTATTTAATTTTCTAAGCTTTAATTAGGGATAAAAAAATCTTTACACATGTTCAATTTATCATTCTTGATTTGTGATGAATAATGTTATCTTTTTATTTTTTTAATAATAGTATAATTACCGTAATACTTATAAAGAGTAAATAATTAAAATCTTTGGTGTAGGGAGCTGTAAGGTAATTTTAATTTTGTCATTAATAGTTGAATTAATCAAGTATTAAATTTACTAGTCTTGGTTTCAGGGGTTTAATTAATATTTTCTAATAATTGTTTTTGTTATTTTTATTTAGTTTTAGAGATATTTTTGTTTGTTTGTTTTTTTAATATAATTTTACGTGGACAGAAGAAGGGCATGTCCATTCTCTCAAGGAAGAAATAAATGTCGGGGAAGATTCACGACGACTCATTCCAAATTGATTTATGTACTTGTGGTGCTCTTTGAACGAAACCCCTCCGGTGATTCCAAGATAATTAGTTAGCTTGGTAATTAGTTAGCAACTTGAATGAAAGGGTTGAAAGGTCCCCCGTTGCCTTCATTGGACCAGAGAGTTGGGGGGTATGACGCTCGATCGACTGAGCTACAACCCCACTTGCCAAGGATCACGTCAGTTTTTTATTAAGTGTTTTGTTTTTTTTATATTATATTTTAGTCGTATGGGTATTTTTAGTTTTGTACATCTAAAAAAGCTACTGACATGTCATATGCTATGTCGTTTTCAAGCGATGCATGTTATTGACGACAATAATTGAAATTAAATTTTCATAATATTATTTGATGTATATCAACATCTTCTTTTTCTTTGAGAGAGGCGCATATGATAGTGAAATTTAGTTTGACGCTAATTAATTTTTTTTTAATTTGGATTATGTAATAACCATGTAAAAAATTATGTTAGTCCTTCAATTTTTTTTTATCCATTTTTTTTTTTTAATTGTAATTTTTTTTATTTACATCGATTGTTTCTAACTGTATTTTATTTTTTATTTCATCCCTAATTATTTGATTTTGTCAGTTTTTTTTATTAAATCTAGTCATCGTTCTTTTAATTGCTATTTTTTTATTTTTTTCTTGATTTGTTTGTTTTTCTTCAATTCTATTATTGAGCATTTCTTTTTATGGAATTTTTATGCCAAGTTTGGTGCCTGATTCTTTTAATTGTTATTTTTTAATCATTTTCTTAATTAATTGTTTTTTCAATTCTATCTCTAAACATTTAATTTCATTTAAATTTTCCCTTAACATTTAATTTCAATTATTTTTTATGTTGAATTTAATCCTAATTCTTTTAAATGCTATTTGTTTAGCTTTGCATTGTTTTTTTTATTGATTTTTTTCTTCAATTTCATTTCTTAATATTTATTTGGTTAAGAATCTTGCTTTTTTGTTTTTTAAGATTTGTCTTTGATGTGATTAACTTAGTCTTATAATTCGAGTTATAGATCTGAAAGATTAGCCCGAGTTAACTTTGATAGTTTTTTTTTAAAAAAATTTAAATATTTTTTTTATTAGTATTTTTTTTGCTTTGTTATTTGCAGGGTTATCCCAATAAATGAATAATCATTGAGCATATAATCCAGACAATATATCCTTGTTATCGAATAAAAAAATAATATAAGACACGAAGAGAGAGAGTATATGATTGCTATGAAGAAAGAGGGGAAAGGAGAAGAGAAGTTCATGGAGAGTGCAGGGAAAGGGGAAAAGGAAAAAAGTAGCAAAGAGAAAGAAAAGAAAAGTCAAAAGGATATTTTAGTTGAATATAATAAAACCAATAAAGACGAACACGTTAAGTACACTTAATAAAATGTCCAAGAAACGGAGAAAATGATGGATTTTCCGGTTGGTGGCAAATGAGGTAGACTTTTGACTTGGAGGCTTAAGGTGTCGTTGTTCTCGACAGCGTGGTATGATGATAAAAAACTTGATATCTACACAGTAAATTTTAAGTTCAAGTTAAGACGTGTATTTTTTATAAGAGTCTGGAACAGTCGGGATTTTACTCACTCACCTGAGCCTACAAAATACGCTTTCTATAGAGTGAAGTTTTCTCGAATAAAAAAAAAAATATCCTCCTCCTTGGAGGAGGGAGTTTTGTGCCTTTTCAGGAATTCAGTAAAAGTTGTGTTTTGAAATGTTTTTTTTATATAAATAAATTAATATATATATATATTTTATTTTTTTAAATTTGTTTTTTACAACGTATCAAAACAATAAAAAAATATTAAAAAAATAATTTAAAATCAAAAAATCAAAAAATGATGGTTCAATCGCAATACCAAACACGAGCTTTGCTAGTGTTTGATATTGTAGTAATAATTGTTTTTAAAGTTTTTTTTGCTTGAAAATATATTAAGATAATATATATTTTTTTAAATTTATTTTTAATATTAATACATCAAAACAATTCAAAAATAAAAAAATAATTTGAAGTATTGTTTTTTTAAAAAATCACGTTTACACCCCCAAAGACAAATGAGACCTTAATCTTACTGTTGTCTTGTGATTTTTTAGCAAGTTAAAGGTTTGTTCAAAAAGGTGTTTGCCCTGTGTTTTAACCGAGTTTTTTTTTAAAATTAATTTTTTTTAGTTGTTTTAACATGTTAATATTAAAAATAAATGGAAATGCCACCTGATATGTTTTAGGAGGAGAAGGATACTTGAATTCTTGAAATTCTCACAAAAGCAATACGATATTTAAAGACTAAAGTATACAGCTTAGTGCTCGTTTGAATGAAAATGGAGGGAGTAGAGAACCATAGCCACACCGATCATCATGATCTTGCTGAGGTGTTCTCTTGTACGTCGAAGAAAGGAATGATTTTATGGATCTTCTCTTCCAGCCTTCCCAGCTTGAAAAGTTTGGGATAAAAGACATTGTTTTAAAAATTGGGTCCGCTTGCTCTGGCTATAGGACCGCTGATTTTGAAATGAAATCAATTTGCCACCCATCATTTCTCCAATTTTCAACTACACATAGGTAGTATTTTTTAAAATAATTTTTATTTGAAAATATTTTTATTTTTTTTATTTTCAAAAAAATTATTTTTAACACCAGTATATCAAAATGATTCAAAAATATCAAAATAATTAATTTTCAAGTAAAAAATATTCTAAATTTTATAAAACACGTTTCTACCTAAAAAATAAATATATTGACAATAACTACTTATCAAAATAGCAGGCAAGGCATACCATTCAAAGTTCAGGGTTTGTATTAGAATAATTAAATCATCATCATTAAAGGAAGTTTATTTATTTTTGTATTTTAAAAGTTTTTTTTTTAAAAAAAGTTTATTTATTTATTTATTTATTTTCTTTCAATTATTTATTTATTATTTTCAGATATTTTAATGTGTTGATGTCAAAAATAAATTTTTAAAAATAAAAAATATTAATTTAATATATTTTTAAATAAAAAATACTTTAAACATTTTTTCTGGTACTATTCAAAAAGCCTTGTCACCGGACCTAACCTAACTATTTTTAATTAACAAAAAAAACAGTTTTGTTTACTAAACAGACCCAACAAAAAAACAATATAAAAAAGGTCAGCAATTCTCGAGGCACGAGGGCAAAGCTTTACCTGTTCAAAGGTTCACCCTACACATAAACGGTTCAAAGACGTTCAAATGTTATTTATTTATTTATTAAAATAATATATTTTTAAAATATTTATTTTTAATATTAGTATATAAAAAGCAATCCAAAAATATATATATAAATAAAATATAAAGCAAAATTTTTATCAAATTTTTAAAAAAATTGCTGCGATAAAAATAAATAAATTTTATGACCTGTTTAAAAATATAATAAAAATTATTTTTTAAAATATTATTTTTAAAATATATTAAAATAATATATTTTTTATTTTTTTATACCAACATATCAAAATAATAAAAAATAATATAAAAAATTAATTTAAAAATAAAAAATTTAAATTTCTTTAAAAATATGGTTGAATCCTATAATATACTAGAGAAATGGTAACAGTAGTAATAAATAAATTAATTAATAAAAAGAAAAAACTCCCACGCGCAAATCAAAAGAAATGTCAAAACGACAAAACTTTACACCTGCCTACCGACACGCCCGCCCCAAATATTAGCCCTTCCTCCCCTCCCCTCTGCTTTCTACTTCATCAACAACTTTAGTACTGGACGGACTGCTTAATTACCTCTCTCTCTCTAGCTTGTAATCGGATCCTTACTAGTTGCTGCTACTGAAAAATGTCCAGCTTAGAGTCAAGCTCAGGTGGTGATCCTAACATCAAAGGCATACCTACTCATGGTGGACGCTATGTACAGTATAACGTGTACGGTAACCTCTTTGAAGTTTCTATGAAGTACGTCCCTCCTATTCGCCCTGTTGGCCGTGGCGCTTATGGTATTGTTTGGTACGTCTGATTCTTATTTGGAAACTACTTTTCCTCTGTTGTTAAGTTTCAACTGTAGGTTTTCGTTACTTTATAGTTTTCGATTTCAGTTCTTTTAGTTTTAGGTTAAGTTATGAATTTTTTATTATTCGTTTTTCGTAGCCTGGTTTTATTGCCGTGTTGGATTGTATTAAGATTTTCTCCAAAGTGAAATTTCAAGAATAAAATCTTGATCTTGATCTTTCTTAAAAATGAGTGCTCTTTTGCAAGATTCCAGAAGATACTAGGTTGCTTTTATTTACTTGGTGTAAACCGTGAAAAGCTGGTGCTAAAGAATTTCTTAATTTTTGAGCTATGGAATATTTATTGCAAGAGAAGTAAATCTTTTTTATTAGTTGTTGGAGTTCTAAGAACTGCTATTTCTGGTGAAGTGTGAATGTATTTTGTGATTTCGTTGTGTGTGACTTAATTTCTGTGTGTAATCATCTATGTGAAGGAAGATGTGGTTTTTTTATTTCCTTCAGTGCTGCTGTGAATGCCGAGACACGTGAAGAGGTTGCCATTAAGAAGATTGGTAATGCATTTGACAACAGAATCGATGCTAAGAGGACTTTACGAGAGATTAAGCTTCTTCGCCACATGGATCATGAAAATGTAAGTTTGAATTCCCTTGTTTTCTCATGATTTCCGAGCTCAACTCAAGTTATTGTTTCATGATTTCATAGATCAATTCAAGTTGTTGCTCAGGTCAGTTATAATTCTACCAAGAACCTGAAATCTGGTGCAATCATGGTTTTCTTTTCAGGGGTGGAATTTTTGTAAACCTGACCTTTGTTTACTTTATTATTATCATCAATTGGGTGATTCCTAGTTAAATTGAACTTAAGCTCTGCTTTCATAGAGCGTGACGATCTTGGTGATTCAAAAGTCAATTGCTAGATTGGCTACAGTATATTACTTTGGATTCATTTGATTCACAATTTTCTATTGTAATCAACTGCGTCATGTAGATTTGTTCTTTGGCAGCTCAGGATTGACTGGTTTATCATGTTACTTAAGTTTTTAAGTTCTATTTGACTTTACATCATCCACACTTGAGACTGGTTTGTCAACACACTCTAATTGCATGGCATCGGAGCCTATACATCATGAGTGCTTGCTGATGTTGTATTGTAGAACTTGTGTATTTATTGTTTCTATGGTGTTTTGTTATAATTATGATCTTACTACTCATTCCCCGCTCCTCAGGTTATTGCTATCAAAGACATCATTCGGCCTCCCCAGACAGAAAACTTCAATGATGTCTACATTGTTTATGAATTAATGGATACAGATCTTCATCAAATAATACGCTCCAACCAACAATTGACAGATGATCATTGTCGGGTTAGCTCCATTAATTCTTCTTGGATTTTGTCTCTACTATAAGTAATCTATACTCATAGCGAGCAGGGATATCTAAGACATTATTGTTCTTGTGGTTGCTTATTTGATTTTTACTTATTTTTTACCATCCTCTAGAATATTGTGATCTTTGACTGTAGCTTTTAACTTGCTGCAAATTTCAAGCTTTACTGGTTGAAATTGTGACAAAATGGTTTGACCAGTCATGATAAGCAGCATAAGCTATTCTTCCTCATTTAGCTATAAATAAATGCTAGATTTTCAACTAAATCACAAGCATAGCATGATGACTTTCATTATCTGTTTGTCTTTGTTGAGCCAATAGGTTTATTAGTTGGCTACCTTGTCATTTGTAATTTAATGGTATCATGTCTCTAATAATTCACAGTTATCAGTGGGCTTCACTGCTCTTTCTACCTCTCCCCCTTTTTTCTCAAATCCCAACAGATCACCCCATCATGTTAATCACCCCTTTTTATCTCTCTCTTTTTTATCACAAGGGGGCAAATTTACAAAAGAGAGACAAGCTATGGCCACATGCCACAGCCCAAGAGACTGCTAATGAATAAAATGCTTTCTGTAACGAATGCTATAGTTGGAATTATCATTGTTTTATGAGCAAGAATAGCATAAATTAACAAATACCGTGTTAGGTGCTTGATTTTAATTGATATCTAAATTGTTGCTTTGCAGTATTTTCTCTATCAATTGCTAAGAGGGCTTAAATATGTACATTCCGCAAATGTCTTGCATCGTGATCTAAAACCCAGCAATTTGTTCTTGAATGCTAATTGTGACCTTAAAATTGGCGACTTTGGACTTGCAAGGACAACATCTGAAACGGATTTCATGACCGAGTATGTGGTCACTCGATGGTACCGGGCACCAGAATTACTCCTCAATTGTTCCGAGTACACTGCAGCAATTGATATATGGTCAGTGGGTTGTATACTTGGTGAAATCTTGACTCGGCAACCTTTATTTCCTGGGAAAGACTATGTTCATCAGCTGAGGCTTGTTACAGAGGTATGTCATTTTGCAATTGTCCATCAACCGTGTTCTGGAGTATTCTTGCTGTGTTTTCTCTATCAAAGTATTTGCTAATTGTTTGAGGACTGAGGCTCTAACTCTTTTCATTCACCTATATGTGATTGTTAGTGGCCATTGATAATTATAATTTATGCACCCTTTGGCCTTTTTTTTCTCTCCCTTGTGTCCAAATGGCTGGAATTGCATTATTGTTAAATCTCAATCTGGTAACTGTGTAATGATCATGGATTAATCTAGGATGTCACATCTGGGGAGCAGGTTCTTAAAGTTATTATTTTGAGGGGTCTATTTAGAAGGACCTTTTAAAAAAAATTTCAAACTTGGGGGGGGGGGGGGGGGGGTTGAAATTTTTAATTTGTCCCTGGTAATGATGATATCTTAGGAACAACAGTGCAACAAAGAGATGTGATTGGGAATCAGAAATTCCCTCCTCTCTCTTTTTTTCTTTTTCATTTATGTGATAGTGATGCATCTCCACTTCTATCCTGTTTTATCACATTCTTATTTGTTTTTTTTTTGCTGGTTGTGCATGGCACAACTATGAGCTTAACACCTTGTGCATTTATCTTTGAATAGCTCATAGGTTCACCTGATGACTCCTGTCTTGGTTTCCTGCGAAGTGAGAATGCACGAAGATATGTCAGGCAGCTTCCGCAATACCCAAGGCAAAATTTTGCTGCTAGATTTCCTAATATTTCTGCTGGTGCTGCTGATTTGTTGGAGAAAATGCTGGTCTTTGATCCAAATAGGCGTATTACAGGTAAAATGAGGCAGGCATGATAGTGATTTCAAGGACTAGTTTGTGACATTGTGGGAACATTTTTTTTAAATTGATGACTATAAACATAGAGTAAATTTGAACATTCAGGGTCATATGTAGCATTGATAGTGCATCAAAATAATAATTAATACGTATATAGTGTCATGTTGCTTTATCTTTATGGGACCTTTTCCTGTAAGCTTGGCTATGCATTTGACCTGGAAGTAAGTGCATTCACCAAATAATATTTGAGATAATGGCGATTATTCGATAAAGTGAAATTGCATATCTTAGTAGTAGTGTAGTAAAATATGGTATGTCCCAACATTTGGAAATTATATCAAATTGATTAAAATTGAGTTTATTTTCTGATTAATGAAGCTTTTGTTTGGGCAGTGATTACATTTGACCTTTTCTCTTTGCAGTTGATGAGGCTTTGTGCCATCCATACTTGGCACCTCTTCATGACATCAACGAGGAGCCTGTCTGCCCAAGGCCTTTCCTCTTTGATTTTGAGCAACCATCTTTTACTGAAGAAAACATCAAGGAACTCATCTGGATGGAATCTGTAAACTTCAATCCAAGTCCTTGAGAATTATATGATTGACTTCTTGTTGTATACATTTGGGAAGTTATCCCATGGTTATAATGGACAACAATATAACATATCCACCAGATTCTCTGAGAGAAGAAGAGATAAGAAACGAACTGGATGCATAGAATTTTCTGTAGGTTTCAATGAACTGATACTTCAGATTTTTTACAACATCAAAAAGTGTAAGATGGAGGACAAGCAGTGTAATTCTAAAGTTTGCTGAGCAGAATCTCCATAAAGATTCCATCTTTAGTTGGTGTAGGTTCTTCCTTGGGCTGAGCCATGGGCCACTTAAGCTTTATGAGGAGTTCTCTAGTGAACTCTATTGGTCATGGAGTGAACTCTTCATGGTTTTGAGGACGCTCGATGGTCCCTGTTTTTTTTTTCTAGTTTCTGAATGTTGATTTTGAATGTGAAGAATTGCTAGGTAATAACGTGTTTCTCATTGTGGACCTGGAAGAGATGAAATCTGTAGATATTATTTCTGGTACTGTTGTGCTGGTTATTGTGAGATGGTTATCTTTATGGTGATTTGGACTTTAGATGTTGGGACATGGGTGCTGGTGTTTGGCTTGACTGTTGTTATAGAGATCTCATAGGCCTTTTTATCTTTCAACAGCCAGCTGCAGTAGTTGAAGAGAGAATTCCAGACCCTTGCTGGTACGAACGAGGATTGTGTTATCATCTGGAACATGAACCATGTCAAAGTTTATGTTGATTATATGGGACACTGAAGTTGAATCGGATAATTTCATCACGACTTGAGAAATCGATTCTAAAAAACCCGCCACTTCCATTTCGCTATGTTTTACTATTATTTGTTGTGTGCTTAATGCATTTCGATCCAAGGCCTTGTATGGCTCGTGTCAAATTCTGCTTGTTCAATCTTATATTTGTTGACAACAAATTTCATGTTGCGTATTTGTTTCGATTATGTTTGTGCTTGCACCTGCTTAAAGCATTTCAGTCCCAAGCAATGAACAGATTTTGTCAATATATGTTTTGTCTGATCATGCTGTATGTGTGTGATATGATCACTTGTAAGTTATAAAACTGAGAGAAACTAGTAGATTATATATATTTTTTGCTCGGAGCTAGCAGTGTTTATACATTGCTTGATGGTAGTAGAGAAGCAAAGTTCACATGTAACTCATTCCGAAGGAGCACGTCTTGAACTGCACCAAGTCGATTGGTATATTCTCCGGAGGGAAATCACAGGATGTGATTTTCTCTGGCCCTTGATCCGGTAGCAAATCACATGGCCGTGGACTTACCCCGCTTGTCATCCCCTCAATTTCGGTGCAGGTCCACGGCACCTTCTTTGCCTTCGGTGCCAATCCGATTGTAACATTGGAGATGCAAATTTCCTTGAATGGATCGCCTGCAATGCCCTCCAATCTAGCTGCCATTGTCACATTATCGGCAACCATGTCCCTGTAATTAATGCCTTGAATCAATGGCAGTGCATTTGGGTCATAATTCTTATCAGCATGTGACCCATAATTTCCAGTCATCCAAAAGACCCATTTCATGGTATGCATAGTCATTCTCTTCACGTATATGTCTTTCACATACCCTCCTCTCCCTACAGCAGTTTTGATCCTGACCCCAGATTCTGTGTGGATGGCTGTGATATCCTCTGCTCTAACATCTTCTATCCCACCCGACATTTCACTCCCTAGAGCAATCGTGGCACTGTATGGAGAGATGCACGTGAGCCGTCTGATGACTAGTTGCTTTGTGGGCATTCCAAACGCAATCCCGTACTCGTCCCAACCGCTTTTAACTGCCACACAATCGTCTCCAGAAACTATGTAACAATCTTCAATTTTAGTGTTTGTACAGGAATCTGCAACGTCATACCACAGAATTAAATGCTGCCCAAGTTGTTCGTGCAAAATATTAGGCACATTGGATGTAAGGTATTCGGCTTTCAAGTTCTTGAACTTCAAGATGGTTGAACAATTATAAGCGAATCAGAAATCAGGGAAATACAAACCTGGATTAATTCCATCGGTATTTGGTGATGAGATTGGAGCGATGATGGTAATGCCTTGCACAAGAATATCTCTGCAATCCCATGATTAAGAAAAAATTAAGAAGAGGACAAAAATAGTCATGAAAGTCTCTCTTATATATATATGTGTGTGTGTGTGTGTGTGTGTAATGTGGAGAGATGTGATCATATATGTGATGACATACAGCAGGGTATAGAATACCTGCTGTAAACAGGATGAACATTCCAAGACGGGGAATTCAGGAGTGTCAGATTTGAAATTTGGATAGTATCTGAGAACATGATCTCAATTAAGTAAGGCCGGGTGTATTTTAGCTTGCCCTTGTGGAAGTTCTGCCACCAGAAAGCTCCCTGGCCGTCAATTGTGCCATTGTTCCCTGACATTTCAAATTTGTCACCAACTCACTTGTAAGATCGACCGCAGGTAAAAGCGCATGATTTTGTTATAATTTGTAAAATTGCTCTTAAATCTTGCTCATCACTTCTTAAATTGCATTGCATTACCTGTAATAATAACGTCAGTGAGGTTCGTTCCAAATATGAGACTGCTGTACCTTCCAGCTGCTGCATCCCTCCCTCTGCCGTATGATGGCAGAGGTTTCATCACTGGCCATTCTTGCATGTCCTAAACCATTCCATTCTTGACTTGGTTAATCAACAAAACAGAAGACGCGCGAGATATTTTTTAAGGAAGAAAAAAAAGTTGGCACTTCTACGTCTATGCGTAGGTGTAACCATGCAAACCTGAGAGGCAAGAAGCACAGCATCCTTGTGTAGGTAGAGTGTGAAGTGGCTGGTAAGACTGAAGCTACCAGTCAACCATTTTCCAGCAGGAACAAAGAGCTGAGAGCCACCATCTGATGAAAACTGACTCAAATGATCAATTGCATCCTTAAATGCTTTAGTGTTCGATGTTGTTCCATCCCCAACTCCTCCGAAATCAGTTAATGATGCACTGTGAGCCCTGCAATTTATGGCACTGTACTCAAAGGAGTCCAAAATCCTCGCCTTTCTGCTCTCAGCACCTCTGAAGCTAATGAAGGCAACCACAAGTAACGCTAGAACCACACTAGTCACCTGCAAGCTCATAATGGGGGCAAAGAAGAAAGAGAACTAATTAATTAGCACTAATACTTGTCAAGAAAAGATAAATACTCGACACAAGCAGTGTTTCTTTTGTTTGCTAGAATGGAAAAGGGTATAGAGTTATTTACTCGAGTTTCCATGCCGCTTATCGACAATAATTCTATCACGGGAGAGGGAAATGTAGAATTTGTTGTGAGAATTCGTATGAAAAATGAGGTATTTATAGGGAAAAAGCTAAGGCTGTTGGATTCTCCTTGTAGGGTTGCTTGTCGTTCTTTGAAGTAAAGCAATGCTTTCCGTGATTGCATTCTAAAATTGCTGATTGTATTGGCATCATACACATCAGAAATATAATTTCCACCATTCACTTGATTACAAATCTTGATAATCTCCGAGTGTCTGATTGGACAAAAATGTTGTGACTTGTCTTGAAGCAAAAAAATTGACAAATTACCAATATTTTGTGTTGTAGTACAAGGAATCACTCGTCATTTGTCCAGTTTTGCTCCTCTTCATGTTATTATTATTATTATTTTTAAATCGAAAGATGAAATCTCGTAGACAAAAGAGCCTGAAACATGGTTACATAGCTGAGAAGATGGGTCGGAAACCTGGTGCTTAGTGAAAACATTTTTCTTCGACCTTAATTGGTATATGCTTATGCTCTAAGCTTGATTACTTTGAAGCATCGAATAAAATATTATCATAATCTGACAAAAAGACGTTCCAATTAAGCATAATTATCTTGACAGAATCTTAGCATCCCTTGAGAACCCATTGTTTATATGCCACTCACCATTATATTCATCTTATCACCACCCTCCCACTGCACTCCTTCCCATTAACCATTTTCTAAAGCATCACTTTTCACCGAAACTTTGTTTTTTCCCCACTTTATGAAGGAGATTAAATGGGTGATGTTTTCGAATAGTGCTAAACTAGGATAGGCTCACCACCAGTGCCATAGCTTCTGAGCTTGTGAGCTTGTCGAGCTTGTAGCAGAGAGCATGTGACCGAGGGAATTTGGAGTGTGGTGGTTGCTCCTTGGCCTCTTCTGTTGGAAAGTAGTTAGTGGGTCCCATATGACTTCGCTTTCTTGGGATTCGCACCAAAGTCTTCAATCTCGTGAGCCTCCTCCTCTCACAGCACACCACCACCCCACTATTGCCGACCCACTTCACGGGTGAAAATGTGAAATATAAATGATGAGGCCCACCTTTGTTCTCATCACTAACAGTCATCCCTCGAATATTCAACTATTAATATGGCTACATGAAACTTTAACAGACAAATTAACCCGTAAGCGTTATATCGGAAAGAAAAAAAAAACTTCTAGTGAGGATCAAAAGGCAAATATTTCCGAGCTCTGTTTGCTAATCAGCCACTGGTTAGTCACGAGAGCATTGTACATTAATCGTTTCAAATCAAATAATGTCCACACAAGATTCTTGTTAATGGACCTACCTTCCCCCTCCCCTCTCATCAAATGTACTAACTTGAGTCCATTCTTCCTCGTAAGCACTTTATCTAGTTCTAGAAACAACTTCCCCATGACTGAACCAACTCTGGATGTTGTTTCTTTTTCTTTTGGGAAAAAAAGGCACTTTAGATTGCCGGGAAACTTATCTCATGGAATAGGATTTTTCTGGATTTACCATCGTGAGCTTCGGTATACTACCACGTCCAACGGTTGTGGCACTATGTCAAATCCAATTCCTTAGACCTCATACACTGTTGGGCCTATCTATCTAGGTATGGCACCCTGCCATGCCTGCGATACTTGATCCCAACCCCTCGCTAAGCCTGAGGTTCCATGGGCTTCATTATCCTGACACCTCGTCAGGCTTGAAGCTCCATGATCCTGAAGCTATGTCAGACCCAATCTTGAGTATTGTTTGAGCTTGGATTTATAACCTAAATCCAACACCTAGTCTGGCCTAGTCTCTGTGCCTGGTGTCCCTCACCCTTCTCCCCATATATCACTAGTTATACAAAAGTATATCGTAGTCTACCATATCTTTATCTCTTAGCTTAATAAATTTAGTAGGAAATAGATATATGTTGTGGTGTTTTGGATAGGCTGAGTGGAACACGATTTAAGATATAAAATTAATTTTTAAAAATAAAATGAATTTTCAACCTCTCAACTCCAGTAAAAAAACAAGGCTTATAGTCAAATGATTAATAACTTTTTTATTCTCAATAAATATATATATATATATATTTTTCAAAGTATTTTTATCTAGAATATTATTGCGTTCTCTCTTTGCAACAAAGATGAGTCCTTTAATTTGCAGGTAGATGGCTTTTAACATTAAACAAGCTAAGGAAAGTGAAGCAGATTGCAAAAATCAATTAATTTATCCCATCATCAGCAGGCGTCTTGTTCCTAAATACCTTGCTACATCATCATTATCCATTCCTGTAAGAGGACCATATTCAATCAACAAAAGTATAACAAACTCATGTCCGAATGTTGCTGTTTCGACTAATATTTGAGCTTGTATTATAAAAAAAATCAATTTTGTTAATGCTAATGAATTTCGAGATTTGAGAAAAAATAAAATAAAGACGGAAACAGCCACTCGATCATGACTAATTTTAATATCTACTCTCTTAAATTGCAATAGAACACGTTATTTTTTAAAGTTAAAAATAATAATTTCGAGCTGTTCTCTTCATGTTTTTACAATTCAAGTTTCAGCATGAGATATTAAATCTTTATACATAAAATTTAGCTCAAAAATACTATTACTACCGACCACAGAATTTCATGATTCTTTAATACAAGTTTATTGTAAATTATTTATATTTAAATAAATTGAAAGCCCATATCATAAGCTTTAGCTTAAGATACATATATTAAATATTTTTTTAAGCAAGATATAAAGGGAGAAAAATCAAGAAGACCATCTCTTCTACTAGATCAACCCACATCAACATTCTTCATGAATTTATAGAAGTTCAATTATGCATAATCGTTTGATCCCATGTTATTTTTTAATTAATTTTTTTCTCTCCATAAAACTACTAAATCAAGTGACACAAAAGTATTTCTTTAAGAAATAATTAAGAATTTAAATTCGATACGCATCAAGAAAGTAATATGTAAAGGGAGGTGATTGTAGGCTATTATAGTAAAAGGCACCAATCAATTATACAAATATTGTGATTGTTATCTTTCCGTTTCTCCTTTACTCCGACTAAGAAATCCACAAATGACTACTTTTGTACGAGAAAAGGAGTCAAAAGACTCAAAACCCATTGATTACGGCAGGTTCTGTTCCCTAGCGAGCAGGGAAAAGAGAGAAATTTAATACTGAGAAAAAAATTAAAAAATTGATTAAACTGAAAAAATTGAAAAAAAAAAATAATTGAAAAATTAAATTGTAAAAAATATCCGATTAAAACTAATTAAAATTTTTAAAAAATTAACCGGTTCAGTTTGGTTTTATAAATCTGAAATAAAAAAACTAAACCAAACCGAAACCGAAAAAACCAGAAAAAAACCAAGGCAAACCGAGCGAAAACCAAGCCAAACCAAAAAAATCGAGCCAAACCGGAAAAAACCGAGCCCAAAACCGGAAAAAACCGAGCCCAAAACTGAAAAACCGAGCCAAACTAGTTTTTGACCTAAAAAATCAAACCGAAACCGGTTAGTTTGAACCGGTTTCGGTTCGGTCTTTTTTTTAAAAAAATCAATTTAATTATTATTTTTATATAAAAATTAAACTGAAATAAAAATTATCACCACTAAAATGTTGATGGAGAAAGATATTGAATAGGATTTATGAAAAGAAGCTTCGCTCTATTGGGCTTGCTAGTCCTAGGGAGAGACGAGATAGTTTATGGGCTTTGATCTATCATTCCCATTTCTCTGGGGTTTTAGGAAATCTAGTTGGGCCAACATTATGTTTATGCTGATGGGCCTGCAGAAACGTTGATTATCCAGTTCCTGGAAATTTAGAATAAAACATATCGATTAAAAATATGTATTTATTATATTACATTTTAAGTGTTAAATTGATAAGTATCAAAACAAGTATTAAATATAAATGAAAATAATCAAATTATAACAAAACTACGTTAACACCTGTAATACAAGTATTGAAGTCATATTTATAATTTTCTGTAACAATATTTATGGGTTGTTATCCATGTAAATTTTATCATAAGGTAAAATTAAAAAAACATGCATAAATATTTATAAATATTAAATTTAATAATTATATCAATCTAGGGCATTCAAATAAATTTAATAAATTTCTCTAAATACTACCTCATGATTTAAATATACAAAGTGAAGAAAAAAAACATATTTTTTTAACCAACAAACCATCCCTTAAAATTGATATCAAGAATTATTTTTGAGATAGCTTCAAATATTTGAAATGTAGTTCTATTATTTTAATAATTTTTTATATATTAAAAAACTATTTTATTTGTTTAGCATATCATGAATTATTGGATCAAACGTGATGTTAGACACAAACCTAATACGAATATTCAATGAATTTTTAAATATGTGCTTCCCGTAGTCATTGTTTTGACCAAATGACCACGAAAAAAAAAGAGGTTACGGTTTTTCATCCACATAATTATTATTAATATTGTTGTTGATGATGTGGTGGTGTTCTATAGCGAATAGTTGGTTTTTATCTTTTGAAAATTGATTCAATTATAAGAAAGTTTTTGAGATATAATATAATTTGAATTTTTTTTAGAAAATAGCGAGGTTTAACATAACCGCTATTCAGAATCATGTTTTTATATCAAAACTACTATTCAGAATCATAACTTTAATAAAAACCACGATTTAAAATTGCATGTTTATTATAACCGCGATTCTAAATAACGGTTACATAATACAATCATGATTTAGAATTGCAGTTATGACAAGTAAATAATTCTCCACATATTCTCCATGGCTGTCATTCTTGCAAAGAGAAAAAACCCTAAGAATTGCAAAACCCTTGCCCAAACCAATCTTTAATCCTCCATCAAAACACCAGAATCATCTTCCCCTTATCTCCACAAGTTTTTCTATTGAGTTTTTGTTGCAAACAACTGGCCTAGACAACCTCCCCGTCACCTTGACATAAAAAAATCAAGGTATAACAACTGCATTGTCTCTTAGTTTTATAGGTTTTATTATTGAGTTGATGAATTTTGAGTTTTGATTTATGACTATTTGTGTTGTGTTTGATAATTAGATATTTTGTTAATGTTGAGATAATCTTGGGTTTTGAGTGTTGTAATTATGTATTTTTAATATAATTGATGTTATTTATTGAATCAAATATGTTTGAATTAGAGAAATTAGATTTTAAATTGATTATTGTGTTGCTTGCTATATTTAATATAAATGTTGGATTTGGGATAAATATTGTTTGAATTGATGATAGATAATTGATTTTTTGATGTTATTAATAAAATTATGGTCAAAATCATAACAACTAGAGTCTGTGTTTAATTTTGTTTAATTGAGATCATTTAATTTTTAATTGGTGCAATTATATATGTTTTCATTGATATTATTAAGGTCAAAGTAATGTCAATTAAAGTTTGCATTGAATTGTGAAATAATTTGATTTTGATGAAATGAATGTTCTTATTTTACATAATATGTCTTTATGTTGTATTGTTATGGTGGTACTATTATTCCCGATACAAATAATAATTTTACTTATATTGACAGAAATACTATGTTCTTGAATGCTACTAGAGATATGTCATTTGAAGATATCAAAAAAGTTATACGTGGAAGACTTAGGCTGAATTATAATGATATTAAAATAAATGTCACTTGGAGGTCTCTTGTTAAGGAGCATTAATATTTTTTTTGATATTGATTGCATCTGATGTGGAATTTAGAAATATGATGAAATTGTTCGTCCAAAGTGGAACGAACATGATGGAGTTGTATAAGCTGATACCTAAGCATAACATGTCGAATCATTACACCAAACTCAGCGCTGGTTTCTCCATGCAAGGAGATGAAGTATTAGCCACATATACGTCGGATTCAGAATGCTATAAATACTTTTTACAAGCTTGGACAGAATCGTTGTATTTTATTTTTAGATTAATAATTTCTATTCGCTTCATATTAGGTTGAATAATTGTTACATGATAGTTGATGTGTTGTGACTGATCTTCGTGATCTCGAAGATGATGATGGACTAGCTTGTTATTATGCATCTTCTTGGTTCGAGACATGTTGTATCACACTTGACTTGTTACAAGAGACATTGAGCCTAGATGATGTTGTTTTAGATGATGATATCACATAAATAAGTGAAAGTTATGGTATTGATGAAGCCGACCCGTCGACTCATCATCGCAAAAACATAGATAGACTCAGATGTATTATTATGTTGTGTTATTTAGTTGAGAGTTATTTTTATTTGTATCACTTGTGTAATATTGTTTTAGTTAATTATCATGTTGATTTTAATGTTGCCTTGCATATTATGCATTTTTATACTTATTTTAGATAAGCATGATTTAAAATTGTTAATTAATAGGTGAACATGTTGTTTAAAATTTTAAATTATCCATTTACATGTTAAAACATGTACATTATTATGTTTTGTTATTGTCATTTTTAATTATCTTTATAATTAATAAATAAAAACAATATTTAAAAATAACATGTATTAATTTGAGATTATAATTAATAAATAAAATTGATGTTAAAATATTACACTTTCAATAACTGCTATTAACAATAATTATTGTTTAATTATGACGCTATTGACAGTAATAATTGTTTAATATAATTGCTATTCATATTAACAATTCATTAATAAAACCATGATTTTCATTATCGATCAAGTGAAAATATTCTATATTCTAAATACTTTTACATGCTGCACTGTACTCTGAAAAAAAACCCCCCAATAGTTCAATAAAAAAACCCGGTGACAACCATCTAGGTGGTAGCCCAGTGGTAAGAGCTTGGGACTAAGGGGTTTGCTCCCTCTTAGGTCTCAGGTTCGAACCCGTGGTTGCTCATATGATGGTCACTTGGAGGCTTACATGGTCGTTAACTTCGGGGCCCGTGGAATTAGTCGAGTACTGTGCGCAAGTCGGCTCGGACACCCACGATAATTAAAAAAAAAAAACCCGGCTGACGGACGTCGATCTTTGTTTAAATATTCACAGCCTGTGTACGCAAGAAAAACAAGGAAAATGAAAAGTAAACACTTTTGTCGCATAAACTTTTGATATTGAGAAAAGCACGCTCTCCGTATAAGCAATTCTTTCATCAATGACACATCCTTTTAGTGTTTTATCTTTTTTTTTTTTTAGATTATCGTGGGTGTCCGGATCAGCTTGCGCGTACCTCAACTAATCTCACGGGCCTTTTAGTGTTTTATCTTGACCATACTGGTGCTGGGCCATCTTTAGGTGAGAAAAAAAAATCATAATATTATTATATATTAATGAAACTGTTATCTTAATTAATTAATTTATTCTCGATTGGAACAAAGGACCATTTGAAAAGGATATTCGCTAAATTAATCAAGTTTAGTCGTGTCCTGCTTAAAGTAAATACATGCATTCCATCACTAATTAGTGGGGTTGGCAGCCAATTCATTCTGCCTTATTTATTAATCAAACTTGAGGTTCGACAGCCACATAAATGCATTTAGCCCCTGGTGAATTTTTTTCACTTAAAATTATTTTTTTATATATTTTTGAATCGATATTAATATTAAAAATAATTTTTAAAAAATAAAAAAAATATTATTTTGATATATTTTCAAATAAAAAATATCTTAAAAAACAATTATCACTACATTCTCAAACACTTTAATATTATCTTATAGTAATGTTCTAATCTCTCTTTCTTCAATTATGAAAGCTAAAGTAATGCTCTAATCTCTCTTTCTTCAATTATGAAAGCTAATTTATTTTAATTGATGTTTGACAATATAACTATTAATAGTTATTTTAATAAAGAGGGTGAGGATTGAAATCCACAATTAAAGGGAAATTACTAAGAGATAAAAAAAAAGATAAAAAATTAATAAGGACATGCTCATATTGATAAGTCACAAGTTGAAAGTGAAATCTCTTCCTAAAGAATCATTTTGCAAACACCAGCCTTTCCCACAACTAAGTGCGTGTTCGGTGCTACGACCGTGTTTACAGAAAAACACCGTTTATAAGTGTTTGGTTAGATATTAACTACACTTTTATTGTTGTGGATCCCACCCGAAACTGAAACTGAAACTCAGTTTCTTGAAAAGCAATTTGGATTTGCTTTTTGAGGGAGTGTTCTCCTCTTTTCTTCACCGACAATGCAGATTTACTAGAAAGTAGAAGAGAAAGAGAGAAGGAAGAAGAGCAGAAACAGAGGAAAAATAAGGACCACCGTCCATCGGCCAAGCAACTCCCTCAGTTCACCACTGGCCTTCGCCATTGCAACCGCCAGCTAGACATCACCGCCGTGCAGGGTAGCCTGCTCTTCCCCTTCTCCTTCTCCTTCTTCTTGTTCTGCTGCATTTCCCTGTCTTTACTGTTCTGCAACGTGAACAGTGGAGAGCGTCTCCACTGTTCATGGGCCGGACTGGTTCAGCCCAAACCTAAATGCATTGGACCGAGTCCAACCCAGTAAAATAAAAAAATCCAAAAAACTTTCTCAGATATTGTGTTTTATTCGAAAAACTAGTGTTTAACATTATTCAATGACACTACATAATTACATTAGAAGGAGATCGCATGATGACATAACATTTGCAGAATTTGATCGCAATCCCAATTTTATTCTTGATGATATTTTACCTGATGTTGTTGCACGCTCAGGACGCCATGGAAACTGTAATCCTTGTCGCATGGATTTCGTATGTGATGGAATTGGAACAATAAAAAATACTTTATATAAAGTATTATTTATTTCATAATGTAATAGCAGTAGGTAAATCTACAATATTTCAATTAAAAACTATCAATATATATTAATATATGTTTTTTTTAGTTATTTTATAACCTAAAAACATTCTTAACAAAACACATTAAACTACTTTTTGTTCAATCTTAATTTTAATCACAGTTTTAATCAAATATATATTTTATCAAACCAATTTCAACTAAAAATATTTTTTATAAACCAAATTTTTTTAAATAACAACATAGAAACTACCGGAATGCAATTACACTGTAAAAATTATGAAAATTTTGATAGCTTTGGGTGCTTCGACTAATTCCAGTATAAATTATATATAAAAACCAACTTTTCCAACACATACAGCCCGCAAAGCAGGTTGAATTGGTCATAAAGTCAAAAGCTGGAATTACCTGAAAATAATTTATCCTCACCTTGGAAGAAGCAATGGCTGATTTTTGTATTAAACTACTGGATTGTCCAAAAAAGGTGACACGGAGTGCAAAGACCTTTGAAGATGGGAACAAAAATAAAATTGACAATAATAACCCTAAAACTTTGGGATTCGATTAGTGGACAACCTCCTTTCAATTTCTTTAACATTTGTGGCACTCTCGGAATCAGGATAGACCTTTTATTACTTCCCTACAGATCATTTCAGTATTCAGACATAGTTATGGCAAGTGATTTGCATATAGTAATATTTCCATGGTCGGCCTTTGGTCACATATTGCCATTTTTCCATTTCTCCAAAGCTTTAGCCGAAGCTGGAGTTCATGTCTCCTTTGTATCAACTCCGAGGAATATACAGCGACTACCTGCAATATCACCAACCTTAGCACCGCTAATAAACTTAGTGGAGCTTCCTTTTCCAGCTTTGGACGTTAAGTATGGCTTGCCAGAAGGAGCTGAGGCAACAGTAGACATTCCTGCTGAGAAAATCCAATACTTGAAGATCGCCTATGATCTCTTACAACACCCATTCAAGCAGTTTGTCGCTGAGAAGTCCCCGAATTGGATAATTGTTGATTTTTGTTCTCACTGGGCTGTTGACATTGCAAAAGAATATGGTATCCCGCTAATATACTTGTCGATTTTCTCTGGAGTCATGGGAGCGTTTATGGGGCATCCAGGATATTTTGTTGGCGATGCCCAGAAGAGGTATTGGGGATCCCCAGAATCTCTGACTTCACCACCGGAGTGGATAACCTTCCCATCGTCTGTAGCTTTCCGAAGCTATGAGGCAAAAAACATGTATCCTGGGATATATGGGGAGAATGCCTCAGGCATAAGAGATGCCGAACGGGTAGCAAAGACTGTAAGTGGATGTCAAGCTATAGCTGTCCGTAGCTGCATTGAATTTGAAGGTGAGTACATGGATGTATACCAGAAAATCATGGGTAAGCAGGTAATTCCAATAGGTTTGCTCCCTCCAGAAAAACCAGAGGAAAGAGAAATAACTGATGGGACATGGAACACGATCTTCGAGTGGCTTGACAATCAAGAACACGAATCTGTGGTATTTGTTGGATTTGGCAGTGAGTGTAAATTGACCAAAGATGAAGTTTATGAGATAGCTTATGGGCTGGAGCTATCAAAATTGCCATTTCTCTGGGCACTTAGGAAACCCAATTGGGCAGCAACAGATCTCGATGTTCTACCCCCAGAATTCAATAACAAGACTTCCGAGAAAGGGATTGTCTCCATAGGATGGGCACCACAACTAGAACTTCTATCGCATCCATCAATAGGGGGATCATTGTTTCACTCCGGGTGGGGTTCCGTAATAGAAACTCTGCAGTATGGACATTGTTTAATTGTTTTGCCATTTATCGCAGATCAAGGGCTGAATGCCAGGCTTCTTGTGGAGAAGGACTTGGCTGTTGAGGTAGACAGGAAGGAAGATGGATCATTTACCAGACATGATATTGCCAAGTCTTTGAGACTAGCTATGGTCTCGGAGGAAGGAAGTCAGCTGAAGACTCGAGCAAAAGATGCCGCTACCATATTCCAGAATAGGAAGCTGCATCAGGACTACATCAATAGTTTTGTGAAGTATCTGAAGGATGGAGTTTCTTGAAACTGTCGAAACGTATCCCGATTGTCCGATCTCTCACTGTCTTTATCCTCATCTTACTCGAGGATAAATATTTGGGCAACTATGATAAATAATTGTGTCTTATTTTTGGAATAAAGTCTTCATTTGATTGTGAGAAGTATTTATTTTTAGAGTTAAAAAAAATATTGAAGTAAGAAAACCTCTCACTATTAAAATATTTGGAATAAAATTGTTGATGTCTTTATTATTGAGAACTTTTTCAAAGTGCCATAAAAAGATTTTTAAAAATTATTATTTTTTAATTACATTGTGATCTCATGGCTAGGCCATTTACTTTCAATAACATGTTAAAAGCATATCCTTAATTGTTCTTCGGCACATTTCATGAGAACATTCGTGCTAAAAAAAGTTGTCAATTTTTTTTAATTTTTTCTTTTTTTATTCAAATAACAGAATATATATATATTTTTTTAAAAAAATATGGATATTAGATTGATATATTATTAATTATTGAATCTAAAAATAATTTTTAAAACAATATTAAAACTTGTTGCATTAAAGTTAAATTATATAACTAGTTTTTATAAGATGCATTAAGAAAGAAAGAAAAACAATAATTACTTATTGAAAATAAAGGAATGAATAGAAAGCTCCATGATTGAAATAAAAATAACCCCAAAATGATTTTTATATATATATAGTTTATGAGTCTAAATTATATATTTTTTAATCATACACATTATATTAATAAATTATCTTTATTATTACAACTTTTACCAAATATTGTTATACTTGTATTTAACATGTTATTTTCATGGTTCTCATCATTTATTTTTTCAATACTTAATGACTATTTTTTTCTATATATAATGCACTTTGATAAATTATAAATTAGTGTATTTTTGTTGTTGAGATTTTATTAAAGTGTCATATATGTTTTATGAAAATCAAATATTTTTAAACTCGCATAACTTAAATCACTTTGATAAACAAATATTAAATCTTTTATCTATTAAAAAATGTTTTGATTTAGATATTATAGCATGAAATATGTCTTTTTTATTAAATCATTTTTGTTCTCAACACTATAATATTTGTTTCTTTGAATAAGATCTGAAACTCTTTTCAAATCTCATTCCATCTTGGTCAAGAATATCACAATTAATAATATTTGAGAAAATAAGGAGCATTTTTTCTAATTCATCTATGGTGATGAATCCTCTCTTGATTACTTAAACATCTTCATATAGTTTATGGTATACCCAATATTTATTTATTTATTACCTTGTTTATGATAATATATAATTAGGATCAAAGCATAACACTTTTTATATAAGATAACTTAGTGATATCAAGTCTAAGGATCACTTACACAACTGTCACTTGAGCCTTTTCATATATATATATATATATATATATATATATATATATATATATATATAAGTGATCTCTCCATATGAAATTCTTATAAGGGTTAATTCAATAAACATGTCATCCGACAAGTACCTACATATTAATTCTATATATCCCTCACACCTGAAGTTATGAGAGCAACTGTTTCTTTTCATAAAAAAAGAAACATAATATGTATCAGTCCCAACAACTCTAATTAATGTTCATTTTTAATAGAATATTGATCAAAAACATTATAAACAATGCTTTAATGCATTAGAAATCTCATAATTATAATAACTTTATAATTTTCTTTACAAAACATTTTTTTCTCATTTTTTCTTTACTCTAGATTCATTAATCAAATATAAATAAATAATAAATATAAAAAATAATTATTAATAATAAATATATTTTACATGAATAAAATTAGTGCTACATATAAACAATCAATTAGCTATATGGCATATTCACAAATCGATAGGTTTGTCAGATATTTGAAGGGTGGAGTGTTATTGTATATGAATTGTAGTCAATCAGTTGGTTACATGTAGCATTGACTTTATTCATGTAAACATATTTATTTTTTTAATAAAGGCTTATTTATCTTTATTATTCATCAAATATTTGATTATTAAATCTAATATTTGATTAATGAATCTAGAGTAAGGATAAAGTTATTAGGACAAAAATGTTTTGCAAAGAAAATTATAAAGTTGTTATAATTATGAGATTCTTATTGCATCGAAACACTATTCCTAAATGTTCATGATCAATGATCTATTAGGACTGGACATTAATTAGAGAAATTGAGACTAATACATATTATGTTCTTTTTTTTTTATGAAAGGAAACAAATTTTCTCATAAACTGAGGTATGAGGGATACTTAGAATTAATATAAAGTGTTTGTCAGATGACATGTACACTGAACTGACCTGCATAAGAATTTCAAAGGGAGAGATCATGTGTCTATAGAAAGACTTATATAATGGTTGTGTAAGTGATCATTAAACTTGAGATCACTAAGTTATCTTATATAAGGAATGTTATGTTTTGAACCTGCTACACATTGTCCTAATCAAGGGTAACAAATAAATAAATATTGGGTATAACATGAACTATATGAAAGTATTTGAGTAATCAAGAAAGGATTCATCACCCTAGGTGAATTAGATAAAATATTACATCTGTTCTCAAACAATATTGATTATAAATCCCTGCGCAAGTTGGAATGAGATTTGAAAAGAGTTTTAAATAATCAATGACTATGGTGTTGAGAACAAACATGATTTGACAAAGTTGACACACTTCATGCTATGATATCTAAATCAGAACATTATTGATGAAGGAATAATAATTACATTGAGTAACTAGTCGCTAAAAGGTTAATTCAAACCACTTATAACTTTTCTAATATTTTAGGGATTATGAAAGGTTGCTAAACATTGTATTTGATCTTCAAATATAAATCATTTAATTGATAATAAATTAATTTGTTTAATTTATGTAATCATATTTTATTTAAGATTATGATTTATATTTGGGTCAACTTATTAGGGAACCTAATGGGTCACACACATAAAAACTATTGGTTAGAATTTAAAAGGAGATGATTAATCAAGTGTGACTTGACTGTAAATAAGTTTTAGAAATTAAGGAATAGAAAGTAATTTATATAAGAAATTACAATTCTAGACCTAGAAAAATCAATCTGGGACTTAATTGAATAAATTTCTAAAATTATCGTAAAATAATATATGAGATATTATTAAGGAGAAAAATTGATATTTTACTATATATATGGTTTTCAGGTTTTCCTTTTATTTTCTATGAAGTATTGATTATAAATCCCTACGCAAGTTGGAATGAGATTTGAAAAGAGTTTTAAATAATCAATGACTATGGTGTTGAGAACAAACATGATTTGATAAAGTTGACACACTTCATGCTATGATATCTAAATCAGAACATTATTGATGAAGGAATAATAATTACATTGAGTAACTAGTCGCTAAAAGGTTAATTCAAACCACTTATAACTTTTCTAATATTTTAGGGATTATGAAAGGTTGCTAAACATTGTATTTGATCTTCAAATATAAATCATTTAATTGTTGAATTGATAATAAATTAATTTGTTTAATTTATGTAATCATATTTTATTTAGGATTATGATTTATATTTGGGTCAACTTATTAGGGAACCTAATGGGTCACACATATAAAAACTATTGGTTAGAATTTAAAAGGAGATGATTAATCAAGTGTGACTTGATTGTAAATAAGTTTTAGAAATTAAGGAATAGAAAGTAATTTATTTAGGAAATTACAATTCTAGACCTAGAAAAATCAATCCGGGACTTAATTGAATAAATTTATAAAATTATCATAAAATAATATATGAGATATTATTAAGGAGAAAATTAATATTTTACTATATATATGGTTTTCAGGTTTTCCTTTTATTTTCTATGAAGTATTGATTATAAATCCCTACGCAAGTTGGAATGAGATTTGAAAAGAGTTTTAAATAATCAATGACTATGGTGTTGAGAACAAACATGATTTGATAAAGTTGACACACTTCATGCTATGATATCTAAATCAGAACATTATTGATGAAGGAATAATAATTACATTGAGTAACTAGTCGCTAAAAGGTTAATTCAAACCACTTATAACTTTTCTAATATTTTAGGGATTATGAAAGGTTGCTAAACATTGTATTTGATCTTCAAATATAAATCATTTAATTGTTGAATTGATAATAAATTAATTTGTTTAATTTATGTAATCATATTTTATTTAGGATTATGATTTATATTTGGGTCAACTTATTAGGGAACCTAATGGGTCACACATATAAAAACTATTGGTTAGAATTTAAAAGGAGATGATTAATCAAGTGTGACTTGATTGTAAATAAGTTTTAGAAATTAAGGAATAGAAAGTAATTTATTTAGGAAATTACAATTCTAGACCTAGAAAAATCAATCTGGGACTTAATTGAATAAATTTATAAAATTATCATAAAATAATATATGAGATATTATTAAGGAGAAAATTAATATTTTACTATATATATGGTTTTCAGGTTTTCCTTTTATTTTCTATGAAGTACGTAGTAATACACAATACAGAACACCTAAAAAACACACACAAAAAAGTTAACACTTAAAGGCATAACAATCTCTCTCTCTTAAAAAATTTTAAAATATTTCTCATTAGTGGTTCATGTGAATTACCAGCAAAGGCTAAACATTTAGACAACTTGTAGTTTACAACAACCCAACCTTGAAGCAATTATTCAAAGGCAAAAAAAATATTTAATTTTCAAGTAATTTTTATATAAACCTTAAATAACTTTAAATTTATCTAATAAAATATTAGAATTCTTGAAAAAATTTAAATTTAGTATATATATTTTAGATAACCCAAGAGCTGGTTGAGACAGTGTAAACATTCCCAAATTGCGTGATCTATGACCCTCGTCCTATTTTAAGGTGTCCTAGTTAAGCATTCCATGTTGTCTTCAATAAGCATGGTACACTATCATCATGCATTATTTCAGTTCAATAAGCTGCATCTGAAGTCGCTGCTCTTTAAAAACGCTGTAATAGTCTATGGCTACACAAAATGAGAATAATTCGCATGAAACCTGTTTTCACCTTTTGGTTTTTTCCTTGAGGAAAAAAATAGGAAATGGTTCCTTTTCGACTGCATAAATGGATTCAAAACTAACTCCTGTTGGCCAAGAAAGTTAAAAACCTGTTTTTCTGTCAACTTGAGTTAGCATCCTGTCAACCTTTACAAATGATATCTTTTCTTTTCTTCTTTACATATGGACCAAAACAACACAGGAATCAAAATCATGATGAAACTGATACTGTGGACAGACCCATTTTCACTTCACGTTTCTGCGCAGTATGATGTTAAAGTTCAGTGTATGAAGAGAAGGGTCCGAGCTCCATCATACGGAACCTCATTTATCAGCAATGTCACTGTATCACTGACCGGTACTGTCCTGCCATGTGCTGCTTAATTTAGCACCACGCTCCTTTATTATCCTGACTGACTGCAGAAGACTGTCTTCCTCCGTAGTGTATAACTCATCTTTGCTCTGCACTCACATAGCAATACAACAAATAGTAGTAAGAACAACGAGAATAGCAACCAAGCCTTACTCCCAAACTAGTTGTGGTCGGCTATATTGATCCTTTTGTGCTGATTTATAATGGACTTTATGATAGGACGAAGTATCCCAGTATTGAGATTCAAAACAAAGCTTCATGAGAAAAAAGAAAAAGATAAAAGATAAATGATGAAAACTGTTCTCTGCAATTTCCTTACATTTTCCTGGCAAGATTTTGAAATTGTTTGGCATTTTAGAAATACAATTCTTGACTACAAAGCTTAACTGAATTTGATGCCATAATTCTTATTTAGACTGATATCATTGTAGATTATGCATGACTATAGTCTCATTTATTAGCAAATAGAGAGAGCTATAAGAATATAGTATTGTCTTGTCTTTATTTCCAAACTGGAGTCAAGCACAAAAGACAGTTCCAATAAACAGCAAGCTAGATATTTAATGTTTAAATTTCAAAGAATAAATGCTTGGTACAGATGAAAATCATTTAGTGAAAACACAGCTAATCTGCAAACAAAATGGTTGATTTTCTGTCCTGCATCAAAAGTAAAAATTGAGGGGGGGAGATTGGATCTTACCATTTGCTTGAGATTGCAACCAAGAGTCAGTTCGGCAAATGAACTTTCTATTCTAGATAAGTAACAGTAAGGAGCCTCCTTTCCCAAGAAAACGTTTGGGTTTGAATTTAGCATGCTCTTGATGTCATTTGATATCTGGGGTATCTTCTCCACGTCATCAACTATCACAGGAATTTTGGAGACAACTGCACGCCATTGGGCACGAGACTTTTTCACAATTACCTATAATTTTACATGCAGGCATCAAAGGTTAGTCGGTCAACAGCATTAGTAGATACATGGCAAAGCAAGAGAGCAGATGGTGCTAACTGGAATACATTACCAAGATGCCAGCTCATTATTAGACACAACTATAGTCTGTGTGCGCAAGCGCGCGTGTGCAGTGCACATATGACAGGCACATACATGTGGGCATAGAGATAGAGATGGTAAGCTTCTGCAGCTTCTTGCGGATAAAGTAAGGTATTTGAGTGAATACATATATAAAAAATAAAACACCAATTAAGATTTGAATATGATACCATCACCAATTAAGCATGTGATGTCAATAACCCTTGCACAAAGAGAGATAGAAATCTATGGTAACACAACTTTCGACCATGGTTCCCTAAAAATACACAATATGACTTGCAAAGAAAACAGCCTACCTGACTGGAAAACAAAGAATTTGGAACGAGTACAGGGAATTGCTCAACATTCAGTAAGGAAGTGGTTGTAAGTCCCATTTCAACCACTTGACCTTCTATTGACCCAGCCTGCATCAGAGAATTTCAATGTCTCTTTAAAGAAAAATGAGACAAGACAAAATAATAGCAAATGCATATATTGTATATACATTACATTCAGTTTCACAAGCTTGCGTAAACTTGTTGAAATCATAACAAAAGCACAGGAAGAATAGCTTCTTTTCCATTTTTCACGTGCATTGACAAATAAAACTAGAATGGGTAGGATACTCATTTTTATAATGACAGTGATTATTGGATGGGATACTATCTAAACAACTATCATGCTCATGGCCTCTAGTAATGAGGGACTGGATGAAAGGTGCTTGGTAGTGTAATTTATCATAAGACCAACAGCAGGAAAGTAATAACAAATAAAAGCATAATCTAAGCAATGGATGTCTAATGAAACAATGCTTTTGTACATTGTGAAAAGAACCTTCAAAGAACATTTTGGAGAAAACCATAATCTGATCATAACTCATAGACTATTTCCTTATGAATACTTTTCACTATTGAAAGCCAAAAACTTGAATCAAATATAGACAAATGACATGTTCTCACCTTTATTGTATCTCCAAGTGAAAAGGGCTTCGAAAATTGCATAGACAACCCACTGAGAACATTCCCAAGGACATCTTTGGCAGCAAAAGCAGTAGCAACTCCTGCATAAGATGCATTTCGTTTTCAATGAGAATTGTAAAAATATAAAGCAGCAGATAGTATTCACGTGAAAATAAAACTGGTAAGAGGATATTGAGGTGAACAAATAACATAATTCAAGTCTTTCTAACCACTAGTGTAAAAGAAACCTAATTAAGATGGCAGGTCGAAGTCGTGACAACATAACTAAATAACAGCTCTCCATACAAATGGAGAGCTTTTGAAGTATGGAGAGCTTTTGAAGAAAAAGAACAATGTTATGAGTATATAAGTTGTGGCAGCCCAAACTAAATGACAAAGGAAGTAAACAAACAGAGAGAGAATGAAGATAGCTTTGATTTAAGAACTTCTTGAGCTAACAAATGCATTCAAGAAACCCATAGAGCGAAAAAAAAAAAAGACAAGACACGATAAAGTATACAAATTAGGATGTTAAAATTGCACCACAACCACAAATCAGAAGATTAGTTCATTGACGGGAATTTTCATGCCAAATAATCATATCACCATAATTACAATAGGAGTAAAAGCACAGGCCATTCACTAACAAACCTCCAATGCCACCCACAGTCAGAAAAGATTGCACTGCTACCCCACAAGCCTCAGCTAAAGCCATCAGTCCAATAACAAAAAGACTAACAGAAGAAACTCTATCAAGAGTTAACAGCTTTTCCTGATCTACCGTTGCTGAAGCTATCACACGATTAAACACATTTGTCTTCCACCGATGCAGAAACCATACAAAAGAAAGAATAGCAGCACCCCTCCATACTTGTGCTATATATTGAGAAGCAATCGTAGTAGGTGCCACCATCACAGCACTGCAAGTCAAAGTCCAAATATACTAATCGCCTATTGAAAAATATAACAAAAACATGAACATTCAAATATCATAAAGCGGAAAAGAATATAGTTGGAACTACTAACATTTGCGAAAATGCCATGAAGGTGATTACATATCTCAAAGGATCTTCCAAAGCACCCAATATGCTTTTCTCATATGGAATTTGCTCCCCAGATATGCCTCCCGATAGCAAAGCAGCAGGAGTTTGCAATGAATACTTGTGAAATCGCCTCAAAAGTCTAGGCATCACCACCCAAGCCACTACGGTACCAATCAAAGTCGAACCAACTGGAACAACAACATTTTTAAGATACGGATGTGAATCAAGCAACTGCTGAGCATATGGGGTCAGTTCATCGGATGTCTCTATAGCCTTTTGGCCAGAATAAGTTACTGCATCCACTGTACTTTGCCAAGCTTCTTTAACCTTATTAATCCAGTCACTTACAATAGCACCACTGTTACTAACATCCACATCATTTCCACCGGATGAAGCTGGAACTTCATTACCGACAGGTTTATCAACTTTGGCACCAGATGACCAAGAGAATGATCGATAGCTCAGCTCGGGTCTCATTGAAATGAAAGGAACAGCACTTCGAAACAACACATTCGATGAAGTTGACGAAAATCCTCTCACGGGTTCAATCCTATAAGATTGGCTATTGACACAAGTGTCAGATCTCACAACTTTAAAATTTGTCAGATTTCCAGCCAATCTTGATTCATCTTTGTAATAACCACGATTTATGATAGCATATGCTGATCTTAGAGTACTTCCATGAACATTACAAAACTGAAGTGATTGCCATGAAAGGGAGTTAATGGAAATACAGAGCGAATTTTTTAGCATTGAAAGCCTAAGTCCGGCCATTGTAGCAACTTACAACACGAGAGGAATTCAATAAAACCAATTCATGAATAAATAAATAAAATCTAATACCAATTTGCAAGTAAGAGCATGTCAAAAGTATCAACCTGCAAAACACAGAAACATAAAAGGATAGGAATCAGATAAACTGACTACAGGAATTTAAGAAACAGTACCGAGAAATCTGGGTCTAAAAACTAAAATAAACTAACTTAAACAGCAAATAATAAAATATTAAATATTAAAAAAACACAAAAAAACAAAAGTATCCTGTAACCCAGAACCCGTGTTTCAATAATTCGAAGTTTTACAAAAGGAGAAGTAGCTTATCAAGATGCGAAGGGTGATTTAGATATTTTGGCTACTATGGCCCATTAAGCTCTCCAAAGTGAGCAGAGAAAAACCGGCGTGCTTTTAAGGCCAACGGATCCTGCTTCTCAGAGCAACCCTTGACTCCATGCAGTGGAGGGACGGAAAAAAATAGCTATTCAACTACGGTGAAATTCGGAACCAAAGCGCACACAAGAGGTGTAAGTTCGTTCTTTCTTTTCGGGAATAAGCTCATGTTGACTGACAAGATCTACAAGGCAGGCACCACCCCGTTCTACCTAGTGATTTTGGATAGCACGGCTCAAATGTAATTGAAAGTGCTCTTCAAAATGAGTTGAAACTAAAACAAAAAAAAAATCCTTGAGTTGATAATTTTTTTTAAATACTTTTGACACAAAAATCATCAAATTGATGAAATGAATGATCCAATCAGGATTCGGACAATTGACGGCAAAACCAAACTGGTTCGAACATATAAATTAACAGTAACTATGCAGGAGACCCAATAACTTGAGTGATTTTATTTGGACAAATTCCTTTATTTACATGTCATACAATAGAAAAAATGATTATACACAGGTGAAGACCATAGAAGAACTCATATCTACAAAGATTTTGTGATTCAAAGAGATAAATAGTTATTATGATTAAAAGGCCACCCCGAACATCAACTCGCACATATTCTCATCTATCCACTGGGAACATGATTCGAACGGAACGTGATGCTCGAGAACACCTCAACCATGACAAGGGTCACTTTGAATACCATCTCTTTTTTTCCAGGAAATCTGGTTAGAGATCCAAACCCACCCTCATTTCTCTTGCAAATTTGAGACAGATGAGAGTCTCTCTTCCAAGCCTTCAAGCAGATCATGGTATTCAGAAAATGCAGGGCGTGACTGGAGCACAGATCAGGAAGGCGGGGTAAGATTCCCATAAAAACATCACCATTATTAATTTCATTAATCAGCAATGCTTTGACAGATGAATACCTGAAGGGTGATGCTATATGCTTTCCACAACCTGATATCATGCTGGAAAAGATCAAAAAGAACCTGTTGAAAGCATCACAATAAATTAGCTTGGAAGACAAACCATGTGTCGAACTTGGCCTGAGACCTTTTCTGTCCATCGGCCTATTATATGAAACTATAAGATAGGGTTTGGTTACTGTATAGGGACATAAAAGAAGATAGTGAGCACAAAGGAGATATGTCTCTTTGTACTTCCTGTTTTGAAAATAAAGAAATTAACTCCAAAACTATCCCAAGGATAAATTTATTTTATGTCTTCGTCTCTATCTCTTTTATCCCGGGACATTAACCAAATGCAATCTAGGTGGCAGTTATGCCTCTCTTTCCAAGTGTGGTTAGTTGGGTGGTGGGAGGGAGGGAGGTTGAGGAAAGGGTTATCAAGTTACAAGAACAAAGCCTAGATAAAACAGTCTTAACAGAAATCATGAGCATGTGAGGCTAAGGAAAGGGCAATCAAGTTACAAGAACAAAGCCTAGATAAAACAATCTTAACAGAAATCATGAGTATGTGAGTACAGAACAAATAATTGGCGATGTCTTAACCCAGTCAATCGAATGGAATAATACCCAGCATGCTCTCTAATGCATCAATGTATCTCTTTAGTTCAGTAATTAATTATTAGTATTACATTACAGGAAAAGAAGTTTGAACTTCCAACGCACAACTAGCATTACAGAGATATTGTCCCAATAACTCAAGCATTTTGAACCTTTTAAGGTTGAGCAAATTCCCAAACAACCCCAAAAGTATAAGTTACAAGCTTCAAGCAAAACCACAAGAATCAGACTTCAAAAAAGTTTGCCTAAATATGGAAGGAAACACAAGCAATACAGAGTGAGATGGCATACTCATGAGACGACAATAAATGCCAGAGTGTGTGTATATATATACACACACATATATAAAGAAAGCTGGTTATACCTCAGCTCGTCTTAAAAGTGTGGCCAGAACAACTATCCATTCCTTGAACTTCACAGAACACATATGAGCCAATAGAAACTCTGCATCCAACCGGCTTTGCAACATTCCCATTTGAAGCTGAAAACATACAACAAAGGTTCTACGAGAATAAAATAAAAGGCGAAGCAAATTTTCAAGTAATAATGATTAAAATATTAATCATGGTTCAATATTGCTTCAGGGAATATAGCAAATATGAAAATGATATCAGTACTGATGCAAGATATGTGAGATGTCTTGTTAGAGTCTTAACTACTGATACATGTACGAGGATTTTAATTTCAAAGATTTTGTTACCAGCTCAGAATAGGGCGATTAAAACAGAGACTACTGCAGGTACACCACCAAAAGGCTTTAACAAGTGATCTAATTTTCCACAAAAGATGTGCAATGAGGAGGAGGTTATATAGGAAATCCAGTATGCTATTTATGAAAGAGAGAGATTCATGCTAAGCAGTCAGTATGCAGCTTATCTATTAAGAGTGTTGAGCACTGAGGAATTTTAGGATGTTCACCTTCTGCCCAATTAATTCCAGCCCTGATGCAAAATTCTCTAAGCGAGCACTACCATATCTTTCTCGTTGAAGGTATTCCTGCAATTAATTCACAATCTTAAAATACTGTACAAGGAGCGGATCATCTTTCAAAAAAAACTGTAGGTTTTGCTTACCACTAAATCAAACTGAGTGCCTTTTACAAAAGCCACAAGCTTGGAAAGTTCTTTCCCTGACATCAAATAGCTAGCATGGCTTTCTAAGATGCTCTTCACAGAAGCAATATGAGCACTTTGCTCTTTCAAGGAATTACTGCTCCAAAGAAAAGGCACCTGATTTGTTAGTAACTTTCGGAAGTTAACTATTACAAGGGTCTGAAAAATGTACAAGAGAACAGGATGAATATATCAACCTCTTGTCCAATGATGGCTTCTTGTAACTGGAATGGAAAAGAAAATAACCCAAAAATCTGGGAGATGGTATATCTGAATCAGTCGATGTCTGGTCATATTCCTTTCCAGACCTCAGCAAGAAGCGCACCTAATAACAAAACAAAGGGAAATAAATGTACTGCCCCATGTTAGGTTTGAGTATCATATGCTGAAGAATAATCATGCCCGGAGTAATACCAGCTCTCCAGCAAGGTCATACAAAGATTCGTCAAGTGTTGCCTGTATAAAGTTGGTAACCATTGTCAGAGATGAACCATAGAGAAAACAACAAACAAAGAGGAGAGTGGCTATGGTAAGCTACTAGCATTTGCCTACCTGCAATAATTGTAAGGCGCAGTATTGACTGACAGCAGGACCTTCAAGTTTCGCAATCACCTATGACATTCATGAAAAGGAACAATTTAAGTGAGCACAATTTTAACTACAATGCATTCTCACGACCAATTTGCATGCATAAAAAGCAGAATGTAGCTCTTGAATCCTCTTCATAAATCATGGTCCTGTAAGAATGGATAAGCTTCTTTTTATCCTTTTTATTATTATTGCACCTCTCAGGCAAAGATTTGAATGTGTCCTCCCAACCAACACAATCCAATATTAAAGAACACAAGAAAGTTTAAGATTATAAACATTGAGTAATGCAAGGGATACCAACACCCTTCTACTAACTCATGGCATCCATGATACAATAAAGATAAAGGTTTTAAACAATAGTGATTTGACTTTTAAGTATTTAATCAGATACTTGTCACTACAAAATTAGAAAAAATAATATAGTACCTATCATCAACCACCACGTCAATTAGTTAAAAAAATGTTTGCAGAAGTTTTAGTATCTCTAGTATTATTCATCACCCTAAAAAATCCCTATGAGATCAAAGAAACCTGACTGTATGTGTTGACTACAAGCGATGGCATAAAACTATGCTTAAGTTTACAGTCAGTTGATCAGAATGTGTCTTTCTTGGCTAACACGTGAAATGAGAAAAAGAAAAAAACCATTAAATCCTTATATCAAAGAGCTACTATACATAAAAAAAAAAAAAAAGACAGACAGACGGACAGACAGAAAGAAAGAATATAACAGAGAGATATTCAAAAGAGAAGATTGCAATTCTTACAAGTATATAGCAAGCTGCAGTGCGATACCATCTCCTTAGGAAGCATTCTTCAAACAACCTTAAATACACAATCAATAACAAACGCATTAATATGAAATGATGACAGCATTGTCTATCCCAGAGCAAAATGTGATAAAATAAGAGAAATCCACTACATATTACCTTTCAAACTTACAAATGACACTAAATATCTATCAAGATTGTAATTTCATCACAAACTGATAGGGCAAAATGGAAGAAAGCCATATTTCAACGCTTTCCATTCACTAACATCAAAAGTCAAAACATCTAACTCCCTGATTTTCATAAATTAATAAAGGGTCAGAGTAACCCAATGCATAGCCTGATTGTAAGCAGAGGGCTAAACCTTTCCCCAAATGAGAACGCTGCTCATCCCTAATTATATCAAATAATCAACGAAGAATAATGCGTAGAAAAATGAAGGATAAAAGGGTGCAGTGAGCATCAAGCCACAATTGTGTTGATAGAATACCAAGTAATAAATTAGTTTTTCTTGTGAAGGCTAAACTATGAGCTAAAAAGGGCACAGACTTCGCAGGAAATTACCCAACCATTCCTATCTAGTACCAACAAAATTGTCCAAAATGTAGGAGGCAACAACAGGGAGGAAAAAAAAAAGGACTTCAAAGCCACATTTCAAAAACTGATGCATGTGTAAATACCAACCTTCTTCATTGCACAATGTTCCTGTCTAAATATCTTTGAGAATTACGGTAAAAACATTAGAGAAAACTCAAAAAGAGGTATCTCTGCAAGGAGCAGAATATTACTCTGTTGATCTTCCAGCAGCAGAGAATAAATCTGCCCAATATCGACCATCAGTTTTTCTTGCAACACTCACAACTACATCAAGATACTCTGAGAAGTTTCTTATCAAATCACAGGTCTTCTCCAAAAGAGAGCACTTGCCAGCATGTTTAGGGACAGATACCTGGTTCTTGATCACATTTTGCCTGCAAGGGAGTACTTTAATTTAGAAAGCCAATAACAGAGCCCGTGCTGATTGTTTAAATCAATGAAAATAGACATATCAATGAACCACATATATTCCAAATTGAAAACAACTAAGATTTAGTTGACCAAGGAGACAAACCAAACAGCCATGTGATTGTGCCCATGAACAAACAAATACAATTGAAGCTGTCACCCCAAAGTTTCTTGGTTATGGTCGTTGCGTTCAAACAACAGTTATGTGGAATAAAGTTGGCTTAGAAGCTTATTGATTGCATATTTCATTAATATCTGGCTCCCAGAAAACAATTCTAAGCATTGATCTTCTAGTTATCATGCATGACATGGTTCCATCTCTCTTTATGAAATACACATACCTTGAAATTTCTGCATCAAATACAGTAAAAAGGAGCAATTCCAGGCAATGGGAAAAGAGAGGCTTTTCTGCTGATAATTGTGCTAACCGCAAAGCCTCCTCTCTTTTGTCTCTCTGGCAGACAAAGAATCACAAACAGAATAAGTAAAGTATGCCTTAAAGCTAGAAGGAATGTGAGCATGTGTTTTCAGCAGCTGGTTTGCTTCAAAACAGGACTAGCATTTCTTTTCCGATAAAAACAGGACTTCCATACAGACAAGCAACCTTTTTACCATAATGGAAAAACCCACGAAGGGCCTATTTTGGAATTGCATCATCATGGTAATCACCACAAGGTAAAAACTTCTTGTACTACCACATGGTAAACACCTCATGGCATTTACAACTTCACTATGGCATGTACCATCATGTAATCAACAGTGTTATAATTTTGACATGTGATGCTAGCCTAGACCCTGGATCATGACAATTGGTGACTAAAAAGCAGAAACACGAAATTGGAACTAGCATTTTATTTGCTCAGGGTTATCAGTGAACAGTGAATCTATGGAAATCTAAAACTTCAATTGAAAAAAAAAGACTTTTCATCCCAGGACCAATTTATTTCTAGCACCAAAGTGATAAAAACACTGCAGAAGCTAAGTGCTAAAAGCCAAAACCAGAGAGAATTCCAGGTGCTGGCTTGCCATATGCCCCAGCTCACAGCATAACTGCTTAGTTGATCAATTAAGTCTCATGCAATAGCTAAATTGATGGTTCATACACAGAAATTATGTTGCATGTGAACTGAAGTAACCTTCTTCTAATACCAAAAGGAGAAAGCATAAGCGGCTTCCTACAAAGTTTTCAAATACCACTATGGGGTTATGTTTTCTAATACCAAGTCCAACAATTGTTTCCCCTTCTGCATCCACTATGGGGTTATGTTTGATTGGAGGTTAATGGGAGTTATAATTTACCCTGGTGAAATTTAGTTTGTTTGGTTTCTAGTTTTGGAAAAGATAACTTATTAAGGGGATACTCGTTACCCTAAAGTGGTATAATTTTTATGGTAAAATTTAAACTCCATGCATTTTTTTTCAGTCTCCTCTTTGTCCCAAAACACACACCAGATGAAGTTTTTATTACTCTCTCATCAACCATTTCTAGTAGCTTAATTACATTCTCTCTTTCTACCAAGTAAATGATTTACTCTTCGTTTTATTAACATGCCAAACATCCTTAAAAACTAACTCTTGCACCCTTAAAAATTACTTTTTGTAATAATTACTCCTTTGATAATTCACCCCCATTTTTTAACCTCATACCAAACACCACCCAAGTAAAAATCAAAAGCAAAACGAAAGAGAAGTAGAAATAAAAGAGCAGTGATACCTGAAGAAGGTGTCTGAGTAAGCAATGCAGTATGGTTTGAGCTTGAGGAGATGGCTCAAAACATGGAAATTCAGTGCAAACTGAAAACGACATTCTCTGGGAAACACCAACAACCAACCCGGCATTTGGAAGAAGCCCTAGAGGATACACTTCACGATCAAATTCTAGTTCTGGATCCAACTAAAAGATAAATCATAACATGTCAAGTTAGACCTATTCAGGATACATCAATCAAGAACCAGACTGAAATCACTGAAAACCAAAAGGATTGCAGTTAAGAATATATATATATATATCCGACATAGATGGATAGAGTACAAAATAAGCTAAACCAAATACATGTAGCAACAAATAATGATATAGACAGAGAAAAGGATATAGCTTCCTTATAAATAAAGACATATAACCAAAGTGCTAAATCACAGTCAAACCAGAATTTAAACAAAGCCAAGTCCATTTTACTGACTTCAAAAGAAACTGAATTGGTCAAAGCTAATCAAGAATGCTTAAAATTTAACTTGAGGGCAACACCGACAAGTTCCGTCTTCCAAGTATTAAGCGTAGAAATTTCACAACAAAAAAAGAAAATGAATTTGCATCCAGTAAGTATACAAAATTCACAAGTCCTGCTCCATATCATCTGTCAAATACCATGGTATAAAGAACCTTTAATGTTACTGATTGTATGCATACCTGCAAAAAGTCTTCCTGTTTAAAAGGATCAGCACCTGGACATGGATACCAAACCTGTAAAAGAAAGCTTCCAGGAAGATCTACATCAGACAAGTACAGTAGACAGACACTAAAGGTAACCAATTATAGAAGCTAATAATAGCTAGGAGTACAGGAAAGAGATTATGAAGCTTAGCATTAAATTACCTGCATGCCTCGGTGGCCGTAATCCAGCCAAGAGACTTCCTCAATTAGACTTGCCTTCTCCTCTGATTGACCACAAGTAACCCAAAATAATTCAACAGAGTCAGTGAGCTCTCTTTCATGTCCATCATCCAAATCCAAAAGCGAAAGTTCCCCATTTGTTCTCAGTATCAAACATCTAGCAAAGTGTGCAGCGATTCAGAGGCATATGGTACACAAAAGAAATTGCATCAGTATTTGCAAAGATGAATACCTAGCAGGCACTGTGTCCAAAAACTCTGATGATGAAATATGATTGTCTGAGGCCAACTCTCTTGGAAGCCGGTCAAGGATGAAACGCATAGCTGCAGGATGGCTCTTTGTAGTCATGATAGAAAGTTCTCGTACTGTAGAAAGCTGTTTGTCATTTTATCACTTCAAAGTATGAAGAACAAAGTTTCACTAAAATACTCAAGTGCAAAATTAAACTCCAAGAGGACATGGATATCAAAAATATTCCCATATATTGGTTATAATATTTAATAATAAGAAGCTGGAAAATATTCATTTACCTGCAAATCTGGAGTGCTAGAAGGAGTCAGTTCACCTAACAATCTCACATGGAATATGTGGACATCAAACGGGTGATATGTGACAAGTATATGGTCTTGATAGACATCCATCACCATTGGTTTAGCAAGTAATGGCTTTCGACAAAGTAAGGAGCTCTGGTCAAGGTGGTATCTTGGATAAAAAAGTAATTCATACCTGCAGAAAACCAATTATTTGAATAATAAACTATATTGCAGGGTTAAATAAGATAAAAATTGTAAATCTACCCAAATACATAAACCTTTGTGAAATTTCGACTTCTCAACAAGTATTCTTCTATATGAAGTTGGTCTTTACTCTGTCTTTTTTTCTGGGTAGTACCCAGTCCGAGTCCGTAAACAACAAGGAAGAATCTCGAGTTCGTAAACGCCTATACAATCAAAGTTGTTTCCTAAGAATTTTGATAATGGACTTACAGGTATTTGATTTTATTTCAAAGGGCTACGTGTCAAGTGCTGTGTCTGCATACCTATCATATAAATCCCAATTCTTCCCACATCACAGGAAAAATAAAATCAGAATTTCCATATTCAACCGCTACCCTACCTCGGAACCTGTCCCAATTACCACCCCAGTGAATTAAAAGGGTTGGTCTACCTAATCATAATTCAGGAGTGTATCATAGAACACTAAACACTAACACTTCATGAATCAGTGGATATGCAGTGGGCACCATCTGATGCAAATTAGTCAAATGGCTCAAAATCAGATGGTTCCCTCTGCAATCTATAGATTCATGAAGTACTGGTTTTGTTTCTACAAAAATATACCAACTTAGAAGTTTCAATAACCAAGCATGTCTGTAAACAGAGATTGATAACTCACGTGTTAGAAGAATCAATGTAGTTGCAGACAACAACAATCTTCCCTAGCCATAATAACCCTTTACACTGAATCTTTTGTTCCTGAGTAATATCTCCAAACACTCGCCACTTTTTCAGCTGTATATCATATAAGATCAACCCATGGAGGCCTGCAACAGCTAAGTGCATTCCGTCCTTGCTAGCCGCAACATGTTGAACTGGCCAGTTTTGGGAGATATAGGAAACCTAAGCAAAAGAATGTGCATATCAGCCTCAATAAATTACAAAGACAAGTAAATGATGACAGTCAATAACTTGTGCTATTTGAACACATAACTGGAAGGTTTAGATGTAGAATTCTGAGTTCATCAGTATCTTCGGACTGTACAACAAGCAACCGATCTTCACCATAAATAACTTGACGAACATATGTCATTCCTGAAACTCCTCTGGAGAGGCAGCATTTGCCAAATGAAAATGCAATAACTCTCTGAAGAGACTCTTCTTCAATCACATAAAGCTTATAACCATATTCATCCCACTGCATCAATGAGGTGCCATTCATCAATGCCTCGTATTTACATTCTTGGTTTGGCTTAACCTTTGGAGAAGATAAAGATAAACCAATTTGACGAATTGTTGACATCAAACGACACCCAGATACAGACCATACTGTAAGTCCTCTTAACTTCCACCCAACAGCAAAAGCAGAATTATCAGGTGTCCACGCGATACAACTGACAGGACCAGTTTCATCCATGGAATAGCTGCAAAATAATAAGACCATGACAAAGCTTTCGAAATTCATGAACTCAAAGTCCAAACACAAGAAGTACATGAATAGCATCAAGTCACAAACCAGAAGGAAATGATCATCTAAAAGTTAGGAGGTTAGTCAGGAAAAACTTGAATGAGGTGAATAAGTTTTAAGGAATTCCTCATTCTACGTTGTTAATAGGTGGAAGCAAATGATCATTTCAGAAATTCAGAAATTTTAAATTTTTCCCAAAGTTTCCAAATTAGACCAACTTCATACTTTTCCATGAGTTCAATGCCCAAAGAACAAACACTCAGTGATATTGAACTACCTCACCCCTACAATAACCCTGCTGACAGGATGCAAGAAACTTACCCCCAGTCAGACAAAGACACAGAACGAATGAGTGATGCAGATTCTGCTAGGTTGTATAACTCAACAACCCCTCTTCTGGTACCAACAGCAAGGATTTGTTGATCTGAAGCTACTGAAGTACATACAGCATCATCAGAACCTAACTTTTTTTCAGGTTTGATATATTCAACTTGCTTTAAACCTCTCTTGCTGACAGAGCATGATACTAGTTGTCCATCAGAATACAAGACAAACAGCAACCTCATCGGCAAGCAAAGTTCCAGCTGCACAATAGCAGTCTTCCTGGTGATATTATGATTAGATACAGAACCTGATGAAGCCATTCCAGAAGCAAAACCGTTACCTAAAGAATGTGGTGAGATGGAGGTATCACTGCTGTCACGTGAATAGGGATTAATTTCAAAAGCTCCATAGAACTGTTAAGAAATTGAGATACAATCAAAAAAGAATTCACTCAACAGTTTATCTTAAATAGACTTGTAACATCTAAATAAAACAAACATTGTGAGTTATTATAATCAATGCCTATTCTGTAATGATTACCTCTCCCTTCCAGGAGATACTGTATAGAGATCCATTGGAAAGTCCTAGTAACATATGTTTGTTATCACTTACAAAATTGCTCCTGCCACAAAAAAATAATATTAGAGGACTACTATGAAAATCAAGAGTAAAAGCTTATAAAAAAACTGAGAGTATATGAGAGTAAACAGGAATCATATAGATTAAAACACACACACACATACACACACATAAAAAACTAGCATTATGTACAATGCAAACATATACACAACAGTATGGAATGCGAATTCCACATCTGCATTTACATGTTCAAAACCAGAGTCAGTTAGGAATCAGCCCACCCTCCCCTAAAATAGGAAAGAGTAGCCAAGGTTACTTACACTGTCAATTCCTTATCTGCAAAGGGCACTTGCTCACTAAGAACAAGAGTTATATTAGCAAGAAACAAGCCAGATGGTTGCTTCCTCCAATTTGTATTCTTTTTTCAGAGAATTGAACCTTGAATATATGTAAAAAGAAAGATGTTGTCTGCACACAATAAAAAGCATATATATATATATAAGCAAAACTATCACAATTCACTTTTCATAAACTCAACGCATCCAGGCTTTATTTCCAGACCAGACATCAAAAAAAAAAAAAATGGTTCAACTAAAACAATTTAATGACGAGCCACTCTTCATGCCATTTTGTCTATATCATTATCCATATAAAAATTTTAGAGAAAACAGAAGATTGTCCCCATAAAACTGATTTAATTTTACAATAATTGAGCCCGAACTTCTAGCTCCAACTGTACATCTAGTGAAGCTAACTAGCTACAGTCTCAGCGTCTACTGGTCTTCCAATTTCAATAGAATTTTGACAAATAGGGATAGGTGCACCACATTATTTCTACAGTGTGAGTTGACTGAATCTACGTAAAAGCATTTGCCTATTCCTGTAATTGTCAAATGCATGCAAAGTTTCTTACATGAAAACTATCGAGATTGGCGAGAAAGCACAAATGAATTGGCACGTCAAACTCAAACATACAAAAAGAAATCAAAATTAAAAAACACTTACAAGAATGGCTATCAGTTTGGTATCAGGACTCCACACAGCCTGTATATTTTCGCCTTCTCTCTCCAACGACTCCGCATCTCTGTTATACTTGCCTAACCTCACTTTATGCTGCACATAATCACAAAAAAATAAAAATAAAGACCAGCAAAAATTCACAAATCTAAAAACCCTAATTATCCACGATGAAACAAAAATAAGCACATGAAAGTGATCATAAGCTCCTTGTGAACCTGAGAGGAGCTCCAGAGCTCGAGGCGAGAAGGAGAGACAACAAGGAAGAGGCGATTGATGACTTTGAAATAAATGATCCGCTGCTGTGAAGGACAGAGTCCTTGTTCTAGAGGGATCACCTGCGGCCATCCGTATGCCATATACATCTTTGATTCGGTCTTGGTGCCTTGATTTGTCTATTTATTTATTTATTCAGAGAGATCGCTCTGGTAGTGATTTGCAGAATTTGATGGAGAGGTTGTTAGGGTTTGAGAGATAGAGGATGATCTGAAGCATTTCCAGGGAGAGTGAGTGATGCAGCGGCATTTCATTATATTTTTTTCATTCCATTCAGGTAAGATCTCTAGATCCATTAATTTTAAGTGTTGATGATTGTTTTTTCGGGTCTGTGCCATCATTTTTTGTCTTGATCTCTTTATGGAAAAAACGACGTCGCACCCGCACGCAACCAGAGGGAGTTTCTCTCAAATTCTATTTCCGCTTTCCGTGAGCGTTTTACAAAGTGATTTAAAAATATTAATATATTTTTTATTTTTATATATAATACTTTAAAACTGTTTAAAAATATAAAATAAATAAATTTTAAATAAAATAAATAAATTTTAACCGAGAACTGTTTAGCCACACTCCCAAACATAAATATTTTTTAAAAGTGCTTTCGCTTTTTAATACATTACTAGATACATGACCCGCGCGATACCGCAGGTTATTTTTTTGTATAAAAAATATTAAAAAAATAAAAAAATAAAAATTTTGGGTTGTTCTGTAAAGCTATACTCAAGAATCTTAGGTGTGGCTGCAATGCCTGACCTAAGAGTAATATTTATAATAAAATTAAACTTGCATGACCCAAGTTCAAGTGAGCCTGGCTACAACACCAGGACCCAAGAATATTGGATGTGGGTTTGGCTATAAGGTCGTGTCATAAAAGGGTGATAATTAAATAGATTAATTAAAAAACAGGAAGGAAAAAACCTAATGAAGAAAAAGAAAAAAAATTGAATTAATTGGGTTAACCTTTTAAATCAGGTTATCCCGTAAAACCTGGGATTCGCGTCATGAAAGTTTGATAACTAAATAGAAAAGAAAAATGACGGGTTAACCCATCAAATCAAGTTAACCTGTCAAACTCATGATACGTGTCATGAAAGTATGAAAGTCTGATAATTAAATAGAAAGAAAATTAACTTTAACAAACAAAACTACATGGAAAAAATAACTCGTCAAATCAAAGGTTAACCCATCAAATCCGAGATTCGTATCATGAAAATCGATAACTAAATTAAAAAAAAATTAACACCAACAAACTAAATCAAACAAAAAAAATTCATTAAGCAAAATTAAAAGGAAAAAAAGAAGCTAATATTGTAGTAATCCATAGTGTTTTTTTTGTTTTTTGAAAAAAGCTACAAAGTTAAGTTCTCAACCAGCTCAATATATAAAAAAAACCGACAAAGACTATTTGGAAAAAAATAAAATCAACAAAAATAATTCTGAAAAAAACAAAAAAAAAAAAAAAAAGAAAATATGTAAAAAATGATAATTTTGGAAAGAAAAGAAAAACAAAAATTTTTTAAAAAAAACATGGGGGGAAAGCTAAAGCTAGATTATTAGCTAGCTCAATATTGAAAAAATAAATTCAATAAAGATAATTTTTTAAAAAAATATGTGGTGAAATACTGTAGCAAAACAAAAACTATATAGGGGAAACACTGTAGTAATCCATATTTTTTTTAAAAAAATTGCAAAGCTAAATTCTCAACCACCTAATATAAAAAAATAAAATCTACAAAGACCATTTTGGAAAAAACAAATAAAAAAAAACAATGTATGAGAATATTATAGCAATCCACAATGTTTTAAAGAAAAAACAATATAGTTAAATTTTCAATCAACTCAATATTTTAAAAAACTTAGCAAAGATAATTTTGAAAAAAAGAAGAAATCAATTTTGAGTAAAAAAAAAGAAAAAAAAAACATGTAAAAAAAAGAAAAAAAGCGGAAAAAAAAAATTCTGCTACAGAAAAAAAAGAAGAAGAGAAAAAAAACTGCTACAGAAAAAGAAAAAAAAACTGCTACGAAAAAAAAAAAAAAAAAAAAAAACTGCTACGAAAAAAAAAGAAAAAAGAAAAAAAAACGCTACAGTACGCTACAGTGAAAAACTCACGCGTTTTAGAGTTCTTTAATAATTGTTTTAATGGATTATCAAATATAAAAATAATATGGAAAAAACTCAATTTTAATATATTTTTAAATAAATATTATTTTAAAAAATATTATATACCACGACGGCCTCAAACATTTTTTTAAAAAAATATTTATAAAATGTGTTCGAGTTTTTTAATGCAGGACAAGAGTTCTAGGCCTCCATGGACTGACTCAAACCCGTCCGTGAAAAATACGCTTAAACACAAATTTCTGACTTGCAACTTAGATTATCAAAAGCCCAAGCCTCTAAATGTGATTTCTGGAAGAAAAAAAAATTCACGCTGGACCTTATCCAGTTACTCTTCATTCGATTTGCTCGAATGCTCACCCATGGGCCTACGAGGAAGATCTATTCCACCGCTAAGATAAATTGCTAGCCCGTGGGCCTATGGGGAAGATCTATCCCACAAGTTGTCTCTGTCCGCTGGCTAGCTCATTGCGAGCCAACTCTAGCACGCTTCAATAGCCATGAATGTATCGGTCTTCTGTTCACTTATGATCCAGCCCTTGGATGCAATGCAGCTTGGTTTATTTTTCCCCACCTCCGGCTTGAGAAATGTTGTTAGGTCAATTGATTTCATATATAAACAAGACGACAGAAGGGATTTTTTCTAATCTAATAACTTTCAACAGTGCCGCCATTTTCTTTTCTTTATTATTTTATTTATTAGAAAATGGTTAGCTTTAGAAAAAAGAGATTTAAAAATGGTTAAAAAAGATAAATGAGATGCATGTGTTCAAGAGTTACGTGGATACAACATATATTAATAAAGTAGGTTTGAGGTTTGCAGTTTATTACTCTAAAAATCAATAGAATAGAAATAATTTGTTAATTGTTGTATTTTATATAAATTTTAAAATAAAAAAATTCACGTCAATGTCTTAAATTGTTATAAACTCGAAGTAAAGAAAAAAAAATGATTAAAGAGCATAGATTGTACATCCATAATGTAGAGGCAATAACAATCTAAACTTAAGGATGAGTTTTTTCAACCCAGAAAGACAATACAAGAGAATTTTTAGGAAAAATAGTTTTCTTAATTATTTTTATCTTCTTCTATTTAGTTTAGGAAATGAAATAATATCCTTAATAATTTTATTTTATTTTTCTAATTTTCTTATGACTTTTATTACTTTTTTTTTTTTGGATTTCTAGTTTATTTAGGTTGGCTTTTGAATTAATTTAAGGACAAATGAAAAACCTGATAGTGGAACTTGAGATGGGGCAACTCACATAAAGGTGTAGTATGTAGGGACCTATGATAGAGTGACCCATATAAAGTTGCGTTAGGAATTCACGATGGGATGGCCTGGACAAAGATTTTAGGGGCATACGATAGGGTGATCTACATATAAAAAAACACTCGTGATGGAAAATTATTAATTAAAATCTAAACTTGATGACAAGTTCTTTCTAATTCAAAGAGATTGATGTAAAGTTTTTTTGAGAAAGTAAATATTTTTCCTAACTAATTTTATTTTTCTATTTAGTGTTATTATATTTTTCTAGTTTTTTTTCTATTAAAGTTAATAATTTTCCTATTTAATTTTTTTTATTTAGTATTATTAGATTGTTTTAGTTTTTTATATATAAAAAGTTGTAATAGTAATTGAGAATTGCATAAATACAAATTAAATATTTTGTATGTCGTGTGCGTCCTTAATTTTTTAGAATTTTTATTTATAACAATTCCGTTAGCGTTCATTTCCGTCTCCGTTAAAATTAATTAACTCTCTCAACTTGTTTTAGAGAATTTTTCAAATTCCTTTTCTTAATCTTACCCGCTCGCAGCTCCAAATTAATTATAATAATCAAAGAGAGCAAATTGCAAAGGAGAAAGAGATGGCTGCTTACTGTGCAGGCCAGCAGCATCGTTTCCTCTCTCTTTCCCAAATAACAGCACGTGGCACGTGTGCTAAATGTCCGCGTTCTGTCTGATAACACCGGTGGCTATTTTCTAATAACTTACGGTTTTAACTTTTACGCAGCCTTCCACCAAATTTAAATCACCAAGCTACCGCTAATCATCATTATCACAGACCAATCGAATCCAATTCAAGTTCTGGGACCCACCAAAGAGCCCACTCATCTCCTTTTCTATGGGTCATATTAGAAACACCGAGCTCGTAATTTTACACCTTTCTCACTGCACTCTCCATGTTCTGTATTAAAAGTGATAGAGGCACTTCTTACATCTGAAGCCGCTGAAGTAGAAGCTTCCCTTCTCTCTTTACTTCTCTCTCAAAGAAACTCTATAAATTCTTGAAGGCCCAGCTTTCTCTCACTATCTCTCAGAAAAGAAACAATCTTTTTTCTTTGTTATCCCTCTCTCTCTCTCTCCTTTTCCCGCTGATGGGGTTTCCAGTTGGGTATTCAGAGGTTTTCTTACCAAAGTTGTTTGTACACACACTTTCCTTTCTGGGTTTTATCAGAAACCTCATTTTGTGTCTTTTCAACTATCTGGGGTTGTCAGGTTTTCTTGAAACAGACAATATTTGGCCCGACAACCCGATCCGAATGTCCTGCTACCCGCCTCTATCAGCTGCCCTTATCCGGGAAATCTTGCCTGTCATCAAGTTCGAGGATTTGGTTACCGGGGATGGTGGTTGTTGTGACTTGCCGGAGAGTTGTGCTGTTTGTTTGTATGAGTTTGAGGGAGAGGATGAGATCAGGTGGTTGAAGAATTGTAAGCACATTTTTCACAGGGCTTGTCTGGACCGTTGGATGGATCATGATAGGAAAACGTGTCCCCTTTGCAGGAACTCGTTTGTGCCTGATGAGATGCAGGGAGAGTTTAATAAACGGTTATGGGCTGCAAATAATGATGTTAGTGATTTTTACTGTGAGTAGAGTTCACTATCAGTTTTCCAGAGAGCTTGGTTTTTTTTTTTCATTTTTAATTGTGGTTGTATCATTTGTACATATACATGGAAATTTGGCAATTCAGCCAAATATAAGGTTTTTTTCTTACTTACTATGAATATCTGTTACATGAGCCTTAATTCGTATGATTAATGGAACATGATTGATCTGGGTCCATCAAATTTTGTCCTCTTAAGCTTATCTGTAAAAAATGGCCATGAACTTTTGTGTGTGGGTGCATACATGTGTAACATATAGAAAGGGCCGGCTTCAAGGAAGCTGGTGGGGGTGCGCTGATACTTTTGTCTGGTGATGATAATGAAATTGGATTCTGTGCTCGACCCATCTCTCTCAGGCTCGAGGCTCTGTTGCTGTGCCAGCAAACATAGCTTGCGTAAACTGAAAGGTCTCAAACCTACCTACTCGGTTCGGGTCAATATTCATGGTAAATTATATTTCATGGGTATAGAAAGGAAAAGAATTACGACTTGGAAAAATAGTTAGAACTTGGGAGTCTCTCCAAGGTCAAAGCAGTAGCAGCACAGATGCGACTATGATCCCAGATCAGACTTCTTCGATGTCTCCAATTATTCACGCTCAAGCTAAATTGGCGTTTAAATCTGCAGTAGACAGTGCTGGTTTCTTGTTTCAGCAAAAGCAGCAGCTGCTGGTGTCGTTTTTGCGAAGAAAGATGTTCTATAAGATCACCATTCCGAAATTCCAGAAGCTATCGCTAACAATGAAGCACAGCATATCAGAATGAATGGTGATGAAAATGATAGTACCATAACCGCATTTCGAGCACCCTTCAAACTGGTCCTCCGTGTTCAGTGGGTTCCAACGCACAGGACATTGATACAGTGCGAATACCAAAATTGATAAGACTTTGTACGGAGACCCTTCCTATCTCTATTTTCTTGTCTTCATTAAAAAAAACATCACAAGGAAGCAAGGTCTAGCATAAACCTAAATACGCAATGAATTGAAATTGATGTATTCATTGAATTTCTAGCCCTCAAAAATCAAATAACAGAAAGCATAATGTAAAAGCTTTTGCGTAAGATTTACTAGTAAATTCAACTAGAAAAGCCCAGATCCTTCTTTCTTACTCTAAATTCAACACCGAACAAGCAACTTTTTTTTAACCAACACTGAACAAGTATGAACAGTATCAATAAAGGTATTTGAAGTTCACGACTAAACTTCTCTAGCAATATATCCTCAGGCAAAATGTTCATGAAGTTATATGATAATGGACAATCCCAATCCCAGAGACAGACTGAACCAATAAGTAGTATCTGTATAATGAGCATAAAAGAAACTGGAAGGCTCATAATCATGGGAGATTGGAAAGAACATTCAATTTTCACTGGCATGAGATTGCATTTCAACCAGATCATCTTTTTTTTTTTTTGGATTAATGTGGATGTCCGGATCATCTTACGTGCACCTCGACTAATTTTACAGGTCTAAAGTTAACGACCATATAAGTCTCCAGTTGCTTTTAGAGGACTTGAACTCGTGATCATTGGAGAACCAGTTCAACCCCGTCATCTTGATATTTTTTTTTCTTATAGTATTAACATCTTATCTTGAAGACATAATTTTTATAAACTCAATTTCCCGCATCAAAGACATAAATTTCACCGAATTTAATAGTTCTTGCGTTGAATGCATAAATTCCATGAATTCAATTGCAATTTAATTGTATATAATATATATAAATTTCTTTGTATTCTAACATTTCATATAATTCTATACAATATATAGACATTTCTTTGTATTCTTAGAATTGGAGATTTTTCAATTTACCCACCCAAAACATGTAAAAATGTAAATTTAATTGAAAAAGAATGCCTTACCACAATTAATTTACCCAATTTAAAGGCACCTTTTGCAATTAATCCTAAGAATCCCTTCTTCCTCTTCAATTTATGGTTTTCTCTCTCTAATTTCTCACTAAACTTATTAATTAGGGTTTGTTTTTAGGTGAGAACCTCTCTAACTAATCTCCATGACAATAGATTTTTGAAGAAAATAGGAATAAAGGAGAAGAACTGAAGAAATTTCCAAGCTCACTCTTCTATCCCAAACCATCAACCTTAGCTATAAAAAAGGGAGAGAAAAAACGTTTTTTTTATTTACAATCATATCACTCATTTAATACCCCATAGGTTATTCTATTCTAGTTAAATCTTCTATCGTCAGCATTTTTTATTTATAGATATATTATTTATTTCATCCAAAGTTTTACATAAATATTTTGAGAATATTTTTCACTACAATTTACCAAAAACTTTCTTTTAATTCATTCTTTTTTTTGTCAGGGTTCATCATGGGGGTTTACATTATAGTACAATTTATTAAGCATTTAATGCAATTAATTTCAGCTACCTAGGAATACGGAACGTTATTTTACTTCCATAATTAGTTTATAGAACCTTTGAGTTGAATCTAATCTATTGACTTAACCTTACTCTATGTTACCCTTTGGATAGGTTATGCATTCTAAGTTTTATTTTGCGTACATTTGTAATGAGAAAAAAAAAATTCAACGAAAAAAAAGAGTACCCTCATCTTCTAAATTAAGATTATTTGGTAAAAATTTTGAACTAAGAGAGTTGTTTCCCGGTCTCAGGTTCGAGTTTTGTACTTGCTAATATGATGGTTATTGGAGACTTACATGGTCGTTAACTTTAGGACCCGTGAGATTAGTCGAGGTGCACGCAAGCTGACTCAGACACCCATATTAATAAAAAAAAAAAATTATTTGTTAGGGTTTAGACTTTTATTTAGGTGATGGATTGCCCTTGCTGTAATGAAACAATTGTTGTTTTATGTGGGCATATTGTACTTGGCTTCATTTACATCCATTTTAAACCATCAATAGGTGATCGATTGCCCTTGCTGTAATGAAACAATTTAGGTGATCGATTTTTTTGTGCTGTGTTTGCACGGAAGAGTTTCAATAAAATTTGATTATTTTTTTAAATATATTTTTGAATTGTTTTGAAGTGTTTATATTAAAAATAATTTTTTTTAAAAAAAATATTATTTTAATTGTTTTTTTTTTTAAAAAAATCACTAATATACTTACAACAACGCCCCGCCCCCTTATTAACCCATACTAATATATATGTATCATGCACCTCGCTAAGCTTAACATTAAAAGCCCAGCTGATATAACCTATAACACAGTTATTATAATATATAAGACCCTTAACCGCAGTTGAATCTCAAGGACATAGTGATATGCATGTCTGGTACCATTTTCAAGACTCATTTTATTTAATTCTATAGTTATTAAACTAAATATTCAAAAAAATTTAATAATTTAAATTCTAGAGTAAAAAATATATTTGTTGTCTTTCTTAGGTTTTTTTTATTTGTCATACTCATGACTTTTTTTTATTAATAACATGATTGTTTTTTTAGTACAAACTCAAAACAATTAAAATAGATATTCATAAAAATATAAATGATTTAAATTTTTAAAAATATATTTTTTAGACACAACTCTTGTTTTATTCAGCTTTTTATTATTTCGATGAACAATGCTTTTTTATTAGAAATTTAGTTATTTATATAAAAACTTATCATAATAGGTAAATTGTTTTTAAAAAAACACAAAATTTGTTATATCTAATAATTTTCTGTTCTTCCATTGTTTCTAGAGTAAGATCTGACGGTGAAAAAAAGTTTGTTTCATTTTAAAAAAAATTGAGTTTGAATTTTGGAACGACGACATTGTTGGAATTTTATCTCTATAAATGCATTGGGTTAATGTTAAGGAAGTAATTCAATAAAAGAAATTTTAATTTCAAATAACACATAAATTAACTTTAAAATGCCTCAAATATGTCGGAAAAAAAGTTTAACAATGCCTAAAAAATGTCGGGAATAAAAGGTTTTCTAAGATTTTTTTTCTTGTTATGTTAACAATAATGTTTTGCTGATTAAACTTTAAAGAAGAGTACATAGTTTGAACTCAGTCAACATAGCGAACATATAAATAAATAAAAATAATAATTATTATAATTTTAAAATTTAATTTAAAAGTTGATGAAGGTAAAATTCATGTCATAAGTTGAGAGGGTTAACCCGACTGATCAAAATTTTTTTTTAAAAAATAATTAAAGTAATTTTTTTATATAAAAATTTAAAAAAATCAATGGATTTTGACCTGTGTTTTATCCCGGGTTGATTTGGGTTTTTGACCGGGTCAAGTCAAGTCAATCATTTCTCTATTTTTTTAACTCGGATCAATCCAGATCTCGGGTCAACATGTCAAGTTAATCTTGGTTTTATAAACAGGGTTATTATAATATTATTAATTTCAACATTTAATATAAACTAAAATGAAAAAATATCTAATTATTTTTTAAAATATATAAGTTTGATAACAATACATACGAGTAAAATAGATTTTTTTTATATTTATTATGTTTCGTACACTACAATCAAACTAGATATAAAAACGATTACTTTATATTGTACATCACTACACCCACACAATTATATATATATATATATATATATATATATATATATATATATATATATATATATTTATCTTATTTTTTTTTAATTTCCACTATTTCTATCTTTTATGTTTGGGATAGTAAACAATTGTCCAAACTCTTTTTTTCTTTAAAATTCTCCTTTCCTGGTCTCCTTTGTCTATACTGGTTCCATGAATCTACATATTTTTTCTTTGGCTCTTTTTCAACCATCTTATATTCTTCATTAGGCTTTCAGGTTCTAGGGTTACCTGCTTGCCTGGGCTATTTTCTTACGCTTTTGATGATGAACCCTATATAAACCTCCTGTAATTTTACTTTTTTCATCATTGTAGGGTGGTTGATTGATGATTATACTTGTGTTATAGATATCAGATATGTCACTGGCAGCTGCCGAAGATCTATATATCTGGGCAGTGCCCAAGAAATTTGAAAATACGAGGAGCATAAAATATACAATTCATGAACTATTTTCATAAAAGTAATAGTAGGATATAGTGAGTGTTACATGTATTTAACAGAGTAGCCTAAATGGTTTCTGTGAAGAGAAAGAGAAGAAATCAGATTGAAGTTTCATGAGCAAATTATTGCTACAAGAAACACGAATGCTGCGTAGCGAAAAGCTGAAGCATACACTATACGAAGTGTCCAAGTTACTTTTTGCGAGAACGTATATATGAAGCAGGGAATGTTTATAAAAAAGAAATACAACATAGCATAACTTTGTTTTCTCCAGGATACGATCGGAATGCAGCTTTCATGCCCATCTTGTCGATAGTATCAGGCTTCCTTTCATTTCACTGTATAAGATCTGCCTTCATTTACAGGCTATAACAAACAACTTTTGAAGAAAGAGATCTCGTTTTTCAAACTTCAGAGATGTTTCATTCTTCTCTGGGCTACTTTTCGGCAGTTCAACCTGGTTTCTTTCCTTTTTCTTTACAGGATTTTGGAAGAGCTGATTTGTTAATTTTCTGTGCTCATGTTTCGATAGGGATATCAATGAAGAGCAGGGAATGACAAAAAAATTGGATCAGATAATACTTCACAGAATAAATAAGAGTAAGGCTCTACATACATGTTCTAGGACAAATGATATTGTTCTTGTGTAATTTTTAAGTGGAGGGAAATTTCTGCGAGAATAACAAGAGAAAAAAAGAACTTGGGATTGAAGTCGTGCTTTGAAAACAGGGATGACCAACAAAAGAATGCTGTGATATAGAAAATAGACAGCTCTGCTGCAGATCTCCTTTTCAATTTCTGGAAAGGAAAGAATAAGCGCTCTAAACCAGAATTAGGTCATAAAATCGTCAGATATCTGCTGCAAGCGATTCAGTTATTCTGGTATATTTGGTAAATCAACAGGTGACAATGACAGAGTGATTCTGCAGTAAAATGCTTTGAGTAAATGCCTTTTTTTTGGCTCCCTGAAGAAAGAGGTCGATAATATTGCGAGGCAAGATTAAGCCGTCATATCATGTGCTGAAAAAAAAAGAGAGAGAGAAAATAAAGGATATATACTCGAAGAAAAGGGCTTTCATCAGAACCTTTCCACTGTATATTCATTGATGTTTCACCAACAAAAATACAACTTCTCTCGAAAGTGATCAAGACTGCGGTAAGATTCTCGGGTAACGTAAGATTAATGAATATATTTATGAACAGGAAGCATATGGTAAAGGAATTATGGACTGTGGTAAAGTTCGTTGGCTTTAAATGCTTGAATTTGATGTTTTTGATTTATTAATATATAACACGATCTTTCAAAAATCAATTTTAGAAAAACTTTTTACCAATGCCAATATGAAGATGGTTCTGTTGCTTTTTGGGATCTTGGAAACGTATCTTCATCCTTTCCCTGGCCATGTATATGCACATCTTCATCTTGAAACAGGAACAGACAGAGGTAAGGATAAAATAAACGGTGGTCCTCTGGTTCCTCTTGTGGTTTTAGGTTCTTGGCATAGTATTTTTCTTCAAATTCTAATGGGAGATTAGATACAAAACAAATGGCATTCAGCCAATCCCAATAGATATTTGATAAATCAACTATTTTTTAATTAAGTTGTGGAGCTTTCAATTACTAGAGAACTTTTAACAAAAGATCAAAATCGCTAACCTTATTTTTGTGTTTTAGTGGTACCGGATCTTTCTTATTTTTACATGGAAAGACTCTGCATTTCCCATAGTCTCTTCAGGCCTCAGGGGAGCATGAGTTGCAGCTCTTCAGGTTTGCTGACAACATGCTTAATTGGTTTATCCGTAGTTGCATGCGTGTTGCGTATTCTGGCCATGGTTCTTCCAGTGATTGAAAAAGGCAATGTTCGTTTTCTCTAGGACACAATATGCTCAAAATGGTGTAGCAATCCAAGTTCTATTTTGCACTGTCTGGAGCTTTGGGTATGGCTGTTGCTGTGGATAAAAAAGAAAGGTATTTTATTAGAATGCCTTCGCTTAACTGGTTTAGATTTTGATCATAGAGATTTTTGTAGTTACTTTTGTGGTGATTTTTAGCGGTCATATTCATATTTCTTGCACTAGAAATTTACAGTTTTCTGCAAGTGATCCATTTAGAAACGGCAAAATCCATTTTGTGCTGTGTTTCTTGTGTTAGAAATTTACTGCCATGGCTGAAGGTTCGGTCATATAATCATGGCTAGAAGTTTGACCAATGCCCCGGGATGGAAAGATCCGTAAAGGAAATAATAGTGTGAATTGCCTGCAAGGAAACGAAAGAATAGGGTCATGCGAGCAAGCTCTTTCCGTACGTATTGCGAGTAATTTTTCTGTGCTATATATTTACATCTTGGAATCCTATCTAGCCATTAACATGAAGGTTTTCTTTTGGAACGACACATTAAGGTAAGCAACAAAACCCTCCATGGCGTCTTTTAATTTTGCTGACAACATACTTGGAATATATATATATATATATAAAAACTCATTGTTCATCATGAGACAAATAATTGTTGATTGTCATAGTGATTTGTTATGTTTTTTATATTTTTATAGGTCTAATTAATGAGCAATTAAAACATATTTATTAAAAGAAAAATTAAAGATAAGAGGCTAAAATGAAACCCACAAAAAAAAATGAATGGTTTTTCTAAAATTGTGGCTAGACTTATATTTTAATCCTTTAACTTTTTATGTTATAAGATCTTAGTCTCTAACAATTTATAAAGTTCAATTTTGATTCCAAACTTTATTTTTTTATTTTTTATCCTTGATTTGAGAGACAAGAAAGAGAGAGTGATCTAATTTAGATGATAGAAAGAAAAGTCTAGATTGAGAATGATTTCGGCCACTAAAATAGGTGATTTTGGTGTCAATGAGTTTCTTTTGATGCGTATAATTTATACAAAGTGTTGTTTTTCCCTTAAACTTGCCTGAAATTATGGATTTGAATCTAAAAATGATTTTGGTTTAGGGTTGATTGTAGGGTTTGGAGACAATTTTTGAGTTGATAAAGGCTATAAACATGTTCTACAAGGTGTTAATGGTGTTTAATAAATTTTTTCGAGTTGAAACATGATCCAAAATGAGTTTTTCTTAATTTGAAACAGATCAATCCAATTTTCAGGAGGCGGCCCAAGATTTTTGGGTCTTCCTAACTCGAGAGACTTAGCTTTTTTTGTATTTTTTCTTCATCACAATTGCATTTTTTTTTTGTTTTTTTCTTTTCAATTTTATCATTTAATATCTGGTTGATTATTAATTAGGCAATGTAATTTGTTTCAATTTGATTATTTTTTCCAATTACTTTAATATTTTATTGGTTTTTAATTTTATAAATATCTATTTTAAATAAAAAAATAAAATTTACATATATATATATAATATTTAACAAATAGTTAGTGTATATATATTAATTAACTATAACTAAAAGGAATCAGTCGTTCACTGTAGATTTTACTGTTCAAATCCATAATGAAAGGCAGATGCCTTTTAGTTATAAATTTTTTTTTTCAATTAATTTTTTTTGTTTAATTTTGTTTTTTAATATTAATTTTTTTCTATTTATTTTTCATACTCTCATGACACTGATCCCAGGTTCGACGGGTTAACCTGGTTTGGCGGATTAACCTAATTGACTCAGATTTTTTATGTTTTTCTTAATTAGTTTTTTTCTTCCAATTTTCTCTTTTAATATCGATTTGATTGAGAATTAATTTTCATGATTTTGTTTCGTTTATTTTTTATTAGATTAACCTGATCTCACGATGGGGTTGTACTATACCCCTCCTTCCAAAGCACTATTCATTGAAATAGTGCTTTGATTTTTTATTTGTTTTTTTCTTTTCAATTAATCTTTTTTTTTTATTTTAATTCTTTAATATTAATTATTTTTCTATTTAGTTATCATATTTTCATGACACGGTCTTGCAGCTAAACTCACATCCAAGGCTTTTGAGTCTGACGTAGCAGCCAAACCCACTTAAACTTGGGTCAGACAAGTTTAATATTATTATTAATATTAAAAATATTATTATTTGTATTATAAATATTACTATTGGTATTATAATTAATATTACTCTTGTGTCAGGCGTTGCAGTCAGACCTAAAGCTCTTGAATTTAGCTTTATAGATAAACTTAATACTCTTTGGTTTTAACTTTTTTTTGATATTTTTTATACCAAAAAAGTTTAACCAGCCACATATTTCCAGCTACCTAACTAGAATATATATATAATTGAGTTCATTTAAAGTTAAGTGGCAACATCTACGATGACTTTGTTACTGTAATTGTCTTTATTTTTAAGCTACATTGACAACATCTATAATGGAAGTCTTATGCTTTCACTTCTCAAAAGTATTCCACTAACATGCTTTTTCTGTAAACCTACCTCGAAGTGACACGTATGACCGCCTCCTCCAAACAATTCCCACAATCCAATCTCTGGTATCGGATTGTGTGTTATCAAGCCTTGGTAGTTTCCATCATTTTCCCTGTGCATCAGAGCCGTCAATCTTCTGACATAACTGGGATAGTGTTTCAAATTGTGTTAATATTACGATTCAAAATATATATATTTTTTAAAATATATTATATTAAAAATAATATTTTTTTTATTTATTAAAATCTATTTTTAATATAATACATAAAAACAATCTAAAATCATAAAAAAATTAATTAAAAAAAATATTTAAAACAAGCTAGCCACCGCACCTTGATCCAATTCAAATCCCGAGTGATAACCACGTGAGCACGCTCCATGCCATTCTATGAAATCATCCGATGAGAAAGGTCATTATATAAATGAGAGTGACAAGGTTGATAATATTACCCTCTATGTCACTGCAATTATCTAAACTTATAGTAGCAATATCGAGTCATTATTAATTAGATTTATCTATTATCATATATATATATATATATATATATTACAAGTACAAGTACAAGATTAGTAATAATCAAAATCAATAATTTATATCGAAGATATGGTGCTAATTAAATTACGATATATTTGCATGCAAGATTCTCAGATGACCGGAGTATGATCTCCATTTTGACAAGGTACCATGTTGACTTTTCCTTTTCCAACTTATGTCGTTAAAAGAAAGAAATCTCAAGGCAGGAGCAAGGCAGATACACCTTAGCAAGGACTTACAACCTCATCAGATAAAGTGACCGCCTATAAATCATTTTTCTTTATAGGCTTTGGACATGTATCATGACGTGTAATAGCGGCAGGCTTCCTTCCCTTTTTCTGAACTGCACTGTAAATAATATATATATATATATAAAAAAAAAAAACCCAGCCCAAGGACAAAAATGTCCAATAAAAAATACAAATAAAAATCGAAACATATGAAGGGCCAAGAAAGCAACAGAAAGTTAATAAGAAACCCTCATTATCGAGTTCTGTGAGATCTGCAGCGAGCAAAAACAATAGCGAAGACAGCCCCCTCTCCTTCTTCCCCTTCCTCTTCCCACTGAAACAAAAAACCTGCTCTCCGTTGGATCTAATATATAGACACAACAAGGTGTCCTGGTAACCATATAAACCCAAAATTACTATTTCTTCAAATATGAGGATTCGAAAGAACGCAAAGCTATCGTCTCTCGTGTTCTCGCACGGTTCAGGAGCTCAGCCACTACAGACGCACGTTTGCCAGCTTAACCAGTCACCATGGGATGTGATTTCTTTCTCTCAAGAAACTTATTACCCGTCTTCTTCACTCATCCAGGTAAGCTTTCATTATGGAATGTCTCTCTTCATTTCTTTCATTTTTCTTCTTGTTTTGACAGATCTATCTAAACCCTTTCTCTATTTATCCTCTCTTTACCTGCATTTCTTCTTCTTCTTCTTAGGGTTTTTCTGACATCAAACATTAGGGTTGCCTTAAAACCCTAAATTTTCTTGGTCTTGTCGTGTGTTCTTCCCCTAATAGCCGATTAGGTTAATGGGTCTTTCTCATTTCTTTCTCTGTGGCTCTTCTCTCTATCAGTTCGAAGGAGAAGATAGCCTTAATGGAAATGGTAGCTTAGGCGATTCTATCGGTGCTGTTGAGAGGTAATTTAATCGTTAATGCCAATTTTGATATATCGTATTGTTTAGCATTAGGGTTTTTGGAATAGCTCGATATTTTGGAAGCAATTGTTGAGACCTTTTTTATGGAATGGTGAGCTTGTGTTTGCGGCTGTTGAATATTGTTGGATTATATAATTACGCGCAGCGTGGCGTCGATGATGATGGAAGATTCGGAACAGAAGGGAATGATTAAAATGAAGGTCGATAATATGGTTATTATTGACGATAATCATGACAATGAAGGTAACAGGAGATCAGAGATGCTTGACGATTACGAAGGAATGAAAATAGATAGCGAATTCGAGCTCAAGAAATGCAACAAGACTGATGGCAAAGGTTGGCATTGCAAGAATGAGACTAGATATGGGCTCACTATGTGCGACCATCATCATCATTTGACATCTCTCAAATCATCATCATGTAACAACGGCAACATTAATGGGAGTGCCATTGCTACAAAAAAACCTGATAAGGGTACTTGTATTACCGGGGCACGCCGTGGTCGGGCAAAGTCAGCTAAAAAAGGGTCATCATCCAACTCAAATCCGTATGAATTTTATTACTATTCTGGGTTTGGGCCGTTGTGGGGCAAGAGAAGAGGAGATAGAGATGCAGTCAACAAGAATGAGGACAAAGATGTTGACAACGGTACCATTATTGATTCCATGACTCAAAATACGACACCGTTTTCAAGTTCTTCGCCAATTGAAAATAATCGGCAGTTTGATTATGTCGAGGAGGAGGAGGAGGACGACGACGACGAAGAGGAGGATAGCGGCAAGAAACGGATGCGGAAACCCGTGAAAGCGCGGTCCCTGAAGTCTTTTATGTGAAGAGTTTGGAGGAGAGGCAGGAGAAGAGAAGATGCTGTGGCTGCTGCTGGTGTTCCAAATTTTTTTTTTGAAATTATCGGGGGTTATCTATTTATTTAGTTTAGGGTTAGGGGAGTTTTTGGTGATAATCTTGTTGCACGTGTTGTTGTGTTTTGCTATGTGTGAAATTAATGTTTTCTCTGTAACATGACAGCAGGGAAGGTTGTAGCCTTGTAGGGTGTGTGAGTAGCTGACTTTAATATTAGAGATTGTGCAGGTCAATTGATTGAAAGGGTAGTAATGTAATTTCAAGCTCTCGTTTTATCTTTTTCAACAGCTGTGGAGTGGAGTGCACAGATCTTTTTAGATCCGGAGCATCTTATGATCGAATAGATTAAGGAATTAAATTAAATTAAATTAAATGGACTTCATATTTTGTAATTTTCCCATGCATGTTAACAATCTTCAGTCCCCGATTAATCATTCATTTCAATTTTATTTTTTTAGCATGTAAACATTTCTATTTTTACAAACAATTGAATTCTCACCTTAAATAATAATAATAAGAGTTGACATTACTTTACGACTTAAAAACCCTAATTTAGGTGGTTAAGTTTCCATGATATTTAAAAAAAAAAAACAAGAAACCATTTTATTTTGTAATTATATCTCGATCGAATCTTAAAGGTTGAGTTTTGTGGCTCTCTCCACCTCACACGTTTTTAAAAAACAAATCCTTGACTTTAGGTTATCAATCAAGGAAACTTTTGAGTATTATTATTATTATTATTATTCATTGCTTATTTCTTTTGAGGTCTCTTTATTGATTAAGAAAATATCAAATATGAGATTAAATTTTAGATGTGAATTAACCTATTTAACAATGCAACAGATTCTTCTCGCCCCATAAAAAAAAAAAGAAAAAAAAAACCTAATTCAGGGACAAATTAAACTAGAAATTCAGGAATGCCAATTGGATAACACATGATTTTTGGGTGCGAAACATGTATTTCCTGTATAATACTTTTTTAAGGATATAATTAAGAAAATTCAAAATATAGAACTGAAACGTAATTTGCTTTTCAAATCTGGGTTCCATGGCCCCTCGTCTTCAATGCAGTTCTGCCCCTAACCTCGTTTTTACTCAGCTTGACAATGAATGTGGCGCAACGGGTTCTCCTTGCCATTCAACCCGATGAATGTGTCATTGGGAAAGCGGTGTATTATATTTTTGTAAAAAAAAAATTTATCCAATCATAAGAAATTATTAAAGAACAAACTAAAAAAAAATTTTAAATTTTTTTTAAAAAATATTATTCAAGTTAACATATCAAATTCATTATCCAATCGTGAAACTAGAATAATCACGCAAAACAAATTGAATAAAACAATGAAAGTAAACTCTTAAGCAAACTAAATGATGAAAAGTGAAGCTGAAAAAAACTAATTTAAAAAAAACATTGAAAAAAAATGAGTCAACTTGAGTTAACTCGACTCAAGATATGAGATCGGGATAATCCCATAAAAAAATAAAGTTTGAGGCCCAATAACCTAATGTCGAATGATGAAATTGAAAAAAAAATAATTTAAAAAAAAACTAAAAAGAAATATCAAAGTTAAATAAGGTTAATCTTAAAAACTTGTGACCCAGATAATGAAATTGAGATTACCTTATAGGAGATAAATACAAAAAAATTACGAAGCAAAGTTTCTAATCTTTCAAAATTAAAAAACAAAACAAATAGTAATTAAAACAATGAAGACCAAATATGATATAAGAACTAAATGGAAAAAATAATAATGAGGGACTAAATTGAAAAATAAAATAAATCAAGAAAATGATAAAAACAAAAAAAAATAGCAATCAAAATAATGAGTATCAAATTGGATACAAAAATTAAATGAAATAAAATATTGAAAGGTGAAATTGAAAAAAAATCAATTTAAAAAAGCATTAAAAGAAAAACAAATAGTAATTAAAAGAATAAAAATCAAAATTAATACAAATACAAATACAAATTGAAAAGATATATTTAATTTTTGGAGAGGCTGCCATGAAATCTAAGGCAAGAAGATAAAAAAGAGAGAGGAAAAAAAATTCAATTGGAACCCAATTACCGCTTCGTCGTGAACATACACCTGACTATTGTGAAGAGGACGACACGATATTTCTAATGTTGTCATGAAAGACAGTGTTTGACTGGTAGGAGATATCGAATGCACTGTTCAAAGAATATGAACATTTATTTGTTGATGCTGCATAGCACCACCAAACACTTTTATTCTTTTTAATTATATTTATATTTTGTTAAAAGATTGGATTGCCACTTATTCAAACTGATTATAATTAAAAAAAAATCATAATAAAAATACAAAAAGGCCCTGGATGAAGTTTTAATTTTTTAGCTTTTAAAGGAAAAATAGTTATTTCATTATACAATCAAATTATTAAAAGACCAAAAAGCTCTTGGACAATAGTTTTAATTTTTCTGATCTTAAGTGTATTTAAATTATTTCACTGTATATTCAAAATATAAAAAAATTAATTTGTCCTCGAATAAATATGAGAATGACAAATAAATTATATGAAAAAACTATTTTACTCTCAATAATTAGTGAAATGATTTTATTTAGGATAAAAAATAATTATTTTACTATTCCAATCAACCATAAATGCATGATAAAAGACATATCTCTTTTAGCTTTTGTTTGAATAATATTAGTGATTTCTACGAGAATGTCATTGTAGTATTGGTGATGTTGTTAGACTTAGATTAATTGCATAGTAAATTGCCAAAAAAACTTTATTTTTTGTAATTTCTATTGTATTTCAGACCTAAAATTTCTTTCCTAATGGTTACTTATAATCTCATAAATTGATTAAAAAAAACCTAACGAGGTCAAATAGTGTAATAATTATCCAGAAAGCTATTATTCAACAATTTGAAAGAAAAAAAAAAGATTTGGAATCAATCCTAAAATAAAATTATCGAAATGGTATGTGTAGCCAAGTAGAAGAAACTGAGTTCACACACCAACGACTGCCTGGGATGTTGGGACTCGGGAAGATAAAGGGATTTATGGGATTTTTTTTTTGAAAAATAACAGTGTTGTAAATTTTTTAAGAGAATCACATAGGTTAGAAAAATATTTAGAAAGTACTATACTTTAAACACGATTATGTTTTTAAATATTGTTTTTTATATAATTATTATTTAGTCATGTTTTAAAATGAATGTCTTCTAAATTAATTTATCTAAACAAAATTCAATATAAAATTTTATAAAGATGTAATAGTTAAGAAAAAGAAACAAGATATAGTGATGTGACAAAAAAAAAATAGAGGAACAAAAAAAAAAAAGAAAAAATGAGTCATTATTTTATATACACATGTTAACGTTACAAAGATTTTTACGAGATGATTCTAACTACACCTTAATAGACTATCAAATTCGATCATAATTAACCCCGAATAAAATCCCTAACCAATTAGAACCTTGTTTGATAGTCTTTCAAGTTATGGTTAGAATCGTTTCGTCAAGATTTTTCTAATAATACTAAATGTGTAAAAATAAAGTTTTTATGTGTCTCAAATTTTGAGTTGACTTTTGTACATGTTAATTAATTTGAATGAGATGAATTTTGAAAAAATTATTATTTTTAATAATAGTTATGTTTAAACTGTGTTATTTAAATAATATTATTTTCACTTGTATTATTTTCTAAAAGCTTTTATAAAATTATGTTAGAGACGTTCAACAGTGCAACCAAAAAAACTATTTGTCTAAAATTAGAAAGTTTATATTTTACTTAAAATTATTATTTTTTAATGTTTTAAATTATTTTAATATTAAAAATAAATTTTAAAAAATAAAAAAATATTATTTTAAATAAAAAATATTTAAAATATTCAATTAAGATACGGTAAAATACTCGATTTATGGACCCAACTTTTGTGAATCACTGAATTTCATTCAAGGGGACAAGTCACCAAACGTCCACTCTCTTCTTTAAAATTTACGGATAAAATCCCTTTCTTTTTATGGGCCAAAGTTGAAAAGCCGAGCACGCTCCTCATGCGCGCGTAGGAGCATAAATGGATGGCTCTTGTCATCAAAAGGCTGCAATCAGATGGCTCATCTTTATTTCACAGTAGATTAATTGACAGTTAAATAAATGTAACAGCATTTAATCATCTGAAAATCTTTCTGAAAAGGTTAAAAAAAATAAATAAAGGAAGAAGAAAAATCCCACGTTTAAATCAGGGTTGCTATAGGGCTCCGATTGGGAAACTGGGAGCTCTTGGTTTCTGGATAATAATAGCAAGGAGCTGTTATAGTAGCTGTTTTAAATATAAATTTAAATTATGCTTTGAAAGTTGTTTCAATTGCTTTTTTTTTTCCCATTCAATGTTAATAGATATTATCATAGACTAAGTTTTTCTCTAAACAATTTTAAAATTCGTTCCTTCTTTTATTGAAACTACCTTGCAAATTTCAAAAACAACTCTAAATTATTGTGGTAGTCTCGATTTTATACTTAAACTACTCTTTATATGATTTTTTTTATTATAATATTTTGATTTTTCAATAAAGAATTATGTTAGAATCATTTAATAGAAAACGTTAAATTTTTATAAACTGATATCGTTTATATATATATATATATATATATATATATAAAATACACCTTGAATGAAAATATGGATGATTAGTCAAGAAGGTTCTTAATTAAGAATTTTTTAAAGTCTAAGGGTTTGTTTGTTTTGCATAAAATGTTTTATAGAAAAATATTTTCTAGATTTTTTTTAATATTTGTTTACAAAAAATATTTTTTGTGTTTGTTTATAGTATAATATTTCATGGGAAAAATAGTCATTAAAAAATATTCTTACAATCAATTTTCAAACTTAGTTTTTTATTGAAAAATATTTTTAGTTTATGAAGTCCCATAAAATATTTTATGAATACTAATCTATTTATAATTTTTTACTTGTTCAACAAGTCGAGCTCGAAATCTTATGGTCCGACTCTTTATTTAGCTTTAGTTTAAAATTAAATTGTGTGAGAGTTGTCTTAATATGATGCGATCAACTTGACCCGTCCAAATACATCCCCGGTGATCAGTAAAAAAAGTCTCGTAAAATATTTTATAAATAATAATCCACTTATAATATTATCCAAGTATTTTAACTTACACATCTTTCTCCTATCCACCACTAACATCACCATCTCACCATCATCTACACGATCATCTCATCACCATTTCATCACTATTATGACCATCACCTCGCCACCATTTTTTTTTATCATTATCATTGAAAAATATTTTACATATAAATTTTATGGTAAAAAAATTTTCAAGCAAAATATTAAAAAATATTTTACGAGAAAAAATTTTATGTGAAAAATATTTTTTATTTGTAAAATATTTTACCCAAAACAAACTGATCTTAAGAGTAAAATTGAATATAATTTCTTTTTTTAGTGATAGAGTTAAGACTATCTATATACCTGAATAGTATTTTTAAAATTTGAAAAGAAAAAAAAAACCCAAACTCCAACGACTAATATGAACAAATAGGTGTTCATCACAAAACAGGATAAAAAAATTTCAAATGTGCACTGAAAAAAGATAACACATGGTAGACAGCATCATCCTAAAAGACTTCACCAGCGATGCTTGGCGTCCACTAACTAATTAGTAAGATTCCAGAGAGCACATAGGGATGAGTTTAAATTGATAAGCAGCAACATAGAATTGAATATGCTAATTTCAAAGAGACTCGATGGAAACTTGCCATGATAAAGAGGAATCATATTAAAATGGGAGTATGTTTTAGTTTTAATTTGCTGAGAATTATAGTTTATATATAAATTAACTACTTTATTAAGATTGTATATTAATTAGAGCCATTAAAACTTATACATATTATATTATTTTCTTTACGAAAGGAAACAACTGTTTTTACAAGTTGAGGTATGAATAATACTTAAAACTAATATGTAGGTTCTTGTCAAATGACATATACGCTGAACTGACCCGCATGAGAAAAATATACGGAGAGATCACCTGTATATATGCAAAAACTCACGTGATGGTTATGTAAGTGATCCTTGGACCTGAGATCACTAGGTTACCTTATAGAGAGAATGTTATGTTTTGATCTTGCTACGCGTTGTTCTAATCAAGGGTAACGAACAAGCAGATATTATGTATAACATGAACAATATGAAGGTATTTGAGTAATTAAGAAAAGATTCACCATTCTAGGTGAATTAAGGAAAATATTTCATTTGTTATCAAAAAATATTTATTGTAAATCCTTACCCAAGATGGAATGAGATTTGAAAAGAGTTTCGGATCTTATTTAAAAAATCAATGACTATAGTGTTGAAAAAAACATGACTTGACAGAGTAGACACATTTCATGTTATAATATTTAAATCAGAACATTGTTGATGAATGGATAATAATTACATTGAAAAACTAGTTACTAAAAAGTTAAGTCAAACCATTTATGACTTTTTTAATATTTAGAGAATCATGACAAGTTGCTAGACATTGTACTTGATCTTCATATATAAATCAATCAATTGTTGAACTGATAATAAATTAATTTGGATAATCATATTTTTTTAGGATTGTGATTTATATTTGGGTCAACTTATTAGGAAACCTAATGGGTCACACATATAAGAATCATTAGTCATAAACTAAAATGAGATGATTAATCAATTGTGACTTGATTGTAAATAAATTTTAAATATTTAGGACTATAATGTAATTTGTATAAGGAATTACAATTCTCTAGACCTAGAAAAATCAAGTAGGGACTTGATTGAATAAATTTATAAAATTATCCTAAAATAATATTTGTGATATTATTTAGAGGACAAATTGATATTTTGTCATTTATACAGTTTTCAGGTTTCCTTATAAATATAATGTTATGCCTCTTATTTTCTGTATAATATAACATTACATAAAACACTTGAAAAACACAAAAGAAAAGAGTTAAAACTCAAAGGCATATCAATCCTTCTCTCCTAAAAGGGTTTAAGAGATTTCTCACCAGTGGTTAGTGTGAATTACCGTTAGAGATCGGACTCTTGGATGACTTGTGGTTTGTGACAACCTAACCTTAAAGCAATTATTCAAAGAAAAAAATAACATATGATTTTCAGGTAATCTTCATATAAATCCTAACCAATTCTAAATCTATCTAATGAGATCCTTGGGATTCTCAATAAAATTAAAATTTATCATTTTCTCTGCGTTTATATGTTTTAAGAAACCTAACAAGTTTGGCATGTAAGGTATGAGACTTGTTAAAAAAAGTGTTTAGAGATGTTTTCCAACTTTCAATTCCCTGCAACAAAAAACCAACCCAACATATACATCAAAATTTAGAAACACAATTCACAACTCATTTTCCCAACTCAACACATAACAATTCATCAAATTTAACAATTCACAATTCATAATTAAACACAATGAAATAAATTTAAAATAAATTCATAATTCTTAAAACATTAAAGCCTACATTTTAACTACATCTAAAAATCACTCAAGCTAGTGAACGGGCCTGGAGTGCTCATGGGTGGGCCTGCACCACCTTAACTTGTTCAACTCGAGGACGGGCATGTAGTGCCCGTGTAAGGGTTAACATAAAAATCATCCTATTTTATGAATAACATAATTTATCAACAAAACTCTAACAATAACATATGTGGTGAAAACCCAAATTCATCAATTTTTATCATAAACAACGAGATTATCAATCCAATTAATACACTTCATAGCTAATTATCATATTTTATACCTAATTCGGCAAAAATCCTGAATTAACCTAAAAAACCCTGACCCTGACTCTAATTCACAATCAACAACAACCTAAAACCATTAATTTTCTTTAAAAATAATAAAATTAACAACTCAAATCAATGTATTTTATAGCTAATTAGCCTAATTCATAAAAAAACATATCTGAGGCTTGTCGGGGTGGAGAGAAAGAGGGGGGGTCTTGCAGTGGGGAGAGAGGGGTAAGGCTATGTTCAAAAGTATACATTATAAATTGTGAAAATCAAACCACTCCAGATGCAAACTATGGGTTAACACGACATGATTCATTTATAAGAGGTGAACCATAGTCAGAGGTAGGAGAGATTTTGGCAGAATTTAGCTCTCTATTCCAGGAAGAAAATAAGTTATCTCCAGTACATATGAGAAAATGTAGTTGTCCATACCAAACAAGACTTCTTTGATTGCATTTACCAGAGCAGCTCTTACCAAGGCAAAACATTAAGTTAAATTGAATTAAAAAAACTAAAGGAGAAATTATTATTCGTCTAGATACAAATTACTATTCATTGGATGCAAAATCATCATTGAACAAAAAAAACCTTTGAACTAGACATTAGATGCAAAATGGTTTTTTTACCAAGATATAATTATTTTTTACAAATTATATGGGGTTATATTGATAATTTTATTTTTGTTTAGTAAAATTACTCATATAACCCTAAAATAAAATAATCTAATGCTTATTACTCAAGGACTTTTTTGCATTTTTAATTTTTTTTATAATAATGTAATTACATTGATGCTCTTAAAGACAAAGCCAACAAAACTCTCATCCAAGGGTTATTTTTGTTATTTTACAGTGTTTTAATTGTAAATTCCAAGGATACTTAAGGGCATTGTTGTAAATTATATTTATTAAATATAATTAAAAAAATCTTGCTGACGAGTGCATGGCACATGCCAGCATGTGGATGACCCCTGCATCGTTCAAGCGGCGTGTGTGGAGCTGCCCGGCCACTAAACACCGCCTTTTAAAAAAAGATGTTTGAAAGGTCTCTGCATTCTTGTTATTTTAGCAGCCTTTTATATACTTCAGATAGATTCATGTTGATTTTTCTTTTTACTTTTTTTACATTGTTTTTTTTATATTATTTAAATTATCAATCGGTTCGATGACTGGGATCTCATATTTTTTTTCTTAACATTTTTTTTTATGTAAAAAAAAATAATGGACACAAATCTACTGTGTCCTATAGCAACAAAAGCCACGAGCTGCTTCTCTGCTCATTATTGTTCCCCCTTTTTTCTGCAGTATTTTTTTTTCTTTTGACTCTCTGTAAATGTGTATGTACAGGCAAAGGTAGGATAAACAGGTTAGTGGATTGAGGAAAGATATAAATGTAGTTGAAAAGATTTAGGGGGAGGAGAGCCAGCGTTGAGGATGAATTTCTTGGGTATCCAGTCATTTAGGATTATTTTGGTTATTTGATATATACATATTATTAATAAGATTTAACTTATTTATCATAGAAATACATTTGTGAATGGATTTATTCCCTCTTTACTACTTGCAAATCAGATCTTGAGTTGTAGCTGGCCGCAGAAAAGTTTGAATCTATTAACAAACTGGAAAATTAGTGCCAGCTGCTTTTGGCAATCTGAATAAACGACGCGGGAAACAGATTGGACCAGGCATCCAGTTTCCAAGTTAGACGCAGTTTGCATGCAAATGGAGATCATGAGTGAAATGTTTGTGTAATTCTTCAGAAAGTGGTACTGATAAATATTGCGAACCTATCAATATACAATATTCGCAAAGTTTTACCAAAAAAAAAACAAAACCATTCGAACATGGCTCTCCCAGAATGATAGTTCAAGATCGCCAGAAAAATATTTAAGATTTTTAAATATGCAGCAAAAATGCAGACCCCAACCTACGGCTTTTTAATAACGTCGCAAGTAGTGTTCCTCCTATGATCTTGCAAGCACTGAATCTTATTAAGCAATATTGCGTCATCTTGGCAATGCTCTATGGAAAACTATTAATCCTTTCTGACCACCCTGCGCTGTTACTCTCAAATCACTTGTTCGTCTTGAAAAGCAACAGCTTCGGCTTGCTTCTCTTTACATTACCATTCTGGTGTGGGGTTGATTTCCACAATACTAGGCAGCCATTTGTTTATTCTTCTGTTATAACTGAAAAACTCCCCTGTGATTTAGAAGAAATAAGATAACAAAAATCTGAGGTTGATTGTTCCTTGTAATCCTTACGAATGCTCCAAAGAACCTCTGCGCATTTCTTCATGCTCGGCCTGCTCTGTCTGCCAGGAGCCAAACATTGCAATGCTAGTTCCAGAATCTTTTCTAGGGCCAAGTTATTTGCAGCAGTTCGCTCTAGCTTCGGGTCCAAGATTACAATGGCATTACCTTCTGCAAACTTCTTTATTGCCTGCATGTAAACCAACTGAAATCAGAACAGAGAGAAACCTTCCTTTGCTATTACTCCAGGTAAATGTGATCGCTTTGATCTCTTGGACAAAAGTATTAATTGCTTCGACATCTTGGTAGACAAGTTCCAATAATATTGAGATTAGATGGAAGCTCTGGGATTGCTTTATTGGTTCGGTGGAGGACTTCCATCAGATATTGCAAGCGTTGGATAACTATAGAGCTGTGGTTTTATAGCAGTTACAGAACATTATTAATAATTTAGAAATACTTGTATTGAGTGGAGAAACAGAGGGAAAGAGGATTGTACCCATTTTGCAGTTAAACGTTCCTTTATTTCCCTTTTCGGTTCAATAGGACGCCTACCTGTCATTAGTTCAACCAGCAACACACCAAATGAATAAACATCGCTCTTCTCAGTTAATTGATACGTTCTCATGTATTCTGGGTCCAAGTATCCGGCAGTTCCTTTAACTTGGGTAGACACATGGGTGGCACCTGAATCCCTGTCAGCTGCCAGTCTAGCAAAACCAAAATTAGCTACCTTGGCTCGAAAGTTTTCTGTGAGGAGAATGTTGGAGGACTTTATGTCCCTGTGAATAATTGGGTGATCTACATGGAAAGCAACAATGATCCAATAAGATATCTCTGACAACGTTGCTGCAAGTGGCAGAGAAATTGCAGAAGCTCTAACTTTGAAACAAGTAAAATTAGGTTGGCTGCCATTAAAGAAAACCTGTGTACATGTGAAGGTAGGTGACTGCATGAGCCACATCAATTGCAATATCTACGCGCCCAGCAAGGTCAATAACATTTCCATGCATGCCTGCATCAATGCCATTCTTGAATCAACAAAATTTCCCACATTTGCAAACATATATACATCTCCATCCGCCACATCCAACACAGTACATATATATATATATGGTTGCTAAGAACTCACAATCCAAGTGTTCTCTGAGAGTTCCATTGGGAACATACTCCATAAGAACAATTCTTTCATCTTCATGTTCCAAATATCCATAGAACTTTACTAGATGTAAATGTTCCACCTGTGCCAGTGTTCGAATCTCACTTTGAAATTCTTCACCTAAATGCTTGTCATTTACACTCTGCAGGCACAGATAACCAAGCAATCTGTGAAACCCCAGAACACTCAGCGAAAAAGAAAAATAAATTGCAATTTTCACCAACCTTCTTGGCACGTTCGATGGCAACAGCGGTTCCATCTTGGAGTCTCCCCTTGTAAACAGTCCCAAAATCACCTTGTCCAATCTTGAATGTCGGGGAGAAGTTCCTTGTGGCTGTATATATTTCCTCCATGGTAAAATTTACACTCCCAGGTTCTCTCTCACGGACTGAATTGAGCGGACTGCTATTAATGCCTCGATTTGAACCTTGCCTTCTTTCACTGCTCCCAGAAGTATTGGATACAACTGGCAGGAACAAATATGAGCGGTTCATTAACACTATAAATTCATTTCGTATAGAAAGGCAAAAAAAGAAAAACTCATCAAATACTGCAAGTATGCGTCAATGTCCTGAAACTAAGCATTTTGTTATATTTTCTTTAGTAAAAAAACTTAAAAATCAGATATGCAAGTCTCCCTTCTTTTTTTTGTTAGATTAATGACACAGTTTTCAACTGGGCCAATAACCTGAACCCTAGTTTCTGATGCTTTGGAATAATACCAAATCTGCTTATGTATTTTGTTTTTACCATAGCAATAAATTGACGTTTTAATCAAACTTTAGTGTGAATAAACAAGCAAAACACACACACACACACAAGCATCTGATCACTTGCTCCCAACAAAATATTTAAGTTGTGATTTGTTTGCAAAGATAATATTTTAAAATAATAATAATAATAATGTCAATTTCTATATTATTATCACACTTTACAGGCCACAAAATTCAAAAATAAAAAATCCCCAAAAGACTTTTATATATATCTTATGAATCAAGAACTACAACTCTCAAGTTTCCAACCTTTTCTCTTAGCAAAAACTCACTACAAGACAGTAATAAGGTAAAGAAAAAAGCAAGAAATTTACTAGAGGGAGCTTTTAACTTTTCAGAGGCACCAAAGGCCTTTGAATCGTTCGGCTCGGGCTCGGGGGGCATTAAACAAGCACCAAACACTCCGGCCACCGATTTCGCTACCGCAAACAATGGGCCCCGCTTCTTCACGGCGGAGCTGCCTGAGTAGGAGGAGGATGTAGGGGAGTAAGGAATACGGTCCGACGTAGACCGTACCCCAGAGGCTGGGGTCCGGCGAACGTAGGGAGAACATGGGCTTTTCATTGTTTAGAGAGCAAGAGCGCGGTGGAAATGGCCGGTAGTAGTTGTGTTAATAAAAAAAAAAGAAAAAAAGAGAGGGAAACTTCGGTTTTTGAAAGGTAGGTGTGGCTACGTGAGCCGTTGAGGTTATGAATGGCAATAGCACCAGTTACATTTAAGATTAGTAGCAGTGATTATGTATTAAGGCCAGCAAGCTACCTCTCTTTTTCTCTCATGGAAACCCTCTTTTTTTAAAAAAAACGTTATTCGAAGACTCGGCAATTCAGAAAATAACTTGATAAAGAAAGAAGCAGAGAGGGCAGGAATAATCAGCGTGGAAAGATTCAACTCAGCTTGAGAAATTGCCAATTTCACACAATGATATTCCACAAAAAGATAAAAAAGCATGGTGTTTGTCTATTGACGTTATCAACACTCCAAAAAATAGAAAAAGATGTCAAATCAAGAAAGCGTTGGTAGCTGGAAGTACTGTGGGAAATTTTGTCTGCTTGAACCACAAAAATCCCAGAAGGCAAATGTTGTTATCGAATTGCTTGGTGGTGGTGGTGTCTAGAGTCGGTGTGTGGTTGGGTGGGAGCTGTGGTGGTTTTGTTTTTAATGAAAAGTATGTATTTTTAACTTTTTAGAAGATATGATGTGTGCTTTAAAAGAGTTATACTTAAAAAAAAAAAAAGTTACCGTAACATAATAACATTGTAAAAAGTAAATTTAAATAAAATAATCATGTAGAAATTAAAGATCAAATTTTGTGAGTTAACTCGAAATAATTGAATTATTTTTTTATTTTTATTTTTTAATAATAGGTTGATTAAAAATTGATTTTCATAAAAAAATTTTAATTTACTTTTATAAGGTTATTATTATCTCTTAATACTACTTTTTTTCCTTCTCATTTCTCTAGATTTTTTTTAATTTATTTTTTTTAAATTTTAGCCTTTAACATTTAGTTGGATGAAAATTGAGTTTCATGATTTTTTTCTATTAAATTATTATGGTCTCACAACCTAGGTTATAAATTTATTGGGTCAACCTAGATTGAATCAAGTTATTTTTTTCTTTTACGATTTCTTCATTCAACAATGAGTTAGTTTAGAGCTAAGCTTTGTATTTTTTTTATTTACTTTTTATAAGATAATCTCGTTCTCTTGATTCGGGTCGCGAGTTTAGTTTGTTGAGAATTGGACTTCATGTTTTTTTTTCTATTTATTTATTTATTAAGTTATCTTAGTCTCATGAATTGGGTTGTGGTTTGCCGGGTTAACTCGAGATGACTCAAATTGTTTTTTTTTAATTATTTATTTTTCGATTTTGTCCTTCAACAATAGATTGGTTTAGAGATGAGCTTCATGTTTTTTTTTTCTTTGGGGTAATCATGTTCTTATGACTTGGATCATGAGTTTAGTTGATTGAAAATTAGAATTTATGATTTTTTTATTCGCTTTCCATTAAATTATCATGATTTCATGATTTTTTATGCCTTTAAAGCCATGCATTTTGGTCTCTGTATCTCAACCCTAAATAAAACCACTTATCTTTATGCTATGCATGTCATTTTATCACCAATTGACCCATAAAGTTGTGATAATCATGTTGGAATCGTTTTAAGCTTAGTTAATGACCCTTATGACAAGATTATTTTTTTAAAATAAAACACTACCATTCATTAGAAGCTATCAACTCAAATGATTGTCATATGCCTATGTGTAACTATTTTTTCCTTATCACCATGAAACTAGATATGGTTGATAGATATAAATATGCATCCATGAAACACAAAGTAACTATAGACACTCTTTTTACATTCTTAGTCTTGTTTTTCTTCATAACTCTATGTAAAAATACACATAAAAGCTCAATATAAGACGTAGTCTCTAAGGTTTCATTCCCTCATAATCTTACTATTGTAAGTATTAGAAGGGCCCCTAAACAACACAAGAGACTTTTTCTACAGGTGTTTGCGAGCCTCTAGTAGTATCCTTTTTCTTCAATCATACAACCTGATTTTCTTCATTGATAGGCTTAGATCCATGAGGTTTACTACAACTTGTCAGTAGTTAGAAAATATCACATATCATTGCACCAAATCTTCACATAATATTTCATAAAAACATGCCTCACTTCATTGATTGGTCTATATTTTCCATACAAATCAACTAGAGTACTGATAAAACAATTGAACTCAAAACCCAATTTCACTATAAAACAAAGCAATTCTCTACCAATCTCAACATCATTTAACTCAAGAAATGTGAAGCAACCTGTTAATAGTTATCACATCATAACCTATTTACCAAACAACATTTTTATAAAATAAAAAAGACCATGTAGATACTTAACTTATAATCGTTACACTTGTAATCAATAAGCTAGTAAATAAAGTATTCCACATTATTTCTCCCAAGCATTTCATCAAATAATCTATGTGTATCATTAACTCCTTGCATTTTATATAAATATTCAAGATGATTTTGGAAATATGATACATTATAAAATCTCAAATTTATAATTTATGAATGCAATCATTTTACTTCGTAAATAAAACCTATTTTGGTAGTGAATTGTAGGACTTTGGAGTAGATATAATGGGCTAGGTGAGAATCAGTTAAGTGGGTTGACTCATGAATGGTTATTAACGATTTGAGTCAATCAGGAAAAATAGAAATGAGTTGTTATCTTTTATGGTATATTTGGCTTATAAGAGAATAGAATGGTGGGATCAATAATTGACATTCAAAAATAGACGGTGAGAATGGAAAGACTTTTAACATTTTTTTTACAAATTATTAATAATATATTTTAATTAAAATCTAATTTTTTTTTGAAAAATAAAAGATCTAAAGGGTTACAAACAAAGGCTAAATGTTCAGGCTTAAGAGGTTGAGCCTATACACACTAGCCCAATGGAAAGAAAGACAACCTTCATTGCTTGGCCTTTTTTTATTATTTAAAGGTAAATGACACGTTCATATTGGTAGTATGATGCATCGTCTACAAGTTTAGATTCCAGTCACCACCAATGGATGGGAAGTTCTCAGTCCAAGTTTTGGAACCCCATAAAACTATTTTCAACCCTTTCACCCGAAAATACATAATAGGCATTCTAAAAATCATATTAAACCTATGTCTAACATCAAAACATTCTTCAATCAATTTAAAAAACCAAAATTGAATCAAATAAAAAAATATCTCAAACTCCAATCTACTTTTACTAGCGAGATAAAAACTCTAAAACATCTTAATGACACTCTTCTCAACAAGATGAACATATTGACACCAAAATTATCCTCTTGTTATTCTTGAAATGGGACAAACCGGCCTCTCTCTAACCCTTCCTTTTCCAATGACTTTCTCTATCTTTTGTCAAACACAAAGATTAAAATGTTAAACAAATAAAGTTTAAGGTCAAACACACATTACAAAAATATAAAGGATCAAACATTTACAGGTTCAATCTTTATGGATCAAAGTGATTTATAACATTATTTTTTTATACTATAAATTTAGGTTAGATTCCATTAAATTGAGCTCTTATTATGTTTTGATTTTTTATCAAACATTTTGAACTCATAAAAATATACAAAGAAAAGAAAATTTGAACAAAAAAAAATACCAATATAACATGTAATGATGAAATTGAGAAATAATAAAGTGCAATGATCAAAATAAAAAAAAAACATTATTCATCGAATAGTTCCACCCACAATGCAAATGTATGGTAATATATAGTACAAAAATTCACCAAATAGTTCCATCCACAATGCAAATGCATAATAATATATAGTACAAAAACAATATTTATTGTATAACAAGTTTAAGTTGCAATTAAGATGTTGCAAGAGTATGACTTTTGGATTAATAAACCACAACCTTTATATAATCACTAGATAGGTGAAAAACAAAAGTTTTAAAAGCACTTACGAGGGAGGTGAATTAAGAGCTTAATTTAAGATTTAATATCTTAAATTGTTTTATTCTTTAACTCTTTAAAATGCCAAAACTAAGGTTCAATATTCTTTTTCTGTATGCTAAAATTTTTCCTTAATATATATCCTATACTTTGTTGAAATAACCAATCATACACATGTATAATTATTCAATGTATAAGTGCATAAAGTAAAAGAGATAGAGAGTGAGAGAGACACATCAAATTTATAATGGTCTGATCAATCTTGCCTACTCCACTAATTGAGTCATCGTTTAATTATTCACTAATCACTTATGATCTACTTGTGAGTGAGACCTTACCAATAATCTAATTTTTTCATGAGTTTAAGATTAAAAAACCGTACACTCATGATCTTTTTTAAGACTTAAGATCTTAACATTTCAATAGCTCACAACTAAGATTTTTTCAAGTGGTTTTATTGTCACTAACACTTTCATAATGGATAATATCTCACAAATATTTATCACACCTCATACTAATAAGAAGATTACAATGAATTAAACTCAAGTTTTTATAAAAAGTAATCAATAACACACGCGCCAACCAATCTGCACTACATGTTTACTCTAACCCATCATATTTGTTTTGTAAACCCCCGGTTAAAAAAAAAACATTTAACCCAGAAATGATACAGGTCAATTTGAAATATAAATGGAATATTTCTAAGTAATTAGAAATAAAACTTTAGGAAGAAAGATGTTTATGTTCGATAATTTAAAAGGGGGCCGAGATCGGGTATCGAGTTAAATGAAAAATACTGAACTAGACATAAGAGCATTGTGGTAAATAAGAAAATCCTAACCTATAAATACATGTTTTTTTCTTCTCCTTATAACCGATAACAAGAATAGAGAGTGGGGGGGGATAAGGGTTTTGATTTTCTTTCTTTAAATCCTTAAGAAAAACACAAAAAATAAGTTAAATTAAAGTGGTTAAGAGAGTTTTTGACGGATTAAGAGGAGGGATTCAAGCTTTTCTAGAGTTTTTGTGCTTGAAAAGAGAAAGTTGAAATTAGAAAGAGAGAGAAAAAAAAAGGTGAAGAAAAATGGTTTTTCTTTGCAAATTTCTTCTTGAATTCTTGTTAGTAAGAGGCAAGAACTACTCCTACATTGATTAATTATGATTCTCATGCGTTTTGGAACTTGGCATGTTGTGATTTAGTTATGAAAAATTGAGTTGAATGTGTTAGGTTGTTTTAATTGATGATTTTGCTTTAGAAAAGAGCTCCTAGGTATAAAAAAGATTGGGTCAAGTGGAATTAACACAAAATTGAAGAAAAACTCATGCCTCATTTACATGGAAGTTTCAAGGTTAGTGAATTAACCGATGTTTACTCATATTTTTTCCATTGTTTTTTTTTAATTTTTTGTTTTTATCCTTCAACATTAAATTGTTCGATAATTGAGATTTGTGATTCTATTCACTTTGTTTGCAAACATAGTTGCTCTAGAATCATGACTAGATCAAAGATTTTGTATCTTAATCTAAGTGGGCTTATATCGAGTTTTTATTTTATTTTTTTTAATTATATTTTTTCTTGATTTTCATTTTGCAACATTTTATTTGCTAAAGGTTGAGTTTCTGCTTTTTTCTTTTATTTTATATGGAGTTATCATAATCTCATTTGATTTATTTGGAATTGGTCTTCAAACTTCTTTTCCTGCTTTTTTTCCTATGAGATTATTTCAATCTTATGTTCATGGTCACAGAATTTGCGAGTTAACTTGGTTCAATTAAGGGTTGTTTTTTGCTTTTTTTAATTTTTTTTTAGTTTCACCCTTTAACATTACATTTTTTTATACTCCGGATGGACCAAATCGGTTTTTTAATTTATTTTTGTTATTATTTTTTATTAGTTTATTTATTGTTGTTGTGATTTTTATTTAAATTATTAATTCAGCTAATGACTTGATTTTTTTTTAAAAAAATTCTTAATATTTTTTATGTTGATTTTTTTAACTAACACGTGTAATACATGCAATAGATCCACTTAATGCTAAACCATTTAATAATAACCAAGTTATAGTAATTTTTATAAAATATACTCCATTCACTTAATGCTAAACCATTTAATAATAACCAAGTTATAGTAATTTTTATAAAATATACTCCATTTAAGATTGTTAGACTCGCGAGTTGATTCGTAAAATCATATGATTTTATAAGTTAATTTATGCTAAGCGTGCTAAATCGCTCTAGAAACTTAAAAATTAATAAAATCAAATTAAAATAAAAAAAATTAATAAAATCAAGTGAAATCAAATAAAATTACGAGTTTAAAACCGTTTTTACGATTTCAACAAAATAAAACATATATAGCAGTATTCTAGCCCTCCACATCAGCATCAGCCAATAGCCACACACTACATACAACATTTACCCTAATCTCTTTCTCTCAGTCTCATGCTCTCTCAACAATTAACCAGCTACTGTGAGATCGGCGGCTTCCTCTTCATCAACAACACTCTCTTTTTTTCCCATTATCAACGACTTTTCTAAGTAATGCAAGTTGTCAAGTTTTACTCATCTGAAGCAATCAACATCACATTCACCTGCTTCTTAATTGAAACAGGAAATAAGGGAACTGCGAGCTTTGGGTGTGGAGAGCAACATTATTGGTTACACCTCGAGTACTGCTGAGGCTCCTGATCAACAGCAAACTTTCATGGAAGCAGGTCTAAATGGCTGGTTTCAAAAGCCTATGACTTTTGAGATAATAACTCCATTTCTTTCTAATCTCACAAACATTAACTGATCTAGATTATCATGAAGAGAGATCTGCCAGTCGATCCATGAGCTTTATGCATTTACTTTTGTTGTTGTTATCTGAGCTTTTATGCATCCCAGTTGTTATCTACGGACTAATTCAACATTCTACTTAGTTTGTCCTCATGAAAATTTATCAGTTATTTTGTGTCTTTTCCAGAGGAAAGAAAAATTGTCATAAATGCTTGAAGAAAAAATAGATTTTGTTGCTGCAATGTCAAAAAGTTTACATTCTGTGTATACCAGGGTGTCAGGGACCATATTCCACGTTCTTGGTTTAGGCCATTTGAAAACTTGCAGGTGATTTTTTTAGGAGAAGGTGGAGATCCAATAAAAGTTAAATTCTGGTTGAAGTATGAAAATGGGAAGAAACTTAGATATGTGGAATGTAAATTGTGAGAGAATAGAGAGTGCAAAAACAGAGAAGTAATATAATTTTTTATATTTCAAATCATCAAGCAAAATTTAAATCTCCAGAAGTTTTAAGTGTTAGTTAATGAAAATTGATGACATGATTAATTATATTGTATTTTTAAATTATATATTTTTAGATATTTGAACTATGTATAAATTTTTATTTAAATTATTTATTTTAAAATGTTTGAATAATATAAGAATGTTTTTTTTAATGATTTTACGATTTACTTTTATAATCTGAATTTATATTATATTTTTCGTATTAAAAATACGTTTTTACAATCTTAACTCCATTAATTAATTAATTAGGCCACGAGACTCGACTCGACTCAACTCAGACTCAAAGGGATAATGAGTCTGTATTATCAAAATGAGTGGAGGGCGCAGTGAGGAAAGCAGCAACAGAAAAAAGTATAAAGCAGCAACGACAAAATTACAAAAAGCAGAGTCACTCCTCCCCTCCCCTCCCCTCCCCTCCCTGTCCTTCCCTTCTCACCGAATCGTATTTTGCTTCGGCGTCTCTCTTCAGGTAAGCTTCATCCTTCACATCTTTTAGTACTGATAGACTCTCCTTCTCCCTCTCCTTTTTTTTCTCGTAACTTTTTAAATTACAGTTTTCTTTCTAATATACGCATCTCTGTGACCTTTCAAATTAGGGTTTATCTCCTCTCTTTGCCCATTTGGGTTCCGAATTTGACGCATGATAGTGTCTGCTAATAACTTATGTAGTATTAGTTTTTGTGATTTTTAAGGTGATGATATTAGTGACACGTATAAACTATACTGTTCTTTTGATGGGAAATAACAGGAAGCTTAGCTATGCCACAACCATTGGTACCATTTATTGAATAACAGAAACAAGATTGCAGGGAATGGGAGGTTGCTGTTGTTCTTCAAGGAAACCTCATTTAAACGGAACGCCCGTGTATTATTATGTTAGTAATATTTACTTTATCCTTGCTCTCTAAGTATATGTATATGATATCTGCCGGTCATGTTTGTTCTAGTAGATTTTGGTTGACATTAATGTTGTGCCATTATGGTTTCTTGCTTCTGTTGAAGTGGATGTGGGTTCTTGCAGGGCGAAAGTTGTGCTTTTCGGAATTGTGCATAGGATTCGGAACTAGCTAGAGTTTTAGGATCTCTCTTTGAGGTTTAAACCTGGGTGGGGTTGTTATCATACAAGATGGCGTTTTTGGTTTTCCCCATTTGCTACAGTTTATCCTCGTATAAATGCACTGCTATAGAGATAGTTTTGAAGTGGAGCAGGGGTTATTTAATGGCTGTTACACCTGTGAAATGTTACACTTTGGTGTTCAATCAGTTTGGATTGGGAAAGGAAAGGCTATTCTTGAGAATGTTTTATGCGACAATGGGAGAATTTTAGGGTCAACGTTGCGCATATAGGGGACAGAACATGTTATAACTCAGTTGTTTTAGCCATGAATATAAGCTTAAAAACATGCCTCTAATTTTAGCTTTCTAATTCTTGCACTATTTCACAATCCGTTCCTTGAATGACAGCAAGCCAAATAGAGAAAAACCTTGATGCTGTTCAAAAGTGCCATTTGATTGATCAATTTTTGTGAATGATTGCTTAATTGAATTGTAATCTATAGGTTTGAGGGAGCTTTATTGTTGAGATTCTGTAAGAGAAATGATGTAAGATGCAATTATAAATAATTCTTAGAACAGACTGATACTCAAAGTTTGTATTCTGCACTTTTTTTCTACTCCATTCTACAATGACATAGCCTAAAACTACTACCACTTCAAGCAAAATATCTTGAAAATGGGCTCATATAGGTTCTTTTGGCTAACAAAATATCATCTTGAAATTTATAACATCCTTGTGCAGTGTCCGCCAGCTTTGGAAGAGCATGTCTCCTTAACATCTCACAATGTTGCAGCCTCTGCATTCACTGCAGGTCTCCTTGTTGAATTGAATTTAAATACATCAACGCCTGATACTTTCCGCCCCCCTCCTGTGCCTCTGCCATATGATGTGGTTTTGGGATGTCCACAATCAACAGATTCTGAGTCTGTTAGGGAAATAATTAGTCGCAGTAGTTTTGAAACTTTGGCAACATGTGAAGATCTTGAAGAATTGGACTGCAAAACTCATGCTAGTTCATTTCTTTTCTCCCCAAGGAAGTCAGACGTGACAAAATTCCATGAACCTGTTGCATCAGCAACAGAAGAAGATGCTTGTCCGATATGCCTTGAAGGTGTGGTGGTGCCTTTTCTCATAGGAGATAAATGCTGTTTTCAATTTATGTTTTTACAGTTTTTCTGGATAAAGAGAAGTAAATCAAGGTCGTTCCTGAATTGATGTGTAGTTGTCCAAAAGTAATTAGTCAGCTTTGTCTGCTTGCATTTGCAGAGTATGACTTGGAGAATCCAAAACACATCACGAAATGCGAACATCATTTTCACCTTTCCTGCATTCTAGAGTGGATGGAAAGGAGTGACATCTGCCCCATATGTGACCAGGTTTGCCTCTTGTAAAATGACCTTATGTGCTGTCAGTGGATGATCTTAGTGCTCTCTTATTACCTTTGAGATGATTGATGTAATCTGGAATTCCTTTTAAATAGCCGCTTTGTTATCCCCTTGAGGAATATGCTATTTAGTTGGTTGTTTCACATAAAAGATAGAAGCAAATATGAGGGAAAAAATTTACTCTTCATGCTTTTGTGGAATGACTCTACTACTCGCTATTTACTCATGGTTTTTTTATACATTTATTTGCACTCTGCTTTTTTATGTTACAGGAAGTAATAATTGACCACACCTACAATTAGTTGCTGTCTAATGCTTTTTGAGATGGAGGTTTTTTTGCTGTTTCAGTTAACAGCTTGCCAACTTTAGTGGGCTGCGGATGGTGTCAATTATGTCTCACTGCTGGTTGGTACAGTGCCAACAGGTTCATTTTTAATTTGGTCTTGCTTGGTTTGAAGGGTCAAATTATCATTTTGTGTGGCTCCTCTTGAGAAGTTCAGTGGTAGTAAAAGAATTAACTTTTAGGACTATATGGAAACAGGTTTTCCTCTGTTTGTGCCTCTATATCCATGTTAATACCTCGGTTGCTAGTTATGAAATGGATCTGCAGATAACTACACGGTTGTTGGAGGGAGTACATGCAAACCATGTACCTTCAAGTTAAAAAGCAAATGGTCAGTGCTGTCTTCCATGTTGTTTTAGCATACTATATTTCTCTTTCTTTTGCATATTCTTTTCTATTTGCTTGTTGTATGCTGTGTATAGTCGTTCTTTTAAATTGCGTCTGTTAGTTTCTAGATGAATTCAGCATCTAGGAGTCGTTGAATGTATGGAAAGCGCATTGAACAATGAAAAGGTATGCTGTGTGAATTCAGATTGACATGGCATTAGATGTATGCCTACTGTTTAATTTTAAGAAAAAATCTTGTATCATCCCCTAAGATGCATGCTTCTGCATATCAATTCCTTGTATCTTTCAGTTGCCTGATCACAGATTTATAAGCTCCTCCCATTCCTTGTTACTGGTGTTATATAAGAATTGTAATACCTTTTCTATCTACGATCTTCTTTGGGAAACCAAGTGAAACATATTTCTAGGAACTTCTTTCCAACATTTTTTTGAACTGAAATTCAAGAATTGGCCTTGATATTTGGTAGAAGGGATGGTCAATGGTCAGGTTGGGTCAATGTGTTTTTTTTAATGTTTTCGCACCTGACTTGGGTACCTCCATAACCATCATTCACTTCCGATCGAATCAGGGGAGTTGAAAGGTTTTTTTCACCTATTGAGGTACCCAACACAATCTTTTTTTATTTTTTTGAACTTTTTTTTAAAATGATCTCTTTAATGTTTTTTAGCACATCATGAAATTACATTCTAAAAAATTTATGCAAAGAATCTCACAAATGTGACCAATAATTTTATTTTTTTAAATCACATTTAAAAATCAATACATGTGATAAAAATATAAATTATGTTATTAAATATATTAGTGATTTATGATAAGTAGTACATCAGTAGTAATCAAGATGATTGTATATATGAACCATTCAAGATATCTTTTATGTTTATAAAATGTTTAGTTATGTGCTTATCATTTGATCAATAACTTTATATCATGTGTTTTGAAAAAATATATGGAAAATCATATATCACTGTGACGCGTGACGCGTGACATAATGACGACTCCACTTGGGAAGGTACTGTTTCTGACAATATTGGACTAAGCTTTGTGTATTTGATGTGTTTAAGTTTTTGCAATTTTATCTTTTTGTTAATGTTTTTGTTTCGGTGCATTTTATAGAATTGTCTCATGCATCACATGTTTTAATTTTTGAAAGCACACACAAGCTTCTAAGTTAGGTGAGGAACTAGCGATTTGTCCTATGATTATTGGCCAGGGTTCAGATGCGGGTTCAGATGCGTGAAACACCCAACTCATAACTGAGTGTCTGCTTGGTAATGGTGGGTATACATGCCTTAACCATTTCTCGCAACACCTCTACACTATCTTTACGAAGATCGTCACTAGGCAGATATGAGACACTTTCGAGACCAGGTAGAAAACCTACCCATGTTCACATAATGAATAGAACCCATCTTTACGAAGGTATGAGCACTTTACTTGAGGTAAGCTGCTTCGCGATTTGATGTGATAAAAAAGTTTTAAAAATTGTCTTTTCATCGGATATTAGAAATACGATTTATATGTAAGTTCATAATCATTTACCGTGAGTAAGTCAAAACATTAAATTCTTTATTCTTTGCAATTTTAGTATAAAAAAACATCCATAAATAAAAAAAATACAAACACTCATTTTGACTATATTTTTCTTTTTTCTTCTCTTTTTTACATCCACATTTGCACGCTATAAATTATAAAAATTCAAAAAAACTAAACAAACATTTACAAAATAAACCCAAAAAAAATTCAGAACAGTGCCGGGCAACCTTCTGAGGTTGTAGGAAACGTGGTGGCGTGTTCTCTCCACGTGTCTCTGTAAAAGATAGGTGACATGGGAGATCTGCAACGACTTCCTCCCAGTTTCTTTTTCTCGTCGGCGGTGACCTGCACAAACAACAAAAATGCAACAACCTGTTGATTTTAGTTTGTCTTTCCCTTTTTAGATTTGTTCTCGATCTTCTTTCTTCCTCTTGGTTTGCTGTGAGGGGGAGCTGCTGCGTGGGAAGAGGGCGGACAGATTTGGTTATGTATGCGCCACTGTGTTCGGTTTGATCTTGGGCTGGTGTCGGCCATTGCTATTGGAGGCTGAATGGAGGGGGATCTGGTTCGGTCGGTGATTTTGGTTGGAAGGGAATCTGGATTTGTGGCTGTAGAAGAGGGAAGATCTGTTGGCTACGGGCTGGAAGGCAGGCGTCGTTGTGTTCGGGCTGCTGCTGGAGGGTCTGATTTAGGTCTTGTCAAGCTGGCCGGTGATGGTGAAGGATAGAAGTGAGGGGCTGCCTTGGTTGGTCTGAAGATGGGGACGGCTATAGGGTTGACGGTTTTAGCCGTGTAAGAAAGGGGAGGCTTGAGGTGAGCCGGCCGGGAAAGGGAGGAGCAGAAGCTGGTCTTTGTCTGTGTTGGCCATGAGAGGGAAGGTCTGGTAAGGGTTTGTACTGTGGCCGGCTGGGATAGGAAAATGTGTGGTGGTCGGGCGTGTGTGGGGATGAAGAAGAGAGGTGCTGGGCTTGGGAGAGAAAAATCAAAGCCACGGGGCGGCGACTTTTTGTTTTTGGCCAAGAGGGGGCGACCGGCTGGTTTGAAAGAGATGAGTTTTTAGGGTTAGGGTTTTTTGTGTTCCCTCCAAATGTGCAAAATTGCCCCCCTTGTGTATGTGTTGGAAACTTCTATTTATAGGTAAAAATATTGTTATGTCCCCAAACTTGATCCCTCAACTTCTTTTTTTTTTGTAAATTTGATTTTTCAAATTTTAATTGGATTTTTCTTATCAACATCAACTCGAGTAAGGAAAATCATTGATTTTAAAAATAACGAGTGAAAAGTCAAACGTGTTCAAAAGACCTTTGAAAATTTAAATCTTTTGAGACGATGTTGAAAATGTTAAAATTTCTCAGGTAGTGAGGGCACAAAGACGCACTACCTGAGAATGGTGTTTTATCATCACCTTTTGGGTAGTGTGTTTTCTAACCCATACACACTATCCAAAAAGGTGATGATAAAACATCATTCTCAGGTAGTGCATCTATGCTCTCACTTTTTAAACGCGTTTGACTTTTCATGTGTTATTTTTAAAATCAATGATTTTTCTCTTTTGAGTCGATGTTGATAAGAAAAATCCAACAAATAAGAAAAATCAAATTTACAAAAAAAGAAAGAAGTTGAGAGACCAAGTTTGGGAACCTAATAATATTTTTGCCTATAAATAGTAGTTTTCAACACATACACAAGCGGGGGCAATTTTGCACATTTGGAGGGAACATAAAATAAACTCTAACCCTAAAAACTCATCTATTTCAAACTAGCCAGTTGCACCCACTTGGCAAAACAAAAAGAGCAGTCGCACCCCCTCTGGTTTTGGGATTTTCTTCCTTGGCCGCTCCCTCTCTCCTTTCTCCAGCCACCATCTCCTTCTCACAGTCACTCCCCTCTCACCAGCCAAAGCCTTTCCTTGCTCACCGGGCTTACCTCCCAAAGCCGCGCCCCCCTCCCTTCATTGAAAGAGAGCAAAAGCTTCTAGCCCTCTCTCGTCATTGCACTATTTCCCAGTTGTTTCCCTTTCCATTTCCCCCCTCAGACCGACCTTTATTTTTTCCCCATTTCCTTTCGCCCTCATTCAGCAGGTCTTACCTTCTTCAGCCTCTATGCACACCGACCTCCATAAAGACCCGACAGACCCAGAGTCGTTCCCCTTCACTCTCCTCTCTTGTTGGCCGTTTCAGTTTCTTCTTCACACCATCACCAGCCAGCTTGCCAAAACCCGAAGCAGACCCTCCAAGCATCAACCCGCACACGACTGGACTTGTAGATCTAGATCCATTTCCAACTGAACCCCTGACCAAACAACTACCTCCTATATCCACCGCTGCTTCAGCGGCCCGCACGACAGCAACAACCAGATTTGCCATTGGCAGAAGGAAAAAACTAACTAGGAGGAAAAGAGAATAGAAGACTTTGAACATATCTAAAAGCGAACAAAATTATCTGTTTGTTGTGTTTCCTTTGCTTCGCAGGTGACATTGCTTGTCACTATGGCGAGGGAAGGAAGAAGGGAGGAAGCTGGGCCAGATCCACTCGCTTCCTGAGCGTTGTCTGTGGCGGCGCGTGAACCCAGGCGCTGTCAGTGGCAGTGGCACGTGGAGAAGAAGTGCCGCCACTGTTCCTGAAGATCCAGAAGTCTTCCCAACATTGCTCTGAATTTTAGGGGGTTTATTTTGTAAATTTTAAATTGTTTAATGTACTTTTTGTTTAGTTTTGAAGTTTTATAATTTGTAACCTGCAAATGTGGATGTAGAGAAAAAAGAGACAAAAAAGAAAAAAAACATAGTAAAAGTGAATGTGTGTGGTTGTATTTTTTTTTATGGATGTTTTTTATGATAAAGCCGCAAAGACAAAAGAAGAATTTAATGTTTTGATTTGCTCACGGTTAAGGATTATAAACTTACATGTAAGACATATTTCTAATATATGATGAAAAGATAATTTTTAAAAACTTCTTTAACACAAAAAAAAAACCACGAACCAGTTTACTTTAGGTAGGGTGCTCCAGGGGTGCTAATATCTTCTATAGCCACAACTTGTCCCTTACTCGTGAATCTCTGATAAAGACCAGTATATTGAGGTTTTTTAGTAACCTTCAATCAAATACTAGGTGGTGACTCCTAAAGAACAAACCAACGAACGAGAAATCGCCAACCGATGCCGCGCGAGTGACGTGCGATAGAATGATGACTCCACTGAGGATTTTCCTTTTGGGTAGTGCGTTTATATGTTCTTAATTGATACCATTATTATAAATTAAAATTTTAAAGTCAGAAGTGTATATTTTAAAGTCAGAAGTGTTATATACACGTGTCACACCACAAATAAGAGTTTGTTAAGATGCTTTCAAAGCCACTAAGGAAGGCAACATTCTAATACCATATGTTGTCACACGCATTGTTTGAGCATGATGTTGTCTTTTATACACTAGCGCCAACCACTTTGTCACTACTCATTGGCTGTACTCCATGTAATTGTTTTCAGTTTCATATTTAGCTTCTCAAGCTTGATTGTTTTAGATCAATAAAATAGAGCTTTATTTTGTAAAACCTAGTATCAAGCGGCCATCAAGATTTTTCCTTGACATCACAATATCCTCATATCTAGGCAATTGAGAAACATTGATAAGTTCAATCCTAAATAAAATTCAATGCTAAAGGCTTAAGTTAAAAAAAAAATTAAGTGATAAAAAAAGGTGGATTTTTCTTATGTTTTTGCAATTTAGTCTTTGATTCTTTTAAGAAAAAAGAGTTGAATATTTGTTTGATGTTCAAATTCAGTTCCCATTACTTTAATTATTTCAAATCAATAAAATTTTATTTAATTTTATCAAATCTAAGTATCAACCAATCTTTTTTTTTCTTTTCAAAATTACGAGAACCTTGTCCAGAAACTATCAAGTAATTTGAAATGATAAAATTCAAGAGTCGAAAGAATTGAGTGACAAAAAAAAATATGGCATCATTATAATTCATAGTAAAAATTATGTGTGAACAATGATTCCATAAAATCACAAAATGTTTTTTCTTTTCTTTTTTAATGTAATTTGATCTCCAGGGGTAGTCACTCAGCTGCTTTTGAATCACCACACCACAATCTACTACAAAGCCGTAAGAGACTACCTGTTACTAACTGAAGTTTCTAAATCCGTTTCAAAAAAAGAAAAAGGATTTGTTGCTACATAGATCATTTTCTTCAGTAGTTAGACACAAAAATCAAAGAGTGGTTTAAACTTTATTTTATTTTATTTTATTTTTAGTGGGGGAGCTGGGGAAGTGTAGCTTTTTAGAGAGGCTGCTTTCAGAGATGGCCGCCTCTCTCGTCGTGACTGTCCCAATCAAAGCATTCATGGTCTTTGCTGTAGAAGGTTTATTGGATTCTTATATTTCAACAGTGGCAGTGGGTAATATAACTTGAAAACATGTTTTGCTTAGAATTGCAGTGTCATAATTTTTAAAACTATATAAAATCCTGATATTCTTCTCAATTGAACACAAATATTTGAAGTCAGATGAAACTATAAGGTCAAACGAGGTGGCAGATTGTTGACTTCAGGAACTTTTGAACTGATAAAATTCTGTGTTTTTAATTTTAGGCAACACTTGCCAACTTTCTTTTCTTTCTTTTTTACAAAATAGTAGGGTTAATTTTTTTTTTTTAAAAAAATTACTTTTGATATCTATAATTCGGTATCAAGGTTTAAAAAATTATAACTTGCATTCCGGGTTAACATAAACTCTTATATCAAATAAAAAAAATCAAATTATCCCATATATAATATACATTAGAAACTCAAATAAAAGACAAATACGAAATTTTCTTTCCTCCGAACACAATTTCCCTCTCTTCAATTATCATTTTGTCCTTCTTTTCATAATGATATGATAACTCGAAAAATAGCAAGGAAAAAGATCGGTACAGTAAAGCACCAGGTGCGAAGAATGATGATAAATCTGTTTCTGGGAGTGAAAATCAGGAATCTCCTGCCAAAAAGCCAAAATTGTTTAGCTGTAGAAAGGACCCTGATTACAGTGGCGATGGTAATTACTTTGTTTTGTCCTGCATTGATCTTATTTTCAATTGCATGCTTGCTTTATAAGTTCAGCTCTATTAATTATGAATTCTCCACCACTGTAGTTAATGAAAAGCAGTCTCCAAGTTCATTGCTGGCCCAGGAGGTTGATAATAAGATCAATGCAGGACAGGCATGCCAATAGATTCTGTGAATTTCTCTGGAATCCATCAAATTTTCACCTTTTGCTTCAAGGAATTTTGGTACAGCAGTTAATTGTTCATCACCAAAACTTCCATTTTTGGAATGATTTGGTTTAATAAGGTCAATGCAGGACAGAGACACCCGGACCTGGGTCGCTTGGTGTTGGGGTGCGCCTGGTTTATTTGAAGTTCGGTGAAAGTGGTGGCTATGAAGTTCGGCTGGATTGTGGGTTTGATGAGGATATGGGTTTATGGCTGGAGATAGTGGCCGGTGAGGGATCAAAGGAAAAGAAAGGTGGCGGCTAGGTTAGTATTTACGGGAAGAAGAGGGTGAAAGATCAAAGAAGATGACTATTATGGGTGAACTATTAGGATAGAAATTGTAATTTTTTAAAATTTGATAGGTAATGCAATTTTGAACAAATTATAAAATGATAGAGTTAATTTTTCAAAAAATAATCAGAGAAATGACTTCAAATTCAATATATTATGTTGTACTGTGAAGAACATCACAACCACATAGATAAATTTAAACAACAAATTCAATATATTATGTTGTTGGGAACACCGTAACCTATTAAAATATTATATTTTTAGTTTAATTTAAAATTTAAAATAATATTTATCCCTTACAAATCAAAATAATTGATTTATTAACGCTATTTTATTCTCAATAATTATGATAATTATTAATTAAAATGGTTAGTTGCAGTCAAATTTTTTTTAACTTAGTAGTTTCATTAATAATTATGTTAACAATTTAAATTTTAATAAAGTTTCTTAGTAGGTTAGTTGTGGTCAATTTAAATTTTAATAAGAATTTTTAACTTAGTAGGTTAATTAACAATTATAAATAAAATGACGTTAGTTATTTTAATAACTAAAAATTTTGGAATAAAATTTCTGATAAAGAATTGATCAAAAAAGAAATAAATATTGAAAATAAAAAAAACTTATAATTTTGATTATATTTCAATAAGTCACACTATTACATTGAAATAACATAACTCAATATGCTATTTTATTTATATTTTTTTAAATTGTGCTAATTTATTAAAAAACAAATCATAAGCTAGTTTTACGGGAAAAAAAACTCTAAAATTCTAACACAATTTTTCAATTTTCAGGCACTGCGAACCACAAATCTCTCACACACACACACAATCGTAAATTTTTCTTTTTAAAATACATTAAGTATTAAAGTTGTTTTCTAAAAGAATTCAAAGACTATACAAGTATCTAATTAAATAAATTAATAATTATTTATGTAAAATAAAAAAATCATTAATAATAACTAAAAGAAAAATTAGATAAATTGATAGATGGATGTAAGCCAAGATATTTAATATTGCAATATGCATCATTTACCCAGTTGTGTGTAATGAATTTATTTATGAAAATTAATGTCACATAAACCAATATACATATAAAATTTATTGAATAAAATAAAAGGAAAAACTTTTGTGCAAGGATGCACAGATTAAAAATTATAAAAAAATAAATATTTTTATTTTAAAAAATAAGTTTAATCTATATATAAAAAAATTATAGATGAATCAAACTAATCTTATAGAAATGAAACACACTCTATATAATTAAAAAAAAAAAAAAATTCAATAAAGCTAAGTAAGGAAATTTTTTTTTGAGTCTTATTCAAATAAATCAATTTATTTGATTGGTCAAGATTATAACTCATATTATTAAATCTCTTTAAGAATACTATTGAAATCTAAATATTTTACTAGAAAAATAAGACAACCGGTGCTGTTTTGCGAGACCATCTAGCATCAACTAACAAGAAACAATACTGCCATCAGTTGTCCTGGACGACTTGTATTTTCATTGAAGACATCATGCAGTTAATGATGAATCTCATTTATAAAAAAGAAAAGTAATATAGCGAAAAAAGAAGAAGAGAGGAAACATATACTTTGAATCTGCCATTAGTCATGTTTTGCAACTTAATTAATTAATATAAGAAAAAAGAAAAGAAAAGTCTTGGGCTAAAAACGAAAAAGAAAATAAAAAAAAAAAAGCCCTCCAGATTGGTAAAAAACAGGCAACTCGAAAACCTTCCTAATAGCCAAATCCCAAGAGACAGATTGCAAGCAGCACACCCGAAGCCCATGAAAGATTACTAAAGGAAAGAGTTGAAACACTACTAGGTGAGATCTGAGATAACGGAGCAGGGCTCAAATTTGAAGTTGCCGGAGCTACCAGGACATCAATCTTTTGTCCTGCTTGGCAGTGACCAGGGTAACCACACATGAAGTAGAAGTGGCCAAGCTTTTCAAGAGTGACTGTGTCGGAGCCGTTAGTGTAAGTAGCTAGTGGTGACATTGCATTGCATGACTCGAAACCCTGATGCGTCACTTGCTTCACGTTGTGGAATTGGTTGTTGTAGTTGAAGACAAGAGTATCACCAACGTGAAAATTCTTGTTGGCAGCCCAATCTTGGTAATCCACTTGACCCATGCTTGTCCAACCAGTAGAGTCACCGACTTGGTAAACGGTAGCCATGGAGACTCCGCAAAGAGCCGTCGTCAAGAAAGAAACCACCAGTATTGTTTTCCTGAAATTAACCATGATCGCTTGGAAGACAATGAATATGGGTTGCAAGAAAGCTGGTGCGTAAGAGAGAGCACTGAGAGAGAATTCTAAGGTTTGCTTGAATGGGTTTGTGAGATATAAATCGCCTCAGGTATCCTGTATTTATAGTGCGAATCTAATCCGGATTCTTCAAGGATACGGATTTCCTGATTTGTATATTCTTTTTTACGTAATCCATATCACTGAAGGAGAAGTTCCTAATTTCATGTGTACATACTGATCGAGTTCGGATTCGCGTTGTTGAAGCTGCCATGATTCCCTGAAACATTAAAGGACGAAATTTTTAAAAAAATATTACACAAAAATATTAAAAATAAAAAATAATAATTAAAAAAATAAGGATTAAAATTGAAATAAAAAAATTAGAGGGAAACAAAAAAATTTAAATTTTAGGGTTAAATTGAAAGGAATAATAACATTAACAAAAAAAAATTAAAAGAATCAAGATCAAATTGTAAAAACTAATATATCATATATAGGCTTTGCAAAATTTTAAAGACAGCTTTAATGTGTTCTAAATGCATTTCATAAACAATTATATATCAAAATATCATAAAAAAAAACACAAGAACAAACTTACACAATAGCTGCTTCAAATGGCATTCATGGTTGCTTAGAATGTTGATGGTGCATTGCACAATCTAAAAGCCATGACCAAGTACTTATAATACCCATTATGAATTCAAAAGGTAGTATTGTGCACATCTTCCAAGTGAACTCGAATTTAAAGATACTGGGCTCGAAGATCCAATTTCATAAAAACACTTGGCATCATGTAGCTTATCAATCATATCATCCATAGTAAGAATGGGAAAGCAATCCTTGATTATAGCTTTGTTTAATGCTTTATAATCTATACAAAAATGTTATGAGCTATCCTTTTTCTTAACTAGTTTAATGCTTTATAATCTATACAAAAATGCTATGAGCCATCCTTTTTCTTAACTAGGAAAACTGGTGAGGAAAAAGGACTATAATTAAAATGAATGGTCTTGTTTTCCAGCTTCTCGAATACTTGGCTTTCGATCTCGTTTGACCAACTGGTAACAAACCACGAAGAGGTTTATGATAGGCTCAATGCCAACAAGCCTAAGAAACTTGTCAAATACTGATAAGATCACCTATCTATTGAGGTGTAGTTGTCACAAGCCTAACCTATAATACCTGAAAACCTCACTAACAAAACCTTAAAGAGGAAAGAGTACCCTAAGTCATACATACACAGGGGGTTGTAGCTTCAAAGCACCCCCGAGTAAAAGTCATTACCTCCTTACTAATCCTTTATCTTTTAGAAGGCAACTGAGCCACATAAGCTTCAGGTTGCTGACCATTGACAAAGGCCACCTCCCCAACACTCAAGGTGTTAGGAGCATAATCCTCAAGAGTTTGAGGTTATCTCTCCCTCTTCCAAGGATCTCTTAAAGCACTAAAAGAAGTGATGTCTTCGCTCCTAGAACCAAATCTGCTCCTATGAGAGTCTATTTTTCTAAAGAAAAGGAAAGGAAAGATGTGCAAAGTGAAGATAAAGGAATGATTTACTCAAGAAATCTTCAAAATCAAACTTCATAAAAACTGAGAAAAGGCAAAAAAAAGAAAGAGATAAAGAGCTAGGGTTATAAAGGAGATAATTTATCACCCTCAATGTTGAATGAGTGACTCATCATGTCATCTCAAATCCATTAAAGCCTACTTAATTGTTGCATTAAAGGTGAGCTGTATTTTTTATTCTTGAAAAGACCCTTTCCATTAAAAATGTGACATGTGGTCATAAGAATCCCAACAATTTTATATTAGGCAGGCAAAACACATGGGGAAGGTAAAATATCTCTCTTAAAATACAAGAGGTATTTTCAAAATCTTTGTGTATTAGATATGGAAAGACTCGGGGAGTTACCAATGAATCAATATATTTCATACTAGAATTCAGTCCCTTATACTGGTGCTTTATCCTAGCACCCAACATAGAAATCTAGGATCAGCATCTCTCTACATCCTAGCTAGGCAAAAGGTTCTTTAAGAGTCGTCCATATATCAATTAATATTAATGTTAATTATAATGGTTGATCTCATCAACATTAATATTATGTACAAAATGATAAGAGATGTTTTTCTATAGACACGTGGTACTCCCATCAACATTAATGCCATGTAAAAAGACACTTATATTAACATTAATGTTGATTTAAGGGTCCACCCCCACCACCACTTGGATGAGAAGAAGGAAAATACTTATAACCCCTCGAATAAAAGGAAGAAAGTTCAAGGTATAAAAATTATAAATACTCTTTAAACAACTCAGACAAGAGGGACAATATTCACTCTTTTGTAATATATTCTCAGCATTTATCATACATGAATTAAAAACAAACATTCTTGTTTGTAAAATTTTATTGTTCATTTATTATAACTCCTTACTATAAAGTCACTAACTCAATCATCGATAAGTACTTAAATCCCATAAAAAAAAATGATTGTTTTGCATAATTCAATAACCTTATTTACCCTAAGTTATATATAGATGAAAAAAATTGACATAAATATATAATTATTTATTATTCAACACTCAAAAACTCAAAACTCAAAACTCAAATTCCTTGATATATTGGATTCCAGAATATCATCTCATATTATAATTAACATTTTCATGTTTCAACTTTCAAAGATATCAAAAGATATTGCAACTCATGATGACTTCGGCTTATATCAAAATCATTCTGAACAATTGTAGCAGAAAAGGAGGTAACTATAAATTAGAACCTATAATTTTTTAAAATGAATTAAACAATTCATCTAGTTTCAAAAACTAATTAATTAGTCCTTAACAGATTCGTCAATTCTGCACTTCATACCTAAAATATCCTTTAAGGAAAAGGGGGAGGAGGGAAAGACACGGGGAAAGGGGAGAAAAAGAGAGGATGAGAATGGAAAGAAGGCGAAGGTGAGAGTTGAGGAGATAGAGAGAAGAGATGGTGGTTGTGTTGGCGGAGGAGAGAGAGGCAGCGAGAACGGAAAGGGGATAAAGAAGGAGAGAGAGGAGAGGGAAGGGGGAAGAAGGAAAGAAGAGAAAGGCAAAGAGAGACAGAACAAGGTTATTGCGTTGGTAGAGGGAGGAGGAAAGGATAGGTGCAGGTGGAGAGGTGAGTTGGTTGACGGCGGAAATTTACGAGTTGAGGAAGCAATTTTGAAAACAAGCATTAAAGTAAGGACACCTTATCACCATTCTAACAACAAGCTCGTAAAAAGACAGTAAAAATAGTTAGAAAAACAATCTTTTTCTAGGCAAGACATGATTTCCATATGCATTTTATTAACTAGCCGTGAACAATTAAGCAACAGGGTAATAAGACGAGACATGATGAATGCACAACTCTAGATGGGGACTCACATACCATGTCCATCGAGGATACTTTAGGCAAGCATTCTTTGTTGGCAAATAACTGAACTGACTAGATGCCTAAACTCAAAGACTCAGTCAAATTCCCCCCCTTTCTCTCATATTTTTATCCTCCTCTTTCTTTCCATGGCTAGCCGCGTTTATAGCAAGCATTCTAGAAAAAAATGGTACATCCTTCTTTATGCTTGCTAAAAATAAAAATAAAAATAAAAACATAATCAAAGAGAGCAAGAGAACTTGAGCTTAATCTTAGAAACAAGAAAAGCAGAAAGTATAGTAAAAATAGGGAATACTAAAGGAAATGAAGAATCCAAAGCAGAGGAGAGCAGTAGCTCATCCTCTGCTGGATCACCCCCCAGTGAAAAGTTAAGGTCACTTAGTGCCTCTCCCTTTATTGATGGTGTTTCAAGAAGTGATTCATTTGTGAGGGATAACCACCATTTCCTTGAAACTGCGGATCTCCACCCTGCACCTTCAACGTTGATCACTAATGATCAGGGAGGAGATTATCCTCCTGCAATAGGCTTTGGGGACGCAAAATACATATGTTTGTTGGAATCTTCAAAGTTATGGGCAATTGCAGGCCCCATTGCATTCAATATCCTTTGCAATTACGGAGTTAACTCGTTCACAAACATCTTCGTTGGCCACATTGGAGATATTGAGCTATCTGCGGTTGCAATCTCTCTGTCTGTCATTGCAAATTTCTCTTTTGGTTTCCTGGTCAGCTTCCCTCGGATCCTCTTTTTGTTTTCTTGTAGTTATTTATTGTTGAAGCAGTGAATTTGCATTATAGTTTAATTTCCAATGTTTGGTTTTGATAACTAAAACAAAGTTGGGTGTCCTAATCTTACATTCATTGAACCTTTCCGAATCTTTTTCTGCATTTGGTTCCAAGTCGTGGTAGGATCTCTGTTTAAAATTTATAGATGAGCTTTATAGATGCCAAGAGTAAGGATAAAAGTCCTTTGCTTGGTTCATAAGGTATCAAGGGCAGTGCTCAAAGTAATTCTTACCCCACCTCTCATGCTTTACAAGGGAGAGAACCGGTAGGCTAAACACCATTTATAATCTGATTGAAAGTTAATGATTAGGGAAAACCTGTTGGGGCAAGATTCATAGTTTCTAGCACATACTTCATTGGCAGGAAAGAAAAAAGAAAAAAAAAGGAGCCAATTCTTGATCAGCACCTTTATGATTGACTACTTATTTATCTTGTTGAAATCCATCTTTAAGCAATGGAATTTAGCTTCTGATTTGTGAGACCATGTAAAGGGTGTGTCGCACATTTGATTTCATTTTACCGTTCTAGCAATCCACTAATTGTTAGATTTATTTAAAATGCAGCTTGGTATGGGCAGTGCTCTTGAAACGCTATGTGGACAAGCATTTGGAGCAGGGCAAGTAAATTTGCTTGGAGTGTACATGCAAAGATCATGGATAATTCTGTTTGTTGCTTGCTTGTTCTTGTTGCCGCTGTATGTATTTGCTACTCCAGTACTAAAACTGCTTGGACAACGAAAAGATATCGCGGAACTTGCTGGAAAATTTACTATTCAAGTTATCCCTCAAATGTTCTCGTTAGCCATCAATTTCCCTACTCAAAAGTTCCTGCAGGCACAAAGCAAGGTTGGAGTTTTGGCATGGATTGGTCTTGCAGCTTTGATCGTACACATTGGGGTGCTTTATCTCTTCATAAACGTATTCAAGTGGGGTTTGGCTGGTGCTGCCATTGCTTATGACATCTCATCTTGGGGCATTGCTTTGGCTCAGTTAGCTTATGTGGTTGGTTGGTGCAAGGACGGATGGAAAGGATTGTCTTGGTTAGCCTTTAAGGACATTTGGGCTTTTGTTCGGCTCTCCATAGCTTCAGCTGTGATGCTTTGCCTGGAGATTTGGTATTTTATGACCATAATTGTTCTTACTGGACACCTTGAAGATCCTATCATCGCAGTTGGGTCCCTTTCTATCTGGTGAGAAACCCCTTCGCTGAAATAACACTTCCTGTGCACATTCCATATCTTACAGTAGTAATGAAAACTTGAAAACATTTTCTAAAGCAAATAAAAGCACCTTGAGAGGAGCAGAAACAGATTTCCTATTTGATTACTAGAGACATGTTAGTGGGACTATTTTTGGTTCGTTGATCTTGGCTTCAATTTCTTTCTCAGCATGAACATCAATGGTTGGGAAGGCATGTTGTTTATTGGAATCAATGCAGCTATAAGGTACAGCTAACCTCACCTCATTTTCTGGCTTCCTTTTGCATTAGGATTATATATCTCCCTTTCATTGGATGTCAACATTCCTCATGAACAACGGGCTTTCCTTTATTTCGCAGTGTTCGAGTTTCTAATGAGCTAGGATCAGGCCATCCGAGAGCTGCAAAATACGCTGTCATTGTCACATGCATTGAGTCTCTCCTTGTTGGGATCCTTTGTGCAGTGATTATTCTGGCAACTAGGAACCATTTTGCTATAATTTTTACTGCTAGCGAAGAGATGAGAAAAGCGGTGGCCAATTTAGCATACCTTCTTGGTATAACCATGATCTTAAATAGCATTCAGCCAGTAATCTCAGGTATAAATATGCTAACAATATATATAAAATCCCTATTGATAGCCATGGAATAATTAGGTTGCGTTTACTTGTGAATTTTTTTTTCATTTTTCAAAAAAAAATAAAAATAGAAAACTAAAAAAAGGGTGTTTATTAACTGAGAATGAAAATTATTTTCTTGTCTAATTCTCCATTTTCTTAGAAAATCGAAAAACATTTTCATGTCTTTTTAATATTTTCAAGATAAGCCAACCAAGATACTTGTTTTCTACATAAAACTGTATCTAAAAAGCATGTTTCCTTAATTGTTCATAGAAAGTTTCTATAAAATAAACAGGGAAACGAGAGATGAATACCGAGATACTGTTTTCTGAAGAAAACAACAACATTAACCTCGCCAGTACGTATAACTTACATCACATGCAGGTGTTGCTGTGGGAGGTGGCTGGCAAGCCTTGGTGGCTTACATAAACTTGTTTTGTTATTACGTTGTTGGCCTTCCTCTAGGGTTTCTTCTTGGTTACAAAACAAAATTGCATGTCAAGGTATTCTTTTTTCATCACCTTTACGATCAAACCAGCATAGTTAAACTGGAATGCTAAGCAACTGCAAACTATGTATGGATCAGACCTGGTTAATAAACTGGAGTAGTTCATGTATTGTCATTAAATACTACTTTCTTACAGGGAATTTGGATAGGCATGATTATTGGGACTTGCCTGCAGACATTGATCCTTGTTTATATTGTTTATAAAACCAACTGGCACAAGGAGGTGAGTACCTTACTTACACTTCTTGACTGTGATTTTGTGGACATGAATATTATTGCTGCATCCATGTTTATGACTCTAGTCTATTGTTCCATGTGATCATCCACCATCAGTTAACCTTGCGGGAAAAAAAGAGAGAAATGATTAAATGTTTGATCATCTGTTTCTACTCTTTTTTATTTGTTCCTCGGCTTTGATTTAGAGTTGAATTTTCAGGTTGAACAAGCATCTGAACGAATGCGAAAATGGGGTGGACAAGAAGAGCAACAACTATCCGGCGATTCGAATCAAATCAACATTTTGACCACTTAAATTTCTCCTGGCACCATAAATGCCTAAAGAATTTTCTTGTATGCTTAGAAATTTGTATTTGTTTTCCGTTGTCCAATTCAATAATTTAGGCGGTGTATTAAACAATTCCAGAATTTAATTTCATCAAAATTCAAATGCTTCTTGCAAGTATTGTCCTGTTCTTATGACTAAAATGGATAAGATTCGGATTCAAGCCTTATATAACCCTACTTGCCTGGAAGAATAATACCACTACACTTTATTTGGGATGAAGATTAAGAAAACGAAAGGGATAGAAAATAAAATAAAAATTCCCTCCTTTGTGTTTGGATGGAAAGAAAATGGAGGAACGAGAATCAAGAAGTTGTTTTCGCTTGGTTTGGGAACTAGAAGAAAAAGGAAGGGAATTTTTTAGTAGTAAGATTATGCTCGTAACCACATAAATTTCTCTAGTTTTTCAAATTAAGGGTAGATTTGTAGATCTAATACTTAAAATCATATTCTAAAAAAAAATTAAAGTAAAATCCTCCCGCTTCCGCTGCAAGTTAGAGAGAAACGATTCTGTGGATTGGAGGAAAGATTCTCTCTTCAGTTTCCAATTTTCTGCTTGAAAATGACCGTTTTCTGTCCGCCTACTTTCTTTCCTGCCCCACTTTCCCTCGTTCCAAACACGGCGTTTCTTGTTTTGTTTTCTAGATTCTTTGCTGGCATCCAGTTTAGGGTGGCTTCTGATATTTACTTAAAAAGGATCCCTCCGTTGCAATTCCTTATAACCTTCCCGCCCTTTTCTTTGACACCCTTTTTAATTCCTTATATCATCATTCCGGACCTAACTACATATTTTACTAAATTACTGTGAACCCCGTTTCTAGCTTCCAGTAATTGCAATCTCGCCCATACATTCTTTGTCTTCATTTGTTTTTAGTGGCACATACATTCTTTAACATAATATATTTTTTTTTAAATCAAGATTTAAAATAGTTTTTTCAAAAAACAATAAAATATATTTTTTTAAAGAAGTTATAGATATTATATGTGAATCTTTAAAATGTGTTATTTTTTTAAATAAGTTTTCAATTATGATAGTTTTTATTTTTTTTGCTATGGTACTGCTTAGAAAACACTCGATAAAATTTAATAATAAGATATTATATGTGAATCTTTAAATTGTATTATTTTTTTAAATAAGTTTTCAATTATGATAGTTTTTTTTTTTTTTTGCTATGGTACTGCTTAAAAAACACTCGATAAAATTTAATAATTTTATGGTGATTTTAATCCATCTAAAATCATTGTTGTATGTTGATGAAAAATTCAATTTTTATCACTTAAAAAAATTATAAAAGTAGATAGATAGATTCAAGGTCTGATTTTAATCAAGCGTTAAAAGTTTTTTTATGATTCTTTTGTGCATAATATTAAAATTAAAAAAATAACTAAAATGCCTTAATAATGTACTATGATCTGTGGAAAATACTACAGATTTGAATAGTGGTTCTTTTTCATTCAAGTTTTTTTTTCCTTTGGTTACTTATTTTTTTTATTTTATTCTTTAATACTTTGTTTATTAAAATTAAAAGTTTATAGTTTGTTTTGATTTATTTTTATGTGATTATTATAATTTTAATAAAAAATCCAATATCGAGTTGGTGTTTGATTTCACAAAAAAAAAATGATTTTATTGTTTGCAAGAGATTGAAAATGAGAAGATCAAAATTGAAACAAGAAAAATAGCAGCTTTTTTTATTAAAAAAAAACAAATATGGTGTCAACCCTAATCCTATTTTTTGGATTTGGTCATCGATTTTTTTTTAATTTTATCCATCAATATCATGTTGGTTGGGATTTGGAGTTGGTAATTTGATTTACTTTATATGTTGTTATCGCGGTCTCGAGAAAAATATCATAATATTGGGTTGATGTTCAATTTCATAAAAAAAAAAAAACATCTGATTTTATTGTTTAAAGAATATTGAAAATAAAGAGACTAAAATTGAAAAAAGAAAAAAGAAAAAATGAGAGCCCTTTTTATAAGACAATGTGGTGTCAGCCCCTTTTTGGTTAATTTTTCCTTAAGGTATTTTCAATTTGCGTTTTAAAAGTGCTTTTGAAAAAATTTGAATTTTATTTATTTTTTTCTTTACTTCAAATTAATATTTTTTTTTGTGTTTTTAGATCATTTTGATGCGCTGATGTCAAAAATAATTTTTAAAAAATAAAAAAAATATTATTTTGATACATTTCCGAGTGAAAAACACTTTGAAAAACAACTGCAACCACACTCTCAAACACTTAAGTTTAGTCCAAAACTTTATTTTATTCATATTTCAGTCCTTGAATTTGAGAAAGGACAAAAAGAGTCATTGAAAAATGACGAATGAGAGAGAAAAAGTCCAAAAGAATTTTATTTTAGTGTCAAAGTATTCCTTTTTATACGAGAAGTTTCTTTAAGGAGTTTTTAGGTTTCTATGTTGTTGAAAAAAATAGATCGGAGTTTGAGGGGTTTTCTTTTTTTATTTGATTTTGTATTTTTGAACCATTTTTAGAGATTTTTGAGTTGATAAGGTTTTTTAAGATTCTAAAAGTATTTTTAGGTAAAAACATGTTGAAAATAAATTTTTAGATCAAATACTCATCTCCTTGGTTTTTCGACCACCTTCATGGTGGCTAGAATTTGAGCAAGACAACAAAGCATCGTCCAATTCTTTTAAAAACAATTGGGCAAACATGTAGGCATAGTCGAGCAAGTCCACACACATAGGCTTATTTTTAAAAACTTGGGCATGCTTGGCCATCCAAACTCACACACCTAGCCTTTTAAAAGTAAATCCAACACACACACACACACACACACACATATATATATATATATATATATAATTTATTTTGAAATTAAGATGTCTTTTAGATATTATTCTATGAAAATCCATTTAATTTTTATTTTGCTTTTAAACCATCATTCTTTTTTACAACCCATCATATTCAATTTATTTTTTAATTTTATTTGGTTACTTTGCTATGGTCATCAATTTTTGTTATCATATATTTAAATGAAAATAGTTTTAGAAAAATGAACTTAATAAACCTTGTTGGGTCCATGATTCAGGTTACGGGTTTGACTGATTGACCTAGATTGATCTCATATATCACTTCCTTAATATTAAAAAAAAGGATATCAACTTGAAATTTTTCAAGTCAATCCATGTTTATACCAGTCTTCTATGTTAACTTTAGACCTACCAAGTCAATTGGATCACATTAAATCAATTGCCACATGATTTAATTTAAAACTCATGTTAACCAAGGATTTGGGTCGAAATCGAAAGGTGACAAGATGACCAATTAAACTGGATTTAATGACACTTTTAAAAAGTTTCTCATAACAACGCACAAACATTATATTATTATTATATTTTTTAATGTACTCGCATTAAAATTTTCAGGTATTAATTTTTTTTTTTAGAATTGAAACTTGTTTCTTAAATCATGATAGATTGTTATCAAAGAAATAAAAATTTTGGATAAAAATTTCAAGAAAAAATTGAATACATTAATGAGACAAATGGATTTTAGTTAGAGATATATCTTTTCTATATTCTTATTTTAAATAGTCCTGACTTTTTTGGATATCTCTTTTGAATCCTTTTAGTTTTTATTAAATAAATATAAACTGATAGATTTTTTAAATTAAAGATAATAATAAGAAAAAAATTTACTAGCAAATTATTTTTTTCAATGAAATTTAAATTATTATTTTTCTTATAAAATATATTAGAGCCATATAATTAAGTTAACAAAAATTAAAGGTCTTCTTATGGCATTTGACCTGATAGCTTTTATTGTGTTTATTTCTCAACTTCACAATTTAATTTTTAATTAGCATTAAATTTTTTTAAAAAAATTTATTAGTGCATATGATCCTCAATCTATTTTATTAAATGTATGCATCATATTTTGAGTTAATTAAGTTTTTTCTTGCTACTAGAAAACATATTAGCAACCTTGAACATTCTTTTTTTACATTAAAAAAAATTATTCCAACCTACGACGCAGCTTAAGCCAATTATCTAGTAATGAATTTAAAACTAAACACATAGCAATAAAAAAACTTGTTTGGGTTTCATTTTTCAAAGAGAGTGAGAGATAGATGAAAGAAAGAAAAAGTTTTGAGTGCTCATTGTTCCTTGAGCAACCATACCAAAAACAACAGGTGTAGGAAACTTATGAATCCCAATCATTAACAAAAACTAAAAGGCGTAGGGTTTTTACTATAGCCCTATGCCATTGTAGACACAAAAACAGAGTACCGTAGATTACAAGCATGCTCTTATTTTTTTTAGTTCCCAAACCTTTTTTCCCTGTGATGTGATCCCTAAATTGTCAAATTGATGGTCAATTGCTCCTAATTTGTTAGGAAGGACAAAATTCAAAGATTGGATATCAAAGTTAAAAAAAATAGGGAAAATAGATGGTGATTTTAAAGTTGGCATTGAAAATTAATTTTGATCCATCTACTTTTCAAATGGTTCATTGTCAATCCATTTATTTTTCAAAAAAATAAAGTTTGGTCCAAAACTTCATCTTACTTATTTTTTGAGTACCTAGTTTGAGAGAGGAGAAAATGAGTTATTGGATTTTGGTGACAAAGAGAGAAAATCGTAAATTGGTACCAATTTTTGCCACAAAAAAATGTCATTATTGATTTCAATGGGTTCCATTCAATAAATAAAGTTTTATTTGTGTGTTATTTGGCATTCACCTTATCTGAGATGGTAAATATAAACTCGATAAATTTTATAAATTTGATTTTATTTTTGGGTTTTTGTCTATTTTTGGATTATCTGAACCCATTAATGGATTTATTCGAATATCTAGGGTTTTTTTAAGTGTTTGTTGGTAAAAAAAATGTTGGAAAATGATTTTTCAAGCATGAAATACTTCTGCTCTAATTTTTCAATAATCTTTTAGTTGATGGTTTCTATGAATATAAATGATTAGTCATTAATTTCTAAGAATGCAGTTGACCCATGATCTATATTATTTTTTTAATCATTTTCCTGTTAAGAGGAGAGTAGCCAAAAAAACATCTGAAAATGAGTCATGTTAATAATAGGGTGACAACTTAAATTATACCATCATTGTGCTAATATCAATCAATGTAACCACTTTGGCAACCTATACATACTCAAGCATCTTAAGTACATTTCTAGGCATTGGTTAACCCTCTTATATTGCTCGCTAGTTTAAAGGTGATATGCATAACCCATATGTAATTTGGCCCCCAACAACTTGAATAACTCTTTCTACAAAAGATTAGTGAAAATCTTGTCTTCATCGGTAACAATAACTGCTGGTTGTCTATGCAGAATATAAAATTAGTCTATGAATATTTGTGCAATATCTTAAGCAGTATATGGATAGGAGATAGCTATAAAATGTGCATACTTAGTGAATCGATCAACTATCACTATAATGATATCCTTTCCTTTTAAAATTGGCATGCTTTTAATAAAATTCATGATAATATTAACACAAGCTCTTTTGGAAGTGGTTACAATAACCTAGGATAGTCACCCTCTCTATCTTGGCTTGTTTACAAACCATGCACCTCACTTCATAGTATAGTTCATTGGTGGCTAATAAAAAAAAGGTATTGAGTCTTTTATATGCATTATGTACCTCTCCATGCCCATCAATATAAAAATCATGCACTATACTAACTAATTTAGATTTCAAATATCTTTTTTTGTCCAATTACTATTCTTCATTTATATTTCATAACTCTATTTGTCAAACTATAATCTGGTCATTCAGTAGGATTAACTAACTGTTAAGTAGTTATTTCTTGTACCTAGGATCATCCTTGTAAGTAATCCATCAAAAACAAAAAACAATTCAGCCCAAGTGCATGGATCTGGGTTTTCCCACCCAAGCATGCCTTGGTCTAAGTAGCTGGCTAAGTGCAAGAGCCTGACAACTTGGCCTTTTTTGTTATGTTTTAATTTTTTTAAAATTTGATTTAAAAAATAATAATAACCTTCTTTTTTATGTATTTTTTACTTTGAATTAATTTTTTATTTATTTTAAGTTAATGACCTCTCTTTCTATTTTTAAAATATTTATTTTATCTATTTTAAATAGTATTTATTTTTTGTATTTTTATAATGTTTTAAAAAGATTAATGTAATTTATATTTAATTATTTTCGTTTTATATTTTATATAAATAAGCTATATTTGCATGATGTATTTTTTTTAAAAAAATTTGTTTTTTGTAAGAAAAAATAAACTCTAAGATAAATATATATACAAATTTAAAAAAAGTCGAGCAAAATATTTGTATACTCATATGTCTTTTATTTTTATAAAAAAGATTAGCTTTTCATTTTAGTATTTAATTAATACTACAATTATTTTTTAGTTTATTGGTTTACATATTTTTAAATTTATTCCATTAAATATAAATAATATTTTAGAATTTTTTAATTAAAAAATCATTATAACACATTATTTTATTATGTTAAAAATTAATTTAGAAATCTACTCGTGAAGCAGCGCAGGTTATAAAGCTAGTATAGACTAAATTGAATTGACTTGAGAGAACAGAAGAAATTCATCTAACACGGTTATTTTCCCTGGGGGCACATGATTTGTCTTTGAAATCTATTGGCGGCATTATTCTGTCATTGAATTTAAATGTTTTTCAAATTCAACCAAATTCTTATCCTATGCTACCCTTAGCTGAGTAAAATAGACTTAAAAAGCCAACTTATTTATAATATTTATATTATTTGACTTATATAGAAGTTAAATAATATGGATACTATAAAAGATAATGAATACAATTTTTTTAAAAAATAACATTACAAGTTGGGTGGTGGGTAGAGATTTTTGAAATATAATTAATTTGATCCAGCCCGTATATCCTGCAACAACAAACATAATTTGTTGTTATATACCTAAATTATTTGTCACGACTTATAATAAGTTTTGAGCTAATTTATTGAGCTTAAATTTTAATTTTAATTAAGCTCAATAAAATTAGCAATATAACCTAACCCATAAATATCTATAATATTCATAAAATATTTAGCCCAACTTGATATATCTAAATTGCACGAATCTAAATAAATTAAATAAATAAAGTTTATAATTTATAAAATTATCATAAATTAAGTAAAATATAATTATATGCTCAAATCCAAGTCAACTATATCCATCAACTTCTTTTTACACTACTTCAAACTCAGAATAGGCTAGAAAAGTTTGCAAAGATTGGAGTTCCAATTAATTCAATTCGTGACTTGATTAAAGAGAAAAAAAAAAGACATTTGGAATCAATTTGACAAAAATTGTAAGAATTGGCAAGTCAAGGACCAAAATGAAGAAGTTGGCAAAGTTTGAGGATCCAATTAATTCAATTATGGATTTAATTAAATATAAAAATTGACATTTAGAGTCAGTTTGACCAAAATTAAAAGAATCGACAAGACAATGATCAAAATGGAGAGGCTTAATTCTTTTAAAGCACTTGTGAATTCAAGAGTTGTTTATAACCAAAATAAACACAATAATAAAAATCAAAGGGGATATTTAGGTATAGAGCTATGTGAGTATTATCGTTTTAGTTTACATAAAATCTAAATAGTTTAAGACATTGCATTCAGTATTTTACAAGTAAATTTAACAGTATTTCACTAAGAAATGTTCAAAACCAAAAACTACATCTCGTGATGTAGTGATCTATCAAATCAATATCTTTATATAAATATTTGAGTTGTTTTTAGACTAGTAAGACAATTTTCATTCATGCAGAGGATTGTTAAGAGATTTAGTTAAAAAAATATGGTTAATGGGTACATTTGAAACCAAATTAAAAGTAAAGTCCACTCATTTTTAGTGTCAAGACTTTGTTGATTTAATCTTTAATATAAGCTCTTTTCCATATAATATTAGTATGTTTTAAACAAATTATAGGTGAATGAGAAATTAATCTCAAAGAACTATTAGTTGGTATGTTTTGGTGAAACCTAAAACCCTCTAAAAATACATTATCCTATATAGGAAAAAAAAAAACTTTATTGGTATTTGTAAAGTAAGAAGTTTAGAAGTTAAAACTAGGCTAAAAAAGCACCTAGGCAATAACAGCCCGACCCAACATGCTGTATATTGTCCGTTTTGGGCCTTACCGCCCTCACAGTTTTATTCCTGGTGACGCGAGCCCATTTCTGAACCTGACGCCGCAAAACGCATACAATATGTTAGCAACCAGCACTACTAATAAGGCCAGCTACCAAACCCTCACCCCCCGATGTGGAATATTACAATTCACCCCTATATTGTCTGCTTTGGGCCTTACCGCCCTCACGGTTTTGTTCCTGGTGACGCGAGCTCATTTCTGAGCCTGACGCTCCAAAACGCATACAACATGTTAGCAACCAACACTACTAATAAGGCCAGCTACCAAACTCTTACCTGTCGATGTGGGATATTACACGGGCTTTTAAAGGAAAGAGATCTTAAGTAAAGTAGATTTTGAACTTAAACTCACATACACACGTGTGTGCTGGCCCGGCCTAGCTTACGCTCGGGCTCGGGCTCCGAGTCAAGCTTAGGCCTAGGTTTGAGTTTGGCTTTATTGTAAGATAATATTTTGGGCTATAAAAGATATTTTTTTTACGAACTAAATTTTAGACTCGGACATAGTCTATGAAAAATTATTTTTTTCAGCCAATTAATTTGTTCAGTCCATGAAAGGAAAAACTTGATCAGTTTTTCTAGAATTCTTTCAACAATATATGAACATATTTTTCAACTCAAAAGTCACTTTATTTAAATAAAAAAATATTAATGTTTAATTATAGTTTATCATGGGGAAGTCCATCAGTTTTTTGTTATTAAAATTCTCCATAAAAAGGAGTTGAGAAAGAATATTTGGGTATAGTTAATTCTGCAATGTTTTGGTATAATTTGACATTTTTATTCACTAAATTTTTCAACATTGTTTTTCTGGTTTTAAACCTTTCTTTTCTTTTAAAATTTATCATAGTTTAGAGTTTAAATTCAGTCCTTGTAGAGGGATAATTGAGTATTATTTTCTTGGTTCATTGAACTTTATTTAGTAGTTCACCTAAACAATGTGGTGTTGTTGGAATTCCATGAAACTTATTAAAAAAAAATCATTTGCATCTAACGAGGAGTAATAAAGCTTTACGAACAAAAAATTGATCTTTGACAATAACAAAACTTGATCAAATTAAAATGCATCAACAAGTAAATACATTACTTTGGTTTTGTTGCCTTGTTTTTTTATTTTTATAAGAGTCAGAATGATACATGTGATTTAACAATATTAATCAACTCTCAAAGTCTTATATATATTAAATTTATCTAAATTAAGTTACGTGGACATTTCATATAATAAATTAAAATTGTTATTTTTATTTATTATTTTCTTAAATTACTTAAACGATATTGATATGATAATTAATTTATCATCTTGACTAAATTAAGTGAAGTATCATTCCTTTGTCAAACATATCACCCAAGAAACCAATAAAATAAAATAAAATCATCCAATTACATGGAATGATTTATTTGAGTTTCAAGACAGTCTAAAAATCAAATGTGATGGCTATAAGTAAGTTTTGTTTGTATTTTTTTATTTGTAATAATTAAGAAATTCAAATTTATTAAAAAACTAAATAAAGTTTTTCATTGGCTCAAAAAGCAATTAGGTGGGGCCACAACCATATTTGACCTTCAAAAAATATTTCTAGTTCCTAGAATATCCTCACCCCTTTGATAAAACCATAATTAACTCACCTTCTTAACTCAACCCAAGAGTTAATAATTAACCAAGGTTAAGTCAATGATGACCACTATAAATAAAGGATCCTTGTGGCCATATTCCTCAAAACCCTACTCTATTCATTTTATTTTATTCTTTCCATTAGAGCTTCTAGCATCTCCAACCAAGCCTAAGAAGTCCTATAAAAAAGAGAGAGAGAGAAAAAGAAAGAGAAAAACAAGAGAAAGGAAAGACTCCTAAAAGAGGGAGGGTCAAGCAAGAAAGAAAGAGAAAAGGCCAATCCCCCAGAGAGGGTCAAGACAGTAATCACAACCTCACCAGTGTTTGTAATTGAAACCCCACAACCACAACACAAGTTTCACACAAACAAAACCTACAAAATTCTGGTATGTCTCTCCTTCTTTCTATTTTTCTCTTTAACCCCCAGAACATTACTCTTTTAAGATTTTGAAAACTAGGGTCTCTGTCTGTTCAAAACTTATTTTCTAGCCCTCCATTTAGACACTCTTTCCCTCTTCTCTCTCTAAATACATAAAATCCATTTAAGAGAGAGAGAGAGAGAGGGCGGGACCATAAATTTATTTTCAGGCGTTTCAAAACCCTAGATCAGCCCCCAATTTCCCGCCAAAACCCATCTCCTAAATACGACCTGTTTGCAAAAATCGTGCATATAATAGCGTACCCTTTTCTCTTAATGACTGTTGCTTATTAGTAATGACTTTTTGTTTTTGCTTTTGTTTTTGATGATAACAAAGAGAACAACTAACCCATTTTTAGGGTTTTGAAACAATGGCAGGTTGGTCAATGATAGCTAATGATTCTACAAAAAACCCACGAAGAAAGATAGCCCCGAACAGGTTTTGGGTGGATCCTGAGCCGAATTCAAAAGGGTCCGTTGTAAAAACCAAACTCAATTACCAGCTCAGGAGTTGTTTTGATAAGTTTTCAGAGTCATTTTTCAAAGAGGTTTGTGGGTTAGATAGTTGTTTATGGACTCTACCTCCAATGCTTGGAAATGGGCAGTTTGTAGATTTGCTTAAACTGTTTTTAGTTGTGAGAGAGAAGGGTGGATATGATGTCGTTTCCAAAAATGGGTTGTGGGGTTTGGTTGCTCAAGAGTCTGGGTTTGGATTGAGCCTTGTGCCGGCTGTGAAACTGGTCTACATTAAGTACTTAGACGCATTGGAGAGGTGGTTAGAGAGGCTTCTTGTTGACAGTGTAGAACTCAACACGGAGTTGAGTGATATCGGGGTTAATGTGGTTGGGGCTGTAATGGAATTAGGGGCCGAGTTCAAAGGGTTGTTATCAGAAATGCCAGAGAAGGAGTTTTTGGAATTGAAATCGGAGTTGAACGTGGATGCCGAGGTGGAGTCTTATGAGAGTGAGAAGTTTGTCGAGGATGAAGAACCTTTGCATATAGACTTAACTAAGCGTGGTGTTGATTACGTGGAAGTTGGTGAATCAGGTGATAATGTGGTAAAGAGTGTCATGGTGGATGATTCCTTTTCTAACTGGAATGTGAAATGCAAGGATGTTGGTGAAAAACTGATATCTGATTCCAGGAAAAATGAGAAAGTGGAAAATGAGGATGAGGTGAAGAGTGTGGTGGTGGTGGAAATTGATGGAGACGGGGAAGGAGATAAGGGTGATAACAGTGAGGTTGAGGAACTGGATTTAGCAACTTATAACGAATCTGTTTCTAGTCGTAAGAGGAAGCGAGAGTCCATTCCTAGAATGCTGAACTGGGTTACTGGGATTGCAAGGGATCCATGTGATCCTGTGGTTGGATCATTACCTGAGTGGTCAAAGTGGAAATTTTATGGGAATGAGGAATGCTGGAAGCAGGTTTTGTTGACTCGGGAAGCATTGTTTCTGAAAAGAAATGTTGATTCAACCTCAATTGCAGAACGCTCTTTTCGGCAGGTATCTATCACTTACTGATGCTTCCTGCTATTGTAAGTAAAGTTGACTTAGAGCATACTGTCCTTCATAGATGGTGTTGTGTTATTTATTTACTGGTTAAAATTACATCTCTGTATGTGTAAATATGGATTTATGATCTCTTGTATATAGATATGATGGGCACGCACAGACATTATTTATTGTAGTCACACTTATCTTCTGTTACCTTTTCTCATTCCTTCACAGTGCACAGAGTGTAACTTCTCATTTTTCTGATCATTGTTATCGAACTTTTTGGCCATTGAGTTGCTGTTATATCCAATGCTACTATGCGTGGAATGAGTTTATAATGGTTTCATCTGATTCTATACTTGGCCATTTGCCTTTTTGCAATGATTTTTACTATCTTGTGTAATGCATTCACCTAGGGCCAAACAGTTTACAGGTGATGGCATATTCTCATCATATACTATCTTACCCATTTGGCAAGGGGGTTTCTAATTTACATAGTATTTTGGCCCTTGCAGCTTTTGAATTTGTCACCTGATAGGCTCTGTTAACAAATGAGGTCACTGGTTGTTTATGCTGTTTCTATGTTAAAATTGATTTTAGGTCACACGTGCATGTTTTTGTTTGATGGAAAGTGTCCTGCTATGGGTTGGCAGCTGATTGTGATGTCCCATTAAGTTTAATGCCTTAATTTGCTGATCATCTAATGCTTACATTTATCCATGCAAATATCGTTATGTAGCTTAGTTTATTTTAACACCATAACAATCCAAGCATCTCCAATTCATTACATATTGTAAGTCACAATGTTTTACCACGTTGTAGAAAAATCCGAAGATGCATCCATGTAGGTATGATGATCATGCTGGATCTAGTTACAATCTTAGAGAGAGGTTAAAATGTAGAAAGAAGCCACTTCCTGGGGAAACATCTTCTCAAGCACATGTTTGTTCACAGTCATCTTCTGGGGAAACATCTTCATGCATGAACGGGGTTTATGATGGTGATTCTTCAACTGAACATTCAGTGCTTGACTTTCCAATTACAAAGAGAATTCCTGTGGGGCCAGTTTTTCAGGCCGAAGTACCAGAGTGGACTGGTGTGGTTTCCAAAAGCGACTCAAAGTGGCTTGGGACTCAGGTTTGGCCACTCAAAACTTCAATTAACAAATTTGTTATTGAAAGGGAACCTATTGGTAAGGGAAGGTCAGATTCATGTGGATGCCAAGTGCCGAAATCTATAGAATGTGTCAGATTTCACATTACTGAGCGAAGGTTGAGAGTGATGCGTGAATTGGCGAAGGCTTTTAATCAGTGGAGATTTGATAGGATGGGTGAAGAAGTTAAACTCTCCTGGACAGTTGAAGAACAAAAGAAGTTTGGAGCTACAGTGAGGTCAAATCCTCTCTCTCTCGATAAGAATTTTTGGGTTGAGATATTCAAATGTTTCCCTGGTAGGAGAAGGGAAGATCTGGTGAGCTACTACTACAATGTATTTCTTTTGCAGCGCAGAGCAAACCAGAATAGGTCTACTCCAGGTAACATTAATAGTGATGATGAATCAGAATGTGAATTATTAACCAATGGCTCTGGGCGTGAGGCTGTCAATTCACCAGGCTCTCTCTTATCAGCAAAGAAGCAGCATAAACATGTTAAATAGTGTCTGATCCGGTTGACACCTAACCAAGATATAGAGCCTGGCAGTTTCCTTTTTTCCTTTTTCCTTTTCGGTTTTGCTATTTGGCAATTTTGAATGGCTGCTACAGAATTTCCACTGCCTTGAAAAGCGGATGTTTAGCAATTCAAGTTTGTGCATTGGTGGGTAATTAAAGGAGAGAATTGATGACAGCTGTTGTTGTGGGAGCAGCAAACTGTAAGAGCTCAACCAGCCAAATTGATTTTGAAGTGCTTTTTGGTTCATTTCTTCTGGTTTTTGAGACATACCCCTGTTCATTCATGTATTGCAACATCGATTTCAGGTATCTTCACTTAGCAAAACCTTTTCCTTTTTAAGCTGTTTGGTGACAAGGCTGGCTTCAGTAGGAACATTAGGAATACAGTGAAATGTCCAATTGGTTGGTTAGATGGAGATGGATATTAGAAAAGTGTATACTGTTATTCAAATTGTAGTCTCTCATCTATTTTTGGTACATGCACTTGATATAGTAGATTTTAAACATGAATGGAACCTAGTCTTGCCCCAGGCATTTGCATTTTCGATTGTGCTGTTTTATTCTTGTAGAATTGCATGAAGACAACAAAATGTTAGGTGCATAGAGAAAACCACACGACTTTTGTGGTATTGAAGATGAGAGAGAAGTCAATTGTAAGGATGGTTGTTTCAAATGTTATGCTTGAATTTGCATGTTTTTAACCGCTTATAATTTGGAAGTCAACTTTCAAGACCATTTGTGCTTTGATGAGTGGCACCAGTAGCAGGTGTGAAGAAAGGTAAATAAAAAGAACAATTTTTTTGCCTTGAGTCATGTTCCATTCTAGTTTTTTTTGGGGTGGAAGTGCGCATTTCAGAGATACACTTCGAGGTTGATATTCACCGTTTTGTTCTTCCTTTTGAATGGATTTGACAGTTTAATGGAAGAAAATGGCTGGTTTGAATATAGGGTGGATTTCAAGTTTGCTTGAAACGAACCAACAAATTATTAGTTTTTATGTTGTAAATGCTTCGACTGTTGTTTTGGCCTTGGCAAAATGGAATGCTTAGTGAGTGAAAATGCTGTCAGATTATCTGGGGTTTAAGCATGTACCTAGGTCGCATGTGCGAACGGTAGGGGTCTTTAGTTTTGGCAAAGGCGTGTTGCATGTTGTTTCTCTGTTGAGTGTATGACCTGAGATTTGAACTGCATGCTTAGGTTTAGCTCGTGGCAAGTTCATTATGGTTTTCCTTTAGGCATCTCCATCAATAGTATGCATACAGAGATATCAAGAATTCATGAATCGTTTGCATTATATTATAATTAAAAAAAAAAAAGAACTAATCGGGGTCATTGTTTAATGACCATTTTGCAATTCTCAAACAATCATTTAACTAGTTACCGGGGCGAAACAGGTTTTTTCATAGGATCCATTTGTTATTATCGATCTTTTTACATTTTAAATGTATAATGAAATGATTTAAATTGCTTTTTAAAATAAAATTAATATTCAGGGGTGTTTTTGTTTTTTTGTTATGGTTTTTTTGTTATAATCAATTTGAATAATTGTTAATTTAGTTTTTTTAATAAATATAAATATAATTAAAAAAAATAAGTGGTCAGCGTGTGTGTATATAGGAGGAGGCTTGCATCTCTTTTAGACAGGGCATGTGACACTTCTCAGTAGTTAGTCAAACGTTGCCGTTTGCAATAATGTTGGAAGCAATTCCTGGTGGTTAGATGTTTATGCACAATAAAGGATGCCATAGACTTTTTCTTTTCCTTCTTTTTGCTCTTCGTTTTGGATTCACATTAGCCATTCCAAAAATCAAATGCTTTGTCTTATCAATTTTAATATTTTTTTATTGATATATATTTTACTTTTAATTAATTTATTTTTCAATTTTGTTTCTTAATAATATTTTTCATTTATTTTTTTTATCTAATTTAGTCTTAGTTTTTTTATTTTTTTCTTGAATTTTTTAAAAATCACTCGGATTTTTTTTATAATTTAGTTATTTTCTCATTTATTCTTTATGTTTTTAAAAATTACAGTTTATATTAGGGTTAATGTAATTTTTATTAGTATTTTATATTTTTATTAGGATAAGTTAAAAAACTGAAAAATTAATAACTGAGAAAATTGAATTGTGAAAGAAAACTAATTAAAAAAAAAATTTAAAAAAAATTTGGTTTGGTTTTAATTTTAAAAAACTAAAACTAAATGAATTAAACTAAATCAAACCGGTTTCATCTAAACCCAGTTAAAAAAAACAGAGTATAAATATTAAAGTTTCTTTTCTTCTCACCCTAATCAGACCTAGCTGCCGCCCTCTCTTTTCTTATCACCCTCTGTCTCTCTCACTCTTCTAATCTCTCTTTATCCATGACCTCACATGCTCAAGAACACTATTTTTTTTACCGGTTCATGAACCATGACTATTGCTAAGAAACATTTTATGCCCTCTCCTTTCCATGATGGAACTTGATTGTTTGTGCAGACTGTAGACATTGTTCAAGTGGGGTTGCTCTCATTCCCACAGAATGAAGATTGTGCAGTTGTGTTTGGATCGCCAGCATCACAGTTGAAGCACTGCAGATTTCAAATGCTTGTGGAGATGATAACATAATCTTGGCATTTCTTTGCATGTTACCACAGAAGCTAAAATTGTTAGTGTGCTTAGCAACATAGGTTTTTTAAGTAAATCCTGCATCTTAAACTCCAGCAGCGATGTGTTTATTTAGGCAATAATTATTTTTTCTTGTCTGGATTGGATCTTTATGATTTGTTTGTGCATTTTGGTTTGTGGTGTTTTTGTGAAAATCAAGAAAGAAGATGTTGGTTTAGTGCCGTCAACCGCTTCACTTTATGTCTAAATATAATCAGATTGAAATTTGTCGGTATGAACCGGTTTTAGTTTAAATTTTTTAAAAATAATTAGTTTAGTTTTTTTTTTTAAGATTCAAAACTGAACCGAAAATGTTTATCTTTAATTTTAATCCAAAAATATTAATAAAAAATTCAAATTATTTACAGGATTATTAGTATATTTTGATTAATAACTAGAAAAACCCTTGTTTGGTTAAAATAAAATAACAAAATTACCGTTTGAAATTTTTGTGTTAAGAGATAGAGTAAACTCCTCTTCTTCTCCATGTTTCTCATCACACATAAGCGTGGACCACTTTAATATCTATCATTATCAGAGCAGAGCATTAACAATGTCAAATCCTCGCCACCATAAAAGTCTCTGCTTCTCAGCTGTAATTGAAGCTTTCATCTTCATAATTATACAAGGAGATGGGAGAATATGAGCCCTTTAAGAACTGGACCAAGCATACGCAAGCAGTTCATATTCCTTTGTGAGTGAATAATTATGAAGATGTTTCTATCGGTGAGATTTTAGGTTTTTTTTTAAAATTAGTTTGAGTTCATAAATTTCAGTATCATTATACGAAACAGCCGAACAACCAAGTTAATCTAAAAAAATATAATCAGTCGACTAATATCCTGTAGATTTTCGTGGATCTTTTGGTCAAAATGTCCCTCCTCCTTCATATATGTATTCCTCTTCCAGATCTGAAGAGGTCTCTGAATCATCGAATGATGGACGAATTTCTTTGTCTGAAATCCCTCTTCTTGCTCAATCCACAAGCATGCCACCGCCTTCTAGATCCCCACCTCCAAGACCACCGTGAATATCAAAGCCGGAGATGGGTATTTTTCTTTCCAAGATTCCACTCTGCACTCTAGAAAGAAGGCTACTAAGTTGCATTCTTTTTAAAATTCCACTTCATACTCTTGAAATCCTAGTTCAGGTCGTGCAGCAAGGAATTCAATGACTTCTCAAATTGATGAACTTGGGGATTTTGTCACGGGAAGGACTCAAAAACATAATGATGAGTTTGCAAACGTTCTACCAGGTGACGATGTGGATAAAACTCTCTTTTGTTGTTTTCTCTAGGTAGACTTCAACAAATCAATTTGAGTTTTTTTCATAAATGGTTGTTTATTATACATAAAACTAAAAGGTGTCGGAAAGCAGTAATGCACTGTAGATTACAAGTAATGCACAGTGCATTCCTTTTTTTTTCTTTTTTCTTTTTGCAATTTTTCATTTGTTTTTCGAACTTCCCTTTTTTTTCTTTTTTTTCGTTTATTTTTTTATTTTTTTCCCAAAATTACTTTCCTTTTTTTTCCAACTTTTTTTTCATTTATTTTTTATTTACTTTTCCAAGATTATCTTTATTAATTTTACTTTTTAAATATTGAGCTGGTTAAAAATTTTGCTTCGTAATTTTTTTTCTTTAAAATACTGTGAATTGCTACGGTGTTTTTCCACATAGTTTTTCTATTTTATTTTTTTATTTTTTTAAATTATATTTATCGATTTTTTTTATATTGAGTTGATTGAGAATTTAGTTTTATAATTTTTTCTTTAAAACATTGTTGATTGCTACAGTGTTTTTCCGCATGATTTTTTTGTTTTTGTTTTTTTATGATTTTCTTCGAAATTATCTTTTTTTTTTTTTTTTAATATTGAGCTGGTTAAAAATTATAATTACAATATGTGAGGAAAACACTGTAACTTTCCTCGTAAATTACCGTGGATTGCTACGGTGTTTTTTTCTATATGGTTTTTTTCTGTTTTGTTATGTTTTTTTTTTAAATTATCTTTGTCAATTTTATTTTTAATTTAAATATTAATGGTTAAGAATTGCAATTACAAGAAAATACAAGTTTTTCCTCACAAAACACTATGGATTGATACAGTTTTTTCCTTACATGGTTTTTTTCCAATTTCTTTCGTGTTTTCTTTTTTGTAATATTTTTTTCTAAAATTATCTTTGTCGATTTTATTTTTTTTAATATTGAGTTGGTTAAAATTTAACTTTGTAATAAAGCTTAATCATGTGGGGAAAGCAATGTAACGTTCCCGACAAAACATTGTTGAGAATTACAATTACAAGTCATTACAAATAAGGCTAAATCATGTGGGAAAGCACTGTAGTTTTCATCACAAAACACTGTGAATTGCTACACTGTTTCCAACATGATTTTTTCCCCTTTTTTTTGGTGTTTTTTTTTGTTTTTTTTTCCTAAAATTGTCTTTGTCAATTTGATTTTTTTAATATTGAGCTGATTAAGAATTTTGCTTTGTAATTTTTTCTTTAAAACACTGTGAATTGTTGCAGTGTTTTCCCATATGATTTTTTTTTATGATTTTTTCCAAAATTATCTTTGTCCATTTTTTTTTAATATTGAACTGATTAAGAATTATAATTACAATAAAGCTAAATCATATGGGGAAAGCGTTGTAGTTTTTCTCACAAAACACTATAGATTGCTACAGTATTTCTCTAAATGGTTTTTTATTTTATTTTATTGGGGAAAGCACTGTAGTTTTCCTCACAAAACATTGCAATTGCTATAACGTTTTTACTCGTGGGTTTTTTTCCTTCCAAAATTATCTTTGTTGGTTTTTTTAATATTAAGTTGGTAGAGAATTTAGTTTTGTATTTTTTTTTGCTTTTTATTAACAGAAAAGCTAAATCATGTGGCAAAAACACTGTATCTTTCCTCCCAAAACACTGTGGATTGCTACAAATCATTTTGTTCAGTCTCTAAGTTTTGATCACCAACACAATTTTTTTTTCTGTCATGAAATATTGGCTCCATCATACCTTTAGTTTTTATTACTTATCTAGCGCTGGTTCACAATTATAACACTATTAAATATATTTGTTTTATAAGCTCAGCAGCGCACGAGCATGCTATCTCGTGCTTTTCTATTATTTGTCTCTCTTATGTTTCTTTCTCTTGGTAGCCTTCAACAAATTAATTTGGATTTTCTCTTAGTGGTTGTTGTATATGAGAGTAGATTTGTTTTTTCATCCAAAAATTGCATCGACATAATAGAAAATGTATTTTTTAAAAAGAATGGAGTAGAAGTAAACAACAATTAAGTGTTAGGGTAATTTTTTTTAATTTTATTTTTTAATATTTTTTAATTTAATATTTATATTTAATTAGGTTTTTATTTTTTTAATTTTTATTTTTTATTTTTTTTAATTTATTTTGTTTATTTTATTTAGTCTTATGACTCAGTTTACAGAATTAATTGACCTGGTTAAAATTTATTTTTTTAGGTCTTTTTTAAAACTGATTTTTTTCAATTTAATTATTCAACGTCAGGTTATTGAGCTTTGAGTTTCATGATTTTTTTCTCTTTTTTTGTGGGGTTATCCTAATTTCGTATCCCAGGTCGCAAGTTAATTAAATTAACTTAGGTTGACTCGAGTTTTTTTCAATTTTTTTCTTTCATCATTTAGTTTGCTTAAGAGTTGACCTTCATTGTTTTTTTTTTATGCAGACTTATCCTAGTCTCACAACCAAGCCATGAATTTGATATGCTGACTTGAGTTCGGTTTTTATGTCCATTTTTAAAAATGATTTTTTTTATTTGTCTTTCAACGTTTGTTTTGTTGGTAATTGAGCTTAGAATTTTTCTTTCTTTCTTTTTATGAGGTTATCTTGTTCTCAATCATTTTTTGTATTGTTATCAAATAAAATCATTGAGACATTTTAAGAATATTTAAATGGTATCTTTTCATAATATTAGCAAGCGTTCTTTTTTTTTACTAGTCATTGTTGTTTATTTTTTTGTGATTTGCTTTTTTAATTATATTATTAAATTAACCAAGTTTATTAAACATATTCGACTCAATAATCCAGGCCATAGGTTTTTCTTGCTCCTTTAAAAACGCTATCATCGCCTAGGCATCCTTTTTTTACGAGAAAACATTTGATTTGGTTTGCGGTGTAGCGCGAACCACTTATCTAGTTATAAAATATACTAAAACAACATTTCATTTTAGTAATTCACAGTGGTACTAAATTCTTTTTTCAATTTCATCCTCAAACTTCTTTTTAATTACAACATTTTATGACCAAATTAATGACCAATTTCTTAAATTTTGTTAAGTAAAGACAAAATTCAACAAAAAAGGACTAGAGTGTAAAATAAGGAGAAATCTCATGTCTAATGTCAAACTCATGTGATACAGTACTATTTAATTCACTTATTTTTCTTTTTATATTTTTACAATCCCTATAGTTTTTGAAATTTTAGTTTTGGTTTAAAAGTTTATTTTTTTTTATTTCTATATATGAGAGAGAAGAGAGAAAATCATCGAATAAAAGAGATAAAGTTATTGTTGGTTATATTTTGAAAAGCTAAATAGCCAATTTTTATGTCAATGGGTTTTGTTTGATAAAAAAAGCTCAATGATGATGTTTTTTTTTTTTTTTTATCTATAAACATGCCTAAAAAAATAGATTAAGCCTATTTAGATTTTTTTTTGTTGAATTGCTTTTCTTTTTTCTTTTTTTTGTTTTTGAGTGATTTTGAAGTGTTTGGAGGTTAGTAAATTTATAGAGTGTTGTTGTGGTGTTTTTCATGTCTTTTTAGGTCAAAAAAATCTTGAAAATATGGTTTTTTTGTTTTCATAAACTTGCATCCTAATTTTTTTGTCACCAAAAATGACTTAAAAACATTATAGTAGGCGATAGGTTATCTATTATTAGTCATTCACTCATTAAAAGAAAAGAGTACGTGACATACATTGAGAAAAAAAACAAAGCACACCTAGACTTTTTAATTAAAATCAAGCACATGAGCTTAGTCTAGCATGTCTATGTGCCTAAACCTTTTTTAGAGGGCCATATTTCTAAGGATTCCTTTCTTTCTTTCTTTCTTTTTCTGTTGCTTGCTCCGTCCCATAAACAATATGTAACGTAATGATGCATTGCATCTTATGCAAGATGATTTCACTAGACTCTTTTATATATATATATATATATATATATATATATATATATATATATATATATATATATATATATATATATAGCACCGTCTGGGTCAAAAAATTCTGCTGTGTTGTGTGCTTTGCTTCAGTAGCTGGATTTCTCTATATTTTCAAAAGCAGCCCCATTTATGAATGAATGCGTGCTCCAACTTAATTTTCACCCCCGTCTGTTAGGCCCATTTGAAGGTGGAGAGAGAGAGAGAGATGCAAGGATAAGAAAGGCTGGGATGTACCAGGACATATATACCAGGACATGCCCTTATTCCAAATCCTGGCAAAGCAAACCTTTCTACTAGTGGCTGGAAATACTTTCATCTTCTGATATCAAAGACAAGAAAAGGAGAGGTTAATTAGCATCCCCAAGTGATCACCAAATTGGAAGGTCCACTTATCTTGATGTAGAGAAGGAGAAAAAGGCCTGATGAACACTGCTGAAAAACCCTTTTGCTACCCCACACGTTTTCAAGGAGAATATATTTTGTCAAATGCAATATCGGCCGCCCATTGATTGGGAAAAGACCTCATCAATGATTGAGTTTTTTCGCTTGTTTGCCTGTTAGAATGTTCATTGAATGGCGTGAGAATAAATTCGAAGGTCTAGTAACTCTTGAGGATCATGGGAGGGCATCTAAATGCTGCAGTGTTGTCTCTGTGATCAATGAATCTCCCTGACTCCATAGCCCACCGGCGCTGTAGTGTTATTTGTAGCTCTTGGAAAAGGGGAAAAAAAAAGCAGGGATCCTAGCTAGTATGGTCTCCCCAGTCACCACACGGCCCACCGGCACACACTAAATTATACTTTCAAACTTCCACGGTTAAGGATAATGTATAAATATTGGATGGTTATTATTTTCCTTTATTTTGTCGAGGAGGAATCTCGAAAATGACCAAAGCATGCATAGATAGGGCATCCTAAATTTCCCACAAAATAAATTGTATTTATTCCTGACATTTATTTATTATATTTGGAAGAGTTTAATTTCCACCGTCTCAAACTTTAGTTATCTCTGTGGACAAAAAACCTGGAGTTACTATCATGTTCACCCATGAAAGGATTAACACTGAAAGGTTACAGATTTTTACTATTTTCTAAAATGTTAATTTTTTTAACGACCGAAATCTTTTAAATTGAATTCAATCCAGAAATTTCAAAGAAATTTTATATTTAAAACAATTAAAAATTAAATTTTAAATGAAATTAAATCTTTAAAAATGCTTAGATTTCAACTCCTCTAATTTACAATTTTAAAAAGAAAAAATTTAATATTAAATTTATTTTTTTCAAAATATTCATCTAGCCCTGTTTTTTTTTAATATAAAGTAATTACTACAATGAGAGGTAATTAGGCTAATTCAAACTTTAAACACATTTACTTGTGATAAATTTCCATGACCTTCATGTCATTATAGTATAAAGACCTAAGCTTTTTTTTTTTGGCAATCGTAGATATTCGTGCTAGCTTACTAAGTTTTTTTGACCGCAAAGATGCTATTACCAGTAGGGACGACATGTAATGATGAAATAAATAGTAAAAAGAATGATGGTAAAAATGAGAGGAAAAAAAAAAGTACAGCACAAAAGAAAAAAGTAAGAAGACTATAACCGTTAGCAGCCATGTTTATATATATATATATAATTCATTATTATCCCTGTATTTAAAGTACACATTGATGTCCTAACCATTGTCGTAGCTTCTTCCAGTTGTACAAGCAAAACCATAACCATAGCCTTCTCTTCTTCCTCTCTCTCCCCCTCTTTTGATTAAAATATATATATATCTTTGAAACAGTAATTAAGAAGGAAGAAACCAAGAGGAAACCATGTCTTCCCCGAGCAAACGCAGAGAGATGGACTTGATGAAATTGTCAGTCCTCTTATTCAGTTAGCTGCAGTTGTTTCTTTTTTTATCAGTTTTTGGTTTTGATTTTAACTTCTTTTTTTATTCTTTTTTGGGTATTTGTTTTTGGATTTTGAATAGGATGATGAGTGATTACAAGGTGGAGTTGATCAATGACGGTATGCAAGAGTTCTATGTTCATTTCAATGGACCCAATGAAAGTAAATCTTCAGTACCTTTTTCTTCTTCTTTTTTTAGCACATATTTATTTTCATTTTTATCGTCTTTTCTATAGGATAATTAAAGTGATTGCTTTTGTGGGTGTCTGTTATTCTTTATTCTTTTTTTTGTGTAGATGTTGATAAATGAAAATATCATCTGTGTTTTGTGTTTAATAGAATATAGTTAGCAAATTAACACCTCAGATGTTTTTTTTTTTTTTTGTGAAAATTTTAATTTTTGGATTTCTGCACAGTTCTCTCATTCAACTGTTTTTTGCAGTTTGTATATCCTAAAAACTTAAATGCCTTTTGTTTCAGAAAGAAGTTCACTTCTACGAGTTTTTTTTTTTTTTTTTCATTGCACAATCTGCATTTTCTCAGACCTTTTTAGCCCAATTTAGAACAAGTCTAATCCTCAAATTCATTTTCTTGTTGAAACTTTTTTTTTTTTTTACTTCATGTCCAATTAAGATACCAAACTGGGTATGGATATTTTTGGTTTCAGCAAAAATAAGCATCTTTTACCCTTTGCTCTCATGTGATGGATTACTGCAGGTCCTTATCATGGAGGTGTGTGGAGAATAAGAGTTGAGCTACCCGATGCTTATCCTTATAAATCTCCCTCAATAGGTTTTGTTAATAAGATCTACCATCCAAATGTTGATGAAATGTGAGTAAACTAAGTATGAAAACAAGAATTATGATTTTCTAAGCTTGGTAAATCACCACATTTATTTGCTTATAGAGGACTACTAACTGGAGCTTAACATATTCATGGATTCTAATTTCAGGTCTGGCTCGGTTTGTTTAGACGTTATTAATCAAACTTGGAGCCCCATGTTTGGTAAATATTTTTGTTAGGCCTTTTCAGATAAAAAAAAAAGTTTAAGCTGCTGTCGAGCTATAATGTTTTGGGTTTATGTCTCACAAGTTGATACACTTGTTCTCCAGATTTGGTAAATGTGTTTGAAGTATTTCTTCCACAGCTTCTTCTGTATCCTAACCCATCAGACCCATTGAATGGTGAGGCTGCAGCTCTGATGATGCGTGACAAGCCTGCTTATGAGCAAAGAGTTAAAGGTAGTGATATCAGTATCTGAAATTAGTTGGTCAACTTTTCCTGTAATGAAACATGAGAAAAGATCTTGATTTTCTTGTTCTGAATCAAGTTTCATTGATGATTCTACCCGCTCGGTCGAAACCCGGAGTGCACTAGTTCATTATGGCATACACACAGCATCCTAGAATATATGGTCTCAAAAGACTCAAATTTTAGAAAATTTGAGCTTTTCACCATTTCCAAAAACCTCAATTATCATGCAAGTTATAATGTTGAATAGATGCTCTTAAGAATTTCAGTTTAGCATTTGATGGCGACTGATCCTTTGAGATGACCACAATTGATTTCTTTGTTGTGTCATAATTTGAAAACTGAACTAGCAATAGATTGACCTGCCTCCTCAGACTTATGGAGTGTTGTATTTGAGTAAAACAAGAAGCTTCGTTTCTTCTTGAAGGTGTTAAGATATAAACCAGATCAATCAGCTTAATTTAAGTAGAACAAAACTCGTTGTTATGATTGATTATTTAGGTATACTATCACTGTCGAACCCTGAGCAGTGCTTCATCCTGTTTTTTCTGGTAATTCATCTTCTTTTGAAACAAAGTTGTGGACAAAATGAACTTGTACCTGATCATTCTCCAGGAGATGTATTCTTTTGTCAATCAGATTGCATATCTAACTTAAGTTATTATACATTGATATCTGATTCCTTCATTCTGTCGTGGATGTGTTCTCTGCTTTGCAATTCAACTTAATTTGTGCCCATTTAACGTCACCTCTACTTTTATTGGCTCCTCAACCAGAATACTGTGAGAAATATGCCAAGCCAGAGGACATTGGAGCTGCCCCAGAAGAAAAATCAAGTGACGAGGAGTTGAGTGAAGATGAGTACGAGTCTCTTGATGATGAAATGGCAGGCCAAGCAGATCCATAGCGAGCTGTTGCATGCCCTGCCAAGCTGTTGTGTCTGTACATATTTCTAGCTTCTGTTAAATCAATCCTAGCAAACGATCTCGTTTATTGGGCGGGAAAAAAGAATTCGATGGCCTCTTTATCTGTTTCTTTTGTATAGAAAAGCATGTTCACTTTGTGTTCCAGTCTTTTAGTTTTTGTTGTGCAATCCCACCTCTTGCGATTAAGTTTAAGCTAAATACATGCATGCATGCAAGTGCCACCACCTATGGTCATCAGCATCATGGGAGCCATCAGCAAAATGAAGATAAACTTCAATCAAATAGAGGCATAGCAATAACTACATGGCGCGCATGCAAAAACTATGACTTTCTAAAATCTTGCAAAGAGCAGTATACAATGGAGGAGCAATGACCTACAACTATATTAAAAGCACCGGTTTACAGCACTGGCACAGGCCACGAAGGGCCACTTGTACACTCTGCGGCTGAACTCGACTACAAATTTTTCCGTTAAATTATACACTATGCTTAAGAAAAATCATAAATGGCTTGGCCGCCTTTTACCAGCATCTGTCCTCAACCTCTTTACAGGATTTGCCCAACCAACACTCCCCGCACCACCATTTGTTGGTTGAGGTTGATTCACCCACCCTTGCTGATGGGTATTCTGCTGGTTCGGTCTCGCTGCATCTTTAGGGATTGAACTCAAAATGGGACTTGTGATATTACGGCCCATGCTAGGGGGGGAAACTGGACCACTTGATCCAGTTCTTGACCTCACAACTGACTTGTCCCGGTCTTTCCTCTTCTTCTTGCAGATAACCAACTCCCCTGGATGCAGTGGAGAATCATCCTGCGGATATTGTTCTCGACTACTGCCACTTCCACTCCCAAGCCTTGTTTCCTTCTGGGGCACATGGACCCTCCTTGTGTCGTCACCAGTAGGAATGGATCCTCGCTGCATTGGCTTATGGGTAGTGCCGTTGTCAGGTTCTACATCATTTATTGACTTGTGTCTCTTGATTAGACCAAGAGCAGCTTGTTTTGGAGATGGAGCTGAAATGGAAGTTGATGATGGACCAGAGAAAGAGAAAGTATCCCTCGCCTCTCGGAAATCTGTGTCTGGAAACGCAATCTTCAAGATATCAAAAAAGAGATCATGCACCTTTCTTGCTTCAGTTCTAACCTGCATGGTGTAAACATCCCTTGAGATTCTAAATGATTTTGAAGTTTGACCAAGAGAATTAGCTTTGACAATAGGCATGATTGGGAGTTAAGGCAACTAATTGAAGCAATAGATAGAAGAATATCGCATAATTCCATTATTCTGACAATTAGCCATTTGTTAAATGATATGCGAGGAAGAATTTTGGAATTTTCATTCATGGGAAAATTCTATGAGGTAGGCATAACCAAAGGATAAGCTTTTTGCAAGCACAGTAGCTTCCAACCTTTCTGTCTTTTCCTTTAATGGGATAATAGATAGAAAGTTGAACTGCACCACATTCAGAGGTGATGCTTCCATAAATTTCCCAATTGCACCAATCCATTATGTAGATGTGAAAGAAAAAGAAAACCAACAAGAAATATATAATTGGACATGTTAAAATTACATATCCAAAATTTTATGATGGAAAAATTTTATAGATCTTGAAGATAACAGAGCACTCCAGAGATTGGTGTGATACATGGCTGGACACAAATTCCAAGCTGAATGATTGACAAATGTTATACCATAAAAAAATTTCAATGACCATGTTCATGCTTCGAAAGGGTATCCAAGATATTGTCAATAGCATTTTCCAGAAGAAAATGTTAAAAAGAAGAGAAGAATTATGTTTAAACGCAAGTTTGGATGAGAAGTCATACCTCATGCGAGAACCCATAAAATTGCATTGCACCTTTTAACATGAATTGCACGTCGAACACGAGCTCCATTACTCCACTATACTCCAATCTGTCAACACGCTGTTCAATCTTACGTAAATCCAAAAGATTAGTTCCAGCACCACTTATGTAACCAGGATTTTCAATCCTCTTCCACAAATCAGCTAGAAGAGGTACAATTTGTTGCCCTTCCTTGTCTATTCTCCTTTGAAACTTGCTAATAACATTTTTACACTGCACAATTGAAACTTCCAGTTAATATACAGAAAGACGATGTAACTAGAAAGACAAGTTAAAAAAAAAAGTCTACATTAAAGAGGAATACAAAAAATATAGTGCCAAGCAGATCTTGATTTTCTCCTGTCAAGCCCTCTTTTAGACAAGTATGATTTATCCAATTATATTATATTAACAAGACAAGATAAATTAAAATAATAAATGACCAAGTACATACCCTTCTCAGGATGACATCAGACATCTTGCCCAATGTTGAAGCACCACTTGTACTTGGAACTTTACCATCCCAGCTCTCTCTAGAGTGTTCAGCAGCATCCTCTGCTGGAGCAGACTGCAAATTCAATCTGCTAGATTTTGGTGAAGCCCGCAACTTAGATGTTTTGGCTATTCTTCTTGAAGGTAGATTTCGTCTACTTCTTGAGGAATCACTCTGATCATGCTTGAATCCACTGGGCTCTACTAATGCTTTCATTTCAGTATCACTCTTCAACTGTGCTTGATATTTATTATCCACTTGGAATGGCAACAGAAAAGAATCTCCACGTTGCACATCATTGCTAGACTTCTCCTCTGGCTTTTCAACAGTGAGGCGAGGTCGAAGCCGAATACTACGTTTTCGTTTTATTTTAGGTTGTAGAACCTGTTCATCTTCACCTTCATCACGATCATGTATCCAACTTCCTGATTGCTGGTGATCCATGTGAGAATCTCCAGACACCGCAATTTCCCCCTCTTCTAATTCATCCGGCTGTAAAATATTAATGGAATAGTAAATGGATAGCAAAATCAACCAAGTCAGTAACGAAGCACACGCATAGAGAGAAGAAACATACCAGCTTCTTGGAAAGTGAACCTGGTCTCGCTTCTAAAGCAGAAAGAGACCCGAATTTCTGAGGAGAAACAGGAGAGATCATTCGTGTCATTCTTTGGCTGTCAGAGGATGACCCTGAGGAGCCAGCTTCATCTAGTGCATGATCATTTCTAGTGCTTTCCACAGCTTGGTGATACTCATAGCCCCCATCACATGCTGGACCATCATCTTCTGATTGGTCCTTATTAACAGGTGGTGCCCCAACAGCATCACTGGATTCATCATCTTCAAATTCTCTAATTTCTCCCTCTTCTTCATGTGCAGAATAACCATTTCTCTCATCAGAACTTGCCTCAGAATAGTCTCCAGTTTCTTCATCAATTTCCTTGTAATTAGGAGACTTTTTCCCTTTCGGCCGCCCCCTTTTTCTTTCAGTTTCCATTTCACCGGATGCCATACCCATACCATCAGCAAAAAGGATCGCTTTTGATGGTTTCTTCGATAAGACAGCAATAGTAGCATCCACTTCTTTTGTACTGGCTCGAAGCCACTTGGGTACCTGGTCATACCTCGTCATCTCCTCGATCCAATCAAATTCTTCATCCATTTGATCAAATAACTCAACTTCATCTTCACTCCTGGCTATCATGCGATTTACCTCTTGGAGTGATGGAACATCATGCAAAGTTTCTTGATATCGCTCTTCGTCATGCAATAATGTCTCTAAAGTCATCCGCCTTTCCTCGTGTGTTGTTCTTTGGTCAAAACGCCCAGCATTGATAACCTCATCAGCCATGTCAATCTTGTATTGCTGGATATTGTTCCTTATAAGGCTCTCAATAGAACCCATATATCGATCCTTGCCAACAAGGTCATCTTCTAGATCAACTGTACCTCCGCTTCTTAATTCATCCTCCTTTTGACAGCTAGAAATTTTGTTAACAACTGCTTCCATATAAATGACTTTGACTTCTCTTGTCTGTCCAATCCGGTGGGCTCTAGCAACTGCCTGTTCCTCATTCTTAGGATTCGGATCAGGATCATATATGACAACTGTGTCAGCAGACTGCAGATTAAGACCCCTTCCAGCTGCACGAATACTAAGCAAGAAAATAAAGCAGTCTGAACCAGGGCTATTAAAGTCCACAATAGCTGATTCACGATCTTCAAGGCTAGTTGTTCCATCGATCCTTCTGTACACCAGTCGGCGCCATTGCAAGTATTCCTCTAATATATCAAGGAGTTTTGTCATGGTGCTAAAGAGTAGCACCCGATGGCCTGTTCTTTGAAGTTTTATGAGAATCCTATCCAGAACCCAAAGTTTTCCACAAGATTTAACAAGGAAATCCTTGGATAAGTCGTTAAAATACGGGTAATTAAGCAAAGGATGATTGCAAGTTTTTCGGAGCTCCATACATCTGTTATTTAAAGTTCTATACACCTTAGCCTGGTATGCTGGATTTTTTTGAACCCTGCGCTTCTCATCCTCAGGGTCAACTCGGATAGTGCCAGTAGATTTGATCCAATCATAAATTGTACTCTGTATAGCAGACATTCTACATCTCAAGACAATGGAAACCTGCAGTGCAGCCCTATATTAGAATCCATCGCTTGAAGACACAGCAGTATGTTAGAATCCACAACGTGAAAACATCATGATTGATGATGACAAATTAATGCCATACCTTCGGTGGAAGTGAACCTTCCACATCTTCCACACGACGTCTGAGCATAAAAGGCTCTAAAATTTGATGAAGTCGATGAATTATGATAACCTTCTTTTCAGTCTCAAGCCAGTCATCCTCTCCATCATGCACAGGAGCTTCCCTTTGAAAGGGCTTCGAGAACCAATCATGAAATGCTTTACGATTATCAAAAACTTCTGGTAGAAGTAAATTCAGTAGCGACCATAGCTCCTTCAAGTCATTCTGCAGAGACAAAAATCAATCTATGTAAAGTCATTGCCAAAATACCTTGTCGAGGAAGTTAAAATTGAATTTCTGAGCCATTATTTTTCTTAATATCACAATCTAGCTTCATACATATCAAAGCAAGACCATCTAATTTTCATTTGTAAACCAGAGAGATTCCAATCTCTTGATCATTACCTTGAAACCTTTTCACAAGTCTTATCCAAAATGTAAGAAGACATCCAACCAGGAATCATAATATGTGCAAACAGAAACATATCAGCAGATGTAACAGGTTCTCTGATGGAAGGAATTTTTCCTTGCTTTCCTACAAAATCTTGAAGTGCGAAGACAAGGACATGGATACACTAGTATATCACAAACATCCTAGTCAAACACGGCCAGGTTTTGCAAATCTTGCTAATTCTCCATTTTTAAAACTTGGCATCAGGAAATGGTGGGATGCTTGGATACTATAAGCCTGAAATGAATTTTTATTTACTCTGCTACATGTCAGATAAAGTTGGCAGTTTGATTAAAAAAATCTCTGAACATCAATTTTTTCCCTTGTGTAAACTGTTGGAACATTTTTACCTGCTCTTAATTAGTTTAAACAGAATTGTCATTTAGAAAGGCCATGCTTGCATGTAGTAGTTCATGATTTATAAACATGTTTTATGCAGCTAGAATGATTATTTGGTTAACGTAAGGTTCAGTAGAACAACAGCCTTTTTGTGAACAACAGTGAATGCACAGCAGCACACCGATATTAACAAGAAAGATATCAAGGCTGCATTCAGGATAAAAACACAAAACAAAAGGTGGAGAGAATAGAAAATTACAATCTTATTGTGCTTGGAAGGAATTAAAATGTAAAAAAGAAAAGGTGAATAAGGAACAAAGAACTGCAGCTAAATATGTAATTGTCCTGCAAAACAATGCTGATCTATAAAATCAAACGTGAAAAAGGCGTATCTATGTAAATCAATCTAGTAAAAACTGAAAGGATTTATTTTCTTGCATTTTGGAGAAAGAAAATGAGCCTGAGGAGAAAATTTTGTCTCCGTCTTCCATGGCTCACTTTTTCACTCTTTTCTAAACAGAAGTAATATCACCTATTCTTTCTCCAATTTTCTTCCTGCTTTCACTCTTTACTCCCATCTATCCTCTCCCAATCACTTAAATAGCAGTCAGACCACGGAAGCCCAGACTACAAGACTGTTTTGTGGTGATAAGTTTTCCCAGACACACAGATAAGCATTTGTGAAACAATATTGTGTAACTGTAAAATAGACAGCTTTAACAGACCTGTAATGGTGTCCCTGTGAGAAGTAAGCGCCTCTGGCAGCGATATCTATCAAGATCACGGGCTAAAACTGATTCCCTGTCCTTCATTCTCTGTGCCTCGTCAATTATGATGTACTTCCAATCAAGTTTAGAAAGTTTCGTGCGATCATACATGATAAACTCGTAAGTTGTCACGAGAACATTAAATTTCATGGCAGAAACCTCCTACAGAGTGCCAGCAAAAGAAAGCTCAACAATTCATCATAAATCTGAAGAACGAAAAACAAATGAAGTAATGGTGGTTTTCTTACTTGGGAAAATAATTTTGCACGCTGATCCTTTCCACCAACATAATAAATGCAGGACACAGATGGCAGCCAGCTGTGCAGCTCGCTCTGCAGCATGAACTCGGTCAGACATCAAAAAGCACTAGAAAAACCATACCATTAAATGTGGAACCAACAGTAACTAACCTTCCAATTCACCAAAACAGCATTAGGAACAATTATAAGATGCGGTCCATAGTTTCCTTTGAATTCCATTAGATAAGCAATCAGTGCCATCACCTGCATAGGAGCAAAATTATCAAAGAATAGCAAGTCCACATTAAGAAAAAATGTTCACTATGTCATCTATAAATTTTTCTAGTTGACTACCAAGCTGCCAAAAGAACTGACGGAAATGTGCCAATACGTTCACTTTTCTTAAGCAAAAGACCAATAAGTTCATTAACAACTACCACCTCATATATAAGAATTACTCCCACATTCACATGCAAGTTTGCTAAAAAGAAAAAATGGGTACATGCATCATTCTTCTTTTCTTGACATGTATAACATTAGCTTTTAGGGTTTCACAGTTAATTTTCTCAACTTCTATAATTTAGGTTAAAACCTGCAATTTTATCTAGTTACTCCTTTTCTTATATTAAAAACAGGCTTTTAGAGTTAGATTGTTATGGCAATAAGTTCCTTTGTACATAATCAGTTAAAGCTCCAGGGTTGTTAAATACTTCCTGTTATTTAAAAGTGAACTTTTTCATAGGATACATACCTTGATATTATTTAATTTATATGTTTTTAATCATTGACACAACAGATTCATCTTTTAATTTATTAGATTTTTATCCTCGTAAAGAAAGTTTCTAGGATTTTCAATTGGTAATGAAAAGTTTCATAGGGTACTTTAAGAGTATATAAAGAAATAAAATCCTTTAAAATAAATTTATAGTTGAACTTAGCTGTTGCTTGTGAGAAGTGAACTTATTAATAGTTTTTCCAAGAACAAAGGATCCATATATGTTTTCAAATTTTTCATTTTTCAAAAAGGATGTGGTTAAAGGCTTAAGCTTCCATAAAAAAGAAGCTTGAGCAAGAAACTTACCTGCACAGTCTTTCCAAGCCCCATCTCATCTGCCAAGATTCCATTTAATTTGTTGTTATACAAAGAAAGCATCCACTGCAATCCAACCTGGTGGGGGGAGGACCAAACAAACACACAGAGATCAGTAGCTTAAGAAACTTACAACATAATAAGGCTTGAAAAATAGCAAAAAAAAAAAGAAATAAGATAAAAAGGTACAGTAAACTTTAGTGACCTACAAGCTGATAGTCTCGTAAGGTTCCTGTTCGTAACATAGATGGTTGCCTTATGACCCTTTCATTCACTGCATGGGCAAGATTGTAATATCTGCTGACAACAGGGAATGACAAAATTTTAAACTATTACAATCAAACACCAATTTTGTGCAGGAAGAAAATATGGAAGTCAAATTATATGTATGTGAAGATTGGTTGTTAGATACATTTTGAATAATATTGTATTGCATAAAAGCCTCCATCTCTTGGAGCCAACTACCCCATCAGTACTTAATAAATCGCTTGACCAGTTCACTCCTCTCTTCAATGTAGGAAAAATGACAAAAATAACTCAAACAAATAACTTACTTGTTAACAGATGAACTGTCCCTGGGTGCATTCATTTCCATAAACCGGTTTCTTATCATTACTTCCTCGCTAGTACAAGCTGCAGCTGCTCGTACTTCTTCTTCTGATAGGCCCTTTAATTAACAATAAAACTAAATGAAAAAGCAGTTTGAAACAATACATCACATGAAGAATATGAAAAGGAAATTTACACATCAGAAATCATGAAAGAAAAAGGGGGATTTTTTGTTTGAAGATAAATGAGGCATGTAGCTTAATTGTGCGAGAAAAATGTGAACATCTAATTGGTGGGTTGCAGAGAGAGAGAGGGAGGGAAGAATAAATCATGCCTGCAGTCGAGCAGCTGCGGCGGCGGCATTAGCTGCCTCCTCCACTTCCTGTTGATTCTTAGTAGCTGTTATTTTACCACCCAGCTTATGAAGATATTCTTCTGTCTGGGTCAAGAATGATGAGAGAACAGCATATCTCTCAGAAGCATCGCCTGAAATGCTAGTTTGTTGCTCCAACAACATTTCTCTGTACCTTTCAACATCATTGTTCTTTAACGCCTCCATCCTTTTATTTCGGTCATCATCCTTTCTCTTTGAAAATTCCCTCAACATTCTCTCATGGTATTTGGCAACTCCTCTGTTACGGGCAGTGCGTGAATCACGGATGGCCCAATGAGACTCAAGAAGTTTCTTGCGCCACTGCATGATGGATTTCAATTGCTTCTCTCTTATGGCTTTCTGAGAGGCCTGTACCTGTCTCGTCAGCTCCATCCTTTGACGCTCACATAGCCGAACAAACTTCCTGTATAGCCTGTCAGGCATTGCCATGATTTCCTGTTGCTGCTGATCAACTTCATCCCTTAAACGCGCCTGTAGATCTAGAAGCTTTAACTTTTTCTCTTCAATCTGTAACCGCAACACAAGATCTGGCCTAATCCTTTTCCTCTCTAAATTTACTGCTAGGAGACCATTGATTTTCTTCAAATTCTCTAACCTTTTCCTGGTAAGCATTTCCACGCCTTCCTCAAAAAGAAGATCTTTGACATCATAGGCCAATGTTAGGTTATTATTCGTGTTAACTATCCCAGTTGACCCAACAGAGTCATGTTTCCTAGTAAAAAAAGGAAAATCAAATAATGGTCCGTGATACTTTCTGGTGGAGCCAGAATCTTTTGTCTGGGGCACAGTGCTCACTTGTGCAGGTTTCTTAGCTTGCGCAGCATCAGATGCAGGAAACTGTGGTGCAACACCCTTTCCCCTATCTGATGCAAGATCAGATATAACAGGAGCTTTCTGAAGTCCATGCTCACTCTCCTGGTCTGACTTGACAGAAAATGCAGCAGTTTGCTGCTCTTCCTTCCCAGAAGCCACCAAGGGCATGGGTTCCTTCATCACAGCCGGTGCCTTTTGCATATTAATGGTTGAGACAGCTGCTTTCTCATCGCCAGTAAAAACTTCCTCTTTAGAAACATTCTGTCCATTCATAGATGGCATTGCTTGTAAATCCTTGTCATTGGACTCCGGATGACTTGCTTGTTCTTCAGGTATCTTTCCACCTGGCCTGTCCTGATTACTTCCTCCTGCAGGAAGAAGTTGCTGCTGCAGTTGCAGCTCAAGGGGTGGTGGGGCTATAGCTCGAAGAAGCTCTTGTGGAAGAGTACCTTCTCCTTTCTGTCAAGCAATTAAAAAAAAAAAGTATGATCTGCTGAGTGCTTATTGAGTCAATTGAAGTTTTCACGTGTACATTGAAAAAAAATGTAAAGTGGCGAGTGAAAAGAGATTTCCAGACCTTCAATCGCCTAAATGCTAGAATTTGTGCTTTCAGAACATGTGACTGCTGTTTAGTGAACCCGGTGCGCTGTTGTGCCATCTGAACAGCTGGCCCACCTTGTGAAGAGAAGCGGTTGCCCGAGCCTCCTTCAGTAGAAGGACCAGCAGATTGTGGAGAAGATCGATTCAGTTGCCTGAATTGCCGTGCCTGTGAAGTTTCTGAGCTGTTTAATGCATTTTTTGAAGGCAAAATCTGATCCACACCTTGGCCTGTGTTAGCAGGCATTCCATTGCCAAGCACAGCTGTCTGTCGAGGAGGCGCTTGGTTCTCTCTGCTGTGAAAAGCCTGCTGCTGCATTGCGAGGTTGCTAGGGTTATTCACCATGCCTCCACTGGAAGTTGAGCCAAAGGGACCAGATGGAACAGTTTGCCTGGCTTTCGCAGTGCCAGACTGCCCAGAGACATCACTGGATGAATTAGCACGAGGAGAACTTTCACTTGCAATGGATGGAGAGGCAACCTGCGGCTTTGACACAAGGAGATGTGATGACTGCGCACCAGGATTACTTTCATTTGCCTTTAGTTGTGCAGCCATCCTTGCCTGCATGAATGGAATAAGCTGAGCCATCAAGTTGACATTTGCAGGTTGTGACAGATCAATGTTGCGCTCAAGTGCCCAGGCTTGAATTGCTTGTAACTGTGCAGTCATTGCGAGATGGTTGTTTGCCATGTTTTGGATGGTTTGTGGGGCCTGCATGGGCCTCGTAACATTTGCAGGCATTAGTTGTCCAGTGGCAGTAGGCTGGAGTGGAGACTTTTGCTCATTCCTCTGATCAGAGGCTAGGTGCTGACCTTGTTCTACCTGCTTTTCACTACGAGAAAAATGGTCAGATGAGTTCTTAGAAGAGGATGCCTGAGCCTGATTAGCCGCTTGCATGGACATGAGTTCCTGCATTTTCAAATTTCCCATCCGAATGTCCTGATCCTTGCCAGCAGTAGGGCCCAGCATTCCTATTTTAGCTTGTTGCTGAGACTGCATTGCCAAGGCCGACTTTTGTTGGGCGGCCTGGAAAGCATATTGAAGATACGCCTGTTGCATTGGGTTCAAAGCCTGTTGCTCAACACCTTGATTCCTATTCTGTCCATCCTGAGAGGAACCATGTTGTCGAGCCAAATCAAAAAATTGCCTGGACTGTTGAGGCGTTTGCATTGAGCCTGGAGATGAAGCAAAATTGTTCCCTACCGTAACTCCTTGAAGAGCCCCAGCTTGATAAGCTAGAAGGGCTTCATTTCCTTCAGGTTTTCTAAGTAATTGTTGCTGTAATGCCTGCATGGACAGTTAGAGATATAAAACAAACGTACCAAAAGTTCACCTGAAAAAGAAGATTCAAAATCCCCTTGCACATGAGGAAATCTTAGAACTAAAGACAACAATCATTCAATTCACTAAGTACACAAAATCGGATTCAGAAACAAGCACAAAGATGGTCAACTGAACATTAGAATTACCATTGCACCTTCACATTGCCAAGAATCTAAAGGAGAAAGCACTGTAACTGCATGCATGATGGATCTACAGGTCCATTTTTATGTCAAATGCACCATATACTTTCAGTAACAAAACAAAATGAAAAAAAAATTAGTTCCTCCATCCAAAATTGCAGCTCAAAAATGAAAGCCAACAAAACACAACAGGCAACTGCAACCATAAAATTAGATGGACTCCACCATGAACATCAACTACAATACTTCTGATGAATAACTTCATGATCCTAAACAAAAAAAGGGTCTTCTTTATTTTTGTTAAAGTTAGAAGTAGAAAAATAAAATCACAATATCCACATAAACTAACAAGGAAAACAAGAGACATGATCAACTATAAATTACACATCGCCCACATAAGGAATGCCAAATGGTAATACAAAATTCCCAGTAGCCGACCCCGCGCATAGTTGTCATTAGTCTTCAGTCTTGATACAAAACCTCAAGCAAACATGGATGCTTAATTACACCTAAAAATAGTTTAAATGACCTAATCTTCTCCTAAATTAAATGCATGCCTAGTTTGCCTCATCCAAACTCATGATTAATCAAAAATTCAAATTAATCAATCACATTAAATACAACTATAATTCACTAATCACATATCAATTAATCAAGTTTGATAAATTGAAAAAAAAAAACCTTACCTGCCTAGGCTGCTGCTGCTGCTGCTGTACTGAATCGAACCCCAACTGAAGGTTCCATACAGCAGCAGACGAAGACGAAGAAGAAGGTGATGCTGCAGCGGATGAAGTGGACCCCGCACGCCCAGCCGGTCCCACCCGACCGGGCCCACCTCCTCCACCACCACCGGATTGCATGCAAATTTACTCTATAAACCCCTAATTAATCAATAATTATAAACAAAAAAAAATTCATGCCCGGACAAAAAGAAATCGAAAGATAAAGTGTTGTTAAAAAATCCCTCCAAGAATTTGAATAAAGCTCCGATTTTACCTCCGATCGCAACGTTAGAAGAAGAGGGAAAAGGGAAAAAAAAAACAAAAACAAAAAACAAAGCTTGCTTCCTTGCTTGCTTTTAGTCTGTCTGTCCACTTTCTCTCTCTAGGTTTCGAATTTTCTCTCACTACCAAAAAGGCGAGAATATCGGTGAAACGAGGAAGAATGGATCCAGAGAGAGAGCGAGAGCAGATGATTGTTTTTCACTCTCACTGATACTTGTTTTCTCTCTCGCGATTGGATTTCGAGAGAAAAATAAAAAGGAAAAGGAAAGTCTTAATTTTTTTTTCCGGGTGTTAAGAGTCAAACAAACCCTAAGATTTATTGGTTTTATTTGGGGGTTTTTATTATTTTATTTTTTATTTTTTGAACGGGAAGGAGTAAATTGGGGTTGGTACCTGGTAATGAGTGAAGTTTTTCTGCTTTTCTATTTTATTTATTTCTTCTGTTAGAGTGGGGTCCACGTGACGACTACGGTTACAAGTTTACTAAAAGGTAGTGTAGAGGTTTAACCTTTGATTCTGGTTATAATTACTATTTTGGTCCTTTAGTTCATGGAACGTGAGATCTCAAAATATCTGTCTAGTTCCCTCGGAGTTCTTTGGATTAAATTGTTTTTTAAAATATTTTATATTAAAATAATATTTTTTTATTTTTAAAAAATTATTTTTAATATTATCATATCAAAATAATTTAAAAATAATAAAAAAAAATTAATTTAAAAAAAATTAAAAAAACGCTTTTTCAAAAGCGTTTTAAAACGTAAAAACAAATAGAGTTTCCGGGCCTGTTTAGAAACGTGGTTGCGGTTCAAAATGTTTTTTACTTAGAAATACATCAAAATAATATTTTTTTTATTTTTAAAAAATTAGTTTTGAGATCCGCAAATTAAAACGATCTAAAAACATTAAAAAAATTAATTTTTAACAAAAAAATTAATTTTTTTAGAAATGCGGATTAGCCCGTATTTTCAAACTGGGCCTTAGCTTTCGGAAATTGAATTGAAGCCAAATCATTTTTTTTAATATTTTAATTGATTTAATTAGTTTTTTCTTATTATTTAATTTTTAATTTTTTAGTTTCATTAATTTTTTTTGTTTTTCTGCCGACCAAGCAGGTGAAAAAACAAAGCTTAGTTAGTTGATTGCATAAAAAATAGTGCAATGCCACTGCAAAACCGATCCAAGAAGGTTCCATGAGAAACCAACCAGCCTGCCAGCAGGTTCCACGACTCAATAACGTGTAAGGAGAGTCTGAGATTGTGAAGCAAGATAAATATTAGATTTATTTACTTATTCTTGATTTCAGTATATTAAAATCAAAATAATTAATATTAAAAAAATATTAATTTAATATATTTTTTAAGTTAAGAATATTTAAAAAATAAAAACTTCAAAATAAAAACAGAAACAAAAACTGCAGCAAACACCTATGTAAATAGTAAGCTTTAAAAAAGGAGAAGAGCGATATATACTCTACAATTCTCTATACGTGAGGTATTTCTCCATGTGATCTTGAAACATACGGTGTTTCTCTAAAATAGACAAAAAGACTGGGATATTAAACTTTCTTTTCTTCCCGCCCTAACCAGACCTGGTCGCCGCGCACCCAACCATCAAGACAGACTCTCTCTTCAACTTTCTTACTCTCCTAGCCTCGTCTTTCATTCTCTTTGAAGAATCGGTCCCAGTACTCCTTCTCGATAAGTAAGGTGGGGGTGTTGTTTGGTTCCAGTAATCGAGCGCTGCTATTCATAGATCTGGAGTTATATTCTATTGTTGATTTTGTTGCCTTCTTTCATAACCTTAGTAGCGAGTATCTTGTAAGTGTATTTAGCATATCATTTTTCTGTCGAATGTCGAGGAGGCCATCGAGTCCAGTAGTTATTGATCTGCCCACGCCAGTGTAGTATCTACAATTTGCTTGGGATAACTGCTAATTGCTATAAGAGAGCAGCAAGGGCAGACCCACCCGAAGCAGGGGCAAACCAAGAGCGTATCTTCCATCTTGAGATGGTGATTCGGTCCAGCAGCGGTGATGGTGAAAGCATCAGAGGCAATAATATGTTTTTTTTTTTGTGCTTGTCTTAAAGGTCAAAGATTGAGTCTAATGAAGGGAAAGATCATTGCGAGCGCAAGATTATTTCTAACGCAAGATTAGATCGAATCGGACTGGTTCAAAATTGATCGGTTTAAATCAGTTTTAATTTGATTTCAGTTTATTTTAAAAAAAAATTGATTTAGTTATTATTTTCGGTTAAAAAGTGAATTGAACCGAAAATGTTTACTCCCATGCAAAGGTGCGCCCTTATTTTCTGGTGTGTAGGCGTGATTAACTTGACAAAATTTCATTTTTTATAGTTAATTAGCTTTTGAGTCACGTGATATGGATTAATCCTACCCTTCTTCTCAGAACTCCAACCCAGGTTGAAGTCGATAGATACGATTGCTGGCAAGCAACTGGTGAGCTGAACTTTTTTTTCAACCAAAAAAAAAAGTTTAGAAACCTTTGTATTTTTAAAAAATAAGAAAAATTTGATAATTGAATTAAACTTGATTAATTTGATAATAGAATATAAAAAATTAGATGATAATAATAAACAAATTAAAAAAATATAATTGTAAAAAAGGACTTCAAAAAAAAAATTCAAACCAGCCTAACTAAATCTCTCTAACTCGTGATTTGAGAGGTTAATAAAATTCTAATAAATAAAATACCAAGGAATAACAAAAATTTTAATAAAAAAATTAAAAATCAAATAAATAGCAATAAAAAAATAAAAATAAAAATAAAATATGATATAAAATAAAATAAACAAAAACTTTTAAAGGGTGCAATTGTGGGCCACTAAAATGAAGAGCTTCAGAGCGCTTGTGAGCTTTGGCTTATTTTTACTTGTTAAATTTTTTAAAATGGGTTGACGACATGTTAGTTGTTCTATTTTGAAAAAAAAATTAGGTGACATGTCAACCGCTAGAGCATGCAATGTGTCGTCTAAAAACTAAGATTTTAGCCACTACATTCGTGGGTTGAAAATCAAACACCTAGTCTTTTGGCTAAAAAATCTAATTTCCAAGCGATTTCAACTAAAAAATACCTCATCAACACCCTCATAACACGCATAGATCATTTCACCAACTCTAAATACCTAAAAAATGGTCCAAAACTCGAAATCAAATCGGTTTAGTTTTGATTTTGTAGACTCAAATCTGGTTTTTTCATGCAACATCAAGACTCTAGATAATCACCATGAAGCCTCTCTCATCTCATGGAACCCGTGGACACCAAAAAAACCTATTTTGATGGTCGAAAATGGAGTGAAAGACGACTTCCTCTTTTATCATTGGAATTCAAGAACCCCTCTCTTTTACTTCTCTAGGTAGAGACTGGAAAATAACACAAACTAATTTGTATATCATGATTAATTTCTTAAAATTTAAAGGGACCTAAATTGTTTGCGTATCGTTATTTTTAAAGATCAAGGATCTAAATGTATTTTTCATGTAATATTTGACACGTTATACATGTCTGAAGTTTTTTTCATTCCAGTACCTTTTTTTCAATCCGACTCTTGACTAAGAATTCAAATGCAATTAATTTTTAATTAGAATTAAGCCATATAAAATAAAACTTCAAGAAAAAAAATAAATTATTGAAAAATACACATATATACACATTATTTTATTTTATGAGTGCGTGAACGGTATGGGCTCAACAATAAGCATCCCGTGCCTTTTTAGATTTTTACTATTTTTTTCATGTCTATCCCTGGGGTATAATACTTGCCTTGGCAAGCAATAAAAGAGTGATAGATAGGAAGTGCAAAAGTGTACGAGTGATGCCGTGGATCACACCACAAATATATCGATAAATGTATTCTTAATTATTATTATTATCATGGATACCTGTTATCAATTATATTTATCTGTTCACTTCTCTAAAATACATAAATAACACACACACACACAGACCACTCTCGAGGAACATATTTCTCTGTTCACTTCTGTAGCAATATTTCTAACAGGGCCATTATTGAATAGGAATATTTCTTACAAGACACAAAAACAAAAGTTTTCAAGCATCCCGAATGTTTGGGTCGATTGTCCAGTCCGGACACCAGTCAGAGGATCCAATTTCAAAGACTCCCTTGATGACGAATGTAGGATAACTTCCTCGTATGATACCGGAGACGTTGTGTAGTGTAGGAGGACAAGGACTGGATAGAGCTGCAGCAGCAGCTACTGTCGGCCTGTCTAGCAAAGGACCTAACTAGAAGATTTTGGTCCTTCACTCGATGTATATCTGTTATTGTAAAAATCGTCTACCAACAAAATCGTACTCTCGAGCCTCTGATTCAGTTATTTTCTTGCTGGTAGCCGACTAAGCTTTATGCAAGAGGGTCAATGACTCAATTGTCTCTCTTTTTTTTCTTTTTTTTAATTATAGACTTATGGATAACTTGCACCTATTGGACTATTTTGACGGGTCTAAAATTAATAATTGGATAAATCTCTAGTGATCTTTAAAAGAATTTAAATTAATAATTATTAGAGAATAAATTCAAAATTATCAGCTGAGCTATCTTTTAAGGATAAATTGTGAATTAATTATATTATGCAGACAAGCAACTATAATAGAAGTTGTATGATGAGCTGTTCCAACGAAAGGGCAAAACCTAGAATAGTAATTTTAAGCTAAATGGCTGAGGAAGTTGGGGATCCATTTGTGGAACATCAACGGATGTTACGCGGCAATTTCTTGTCTCTGGCGCTCTGTAACTATCGATGACAAGTTTCGTACGAACCAAGTAGATATAATTTGTTTCCGTGTTTAATATATAATTAATTTTAAATTCATGTTTAAAATTTATTTTTTTCCAAGAAACATGTAAACAATAATTAACTCTTTTTTTTATATTTTTAAAAAATTATTTCGACCTGTTGCATATAACGTGAGTCAATGAGCTAGTCATCTCTATAAAGTTAGTTGTATACTAATATTAACTCTATAATTAAATATAAAGATTTGTTTTCTATTTTCCAGGGGCTTTGATATTTGAAAAATTAATAAAGAATTTGTTTTTTTGTTTTCCTTGTAAAAACTCCACATTTCCTGTGACTCGGGGCTTCTCTCTGAGTGAGAAAAAGTAAAGGAGTAAAACTGTGAGCATGCAAAAGGAGTTAGAAAGCTTTTTACAGAGGGGAAGTAATTTGAACGCAGGAAAAATCCAACGTCTAAAAAAATCCGACCTGCCGGATTCGAACCAGCGACCTAAGGATGACAGATTGCTACAACTACAGTCCTCCGCTCTACCAACTGAGCTAAGGTCGGATTTGATAACCTGTGTAAAACAAAAATATATATTATAAAACATTAGTTTTCTAATTTCCTATCTAATTCATTCCTTGCAGTCTTCGGCCTAGCCTTGAAAATACTAAAGTCTTGGAGAACCATAAAAGAAAATTAAGACTTTCGGGATAAAATTAATTGATTTACATATACTAACTGATGCTGGTAAGACCAGCTGAATGATTTTTGAGTTGCAAGAAGTTTTGGCACGAACATGAAACCAGAGGTGTAGGCAACAAAGAGCAATTGCTTGAGTGCGTTTTCTGTAATAGAGTTTTATGCTCGTGTCAGGATAAGATTTTATGTTCAGGTGGTATCCAAGAGTTGGCTAGGAATTATATCAGCATATTCAACTCTCAAAAGATCCCCACAAGGTTTGGTTATGAATTGCTGAAGATATACAATTTATATTGATAATGTTAACACTGCAAAACCTCCAGTTCAAGCTGAAGATGAAAGGAAAATAATTTAATTTCCACTGATCAAATAAAATTTGAGTATCTTGTGATTTCTCGTAATACAGATGATACCATTCAAGTGACATTGGAAACTGATGCGAAGATTTAAAAGACAAGCAAACTTTATCACCACAAATGTTCTGGAGATTGAACCCTGTGTATAGACAGAGTGGACATGTTTTGCTGCACGTGGTTCAACAACTAACTACATTGAGACACATGATTGCACAAGAGCCCATTGACATTCATTGAGCGAGATATCTGAAAGAATTAGTCCACAGGAACAGGCTGCATGTTTTCAGCTTCTTTCCTCAACTCTTGAAACAGGACAGATGACAAGTATCGCTCCCCAAAACTTGCATGAACAGTCTGAAAGTCAACCAGTAACAACGCTTACATAGCATTCATACTTCAATTGATTTACTTGCATAAAAAAGAATTCTCGATTCAAGGATGAGGAAATTTGCTTAAATTGATGAAACCTTAAGCCCTTTCGACAACCAAATATATTGGTTAATGACTCGAGTAGAGAAGTCATTACTAGTGGCATGCCCCCATCCCGCAAACAGTGTAAATTACCAGCACAACTGTTAAATTCTGTGTTTTTGAGAATTGGAATATAAGTTGTTCTTACCACAATAAGTTTGCCTTTATTCTCAGGCATTCTAGCAAGTCTAAGTGCAGCAACTGTGTTGGCTCCGGATGAAATTCCCACCTATGGAAACCAAAAATACCGAACTAAAATTTAAACAACAAATAGTAGTCTTCTGTTGCTCATACCTCGAAAGCAAATGGAAGTCTTAAAAACTAGAAATTCAAGAACTCAGAAATTGCAGCCAAAGTTCAAGGAAATCCAATTCATATCCCAAAAATTAAACATTGCGCTGTGCATTAGCGTGTGTATACCATCTAAAGAGGCTGTCAAAGACGGAAAACCAACTGAAGTGTCAACTATAACAGACTTAAAATCGTTAAGATTTATTACCATAAGACCCTCCTCCAATGCCAACCTTCTACCCATATTCACAGCATCTTCGCTACTAACCTGCCATTGAAGTGTTTGACTGTTAGTTTTCCATATTAGAATCTGACATTGAAAATGCTGTTATCTTTTTGTTTCTTTTGACCTCTTCCCTGTTCTTCAAATCAGCAGTACTTACCTCCAGAACCTTTTCCATTACATCCATGTCCAATATGTCTGGCTTGAATCCAACCCCATTGCCAGTAATGTGATGAGGACCTATTTCAATTGACAAGATACTAGAGACTCAACTTCTCTGATTATACCAAGAAATTACAAAGATCAAATTCATAGCGTCCATCATGTTAAATTCCTTCACGCCACCTCTAACAGTTACAGCTTCAGCACAGAGATATGGGAACCAACATTATACTTTTTATCAGTAAATATTCTAGCCCTTTTTTCTTTTTAAGAAAAGTCTAGTTTTAGTGTTTGACACTTCATAATTCCTTTTCCCTGTTAAGAAGGGAAGAAAAGAAAAAGGACAAAGACCTAGAGTGAAGCGAGATTCATACCTGGTTTGCCACCATTCAGTATATTACTCTCAGCAGGCTCAACTCCATAAATCTACCATTACAGAAGAAAAAACAGAACATTATGGGAGGAATAAAATAAAATTTATGACGGCACATGTTAGTGATGCAGTGAAATCACCAATAAGAATTTAAAATTACATACCTTAACATTAGGATTTTGGGACTTGAGATACTGCCCGACACCAGAGACAGTCCCTCCACTGCCTATTCCCATGACAAAGATGTCAACTTTTCCTACTGTATCCTCCCATATTTCAGGGCCAGTAGTTTCAAAATGGACCTGATTTTTTCCATTTAAATTCAGAATTCAAACCAATAATTACAAAGCAAGAGAGTTTAAATCCCCCGATCATCAATTAATAATAACTCAAGCAAACTGCTCTCGACAAACCATTCAAGCTATGCAATGTCGTTGCTATTGTGAAATTAAGCACCTGAGTATTGGCAGGATTTGAGAACTGTTGAAGCATGAAAGCATTTGGTGTGGATTCCAAAAGTTCATATGCCTTCTTAACTGTTCCTCCCATTCCCTTAGCGGGGTCAGTCAAAATTAGCTCAGCTCCAAATGCTCTCATAGTCACCCTTCTCTCCAAGCTAGTGTAAGATGGCATGGTTAGTATCATCTTGTATCCTTTCATGGCTGCCATAAATGCCATACTTATCCCCATATTACCAGATGTCGGCTCTATCAAAGTCGTCTGATACAACATTAATAAAAAAGTTGGAGAAATTCAAAAGATCAAAACATCTGATTGAACCAATAATATCAAAAAACTCCAGAGCTGTGACTATAAGCTAACCTTCCCAGGAGCAATCAAGTTCTTTTTTTCAGCATCTTCAACCATTGCCAATGCCGGTCTGTAACATAAACATTATGGTTCTTATTTGATCTCTAAGGTCAATGATAACATCTGAAATAGTTTGAATTCTGAGATACCTGTCTTTGATGCTAGAAGTAGGCTGAAACATCTCTTGCTTGACAGCTATATAAGCTCCACATCCTTCGGTCACTTTGTTAAGATACACAAGTGGAGTTTTCCCAATGAGCTGAATATTTTGAATTAGAAAAAAAAAAGAGCATTAGTTTGGAGACAAAAACTTGATCCAAGATCAGAAAATATTTGATGCTGAAAATCCACACTCCTTTCATTATGAACGAACAACTTGGTAGAAGTAGAACTGTCTGAAACCTATGTCGACGACCAGTCTTCGTCAAACATGAAGACGATCTGTCGTTTCAGAGGATGAATAAGCAAAGGTACAGACAGCACGTGGCGCGACATAACTGCCGCAAGGAAGAAAAAAGGGACAGCACAGCGGCCAATCCAGTGGACGCAGAAAGGCGTTTCTATTTTCCTTTTCTTTCTTTTTGTTTAAATATGAGAATTCTTAATGGACTAAATTTTATATCAAATAAAATCACACACACACACACATATATATAGCAGGATTGAGGAGAAAAACATTGAAATCAAAAATAAAAACAGCAGGAAAAGAATACCACTGTAGTTGAACAAAATGGTAGGTTGCAAAGTAGAAAACTATCATGTATTGATGCAACAAGAATTAAGTAATGAAAGGTATTCTTGGTTTAAATTAACGATCCAAAGAGAAGAACGGGGTTGGACATACTTGGGAAACTCGTGTCTTGATTTTCGTCCCGGGAAGATCTTTTGGCAGATCTCTGAGTCTTTGAGCAAAAGAAGCAGAGGCAACAGTAGCAGCTTCTGCAGAGAACAATCTTCTAACCATCATCAGCTCATTACATGCTGGGATTGATGATGAACTTTTCTTCAATAAGCTCCTTATAGCAGCCATTAATGGAGGTGATAATAATAACAAACACCCACCCAGGAGGTTACTAGAGTGACAGCCACTTGTTGCAGTGGATGACAGGGACAAGGATGAAGGGTGGTGTGTGAAGATCTAGGAGTGATGGGAGACCCCTTTTTATAAGGTTTTTGAATTCTACTCTCTGGTTTCTATAGATAAAAGATGGTCATTTTGTAATTCCATTTTTTCAAGCACCATCACAGTCCAGTCTAATTCTAATTCGAAATTCATGGAACTGGAGGTATACACAAGTCGTCAGAATCAAGTCTAAATTTTAAGGAGCATAGTTAAATTTATCAGATTTTAAATTTGTTTTTTATAAATTACTTGTTAAAGTTTTATAAATATTAAGATTACTAAAAATTTATATAATCATTAATTTTAGGATTCATGAAATTAATTAAAATACATACAAACTGACTCAAACATTCATATTAATTATAAAAAAATTAATCATAAAAAAATGCAGTCAAATCTAGATTTACTTTTAAAATTATCAATTTAATTTCTATAAACCTCATGATTACTAAAAATTTATATAATTGTTAATTTTAAGATTTGTAAGATTAGTTAAAATACGTGTAAGCTGGTTCGGACACCGACATTAATAAAAAAATTAATCATTAATTTTGATAAAAAAAATTATTAATTTTAGGACATGTAAAATTATTCGAAGTACATGAAAACTTACCCAAATATTTATATTAATAAAAAAAACAATACACGTGGCCAGTTGCTCATGATGGATTTCCCCCCTCTAATATAATATTTTTTAAGTGAAAATCCTAAATTTTAGTCATCAAGTTGTGCCCACAAGGATGGTTTCGATAAACGTTGCAAACACCAAGGAAAAAAAAACTCTTAAAAACTTTTTGTAGTTATGCGATTGAAAGGGTTTAAAATTTATTCAAAAAAAAGAGAGAGAAAGAAATCCATTATTAATAAAAATAACAAAAAGAGAGGGAGATTTATATCATTTCTGTATATAAAAAAAAAAGTACTTTCTTTTTCCAATCTTCTCCCCGTCCTTTTCTTTTCTCTCCCTTACCTTCTCTATCTCTTCAAGTCATCTTTGTTTTAATTAGGATAAAAGATTGTTTCTATCGAAGATAATTTTGTATATAATCTATAGTTTTTAGACCCGGTCTAGTTTAAAATTCGAGTTTCGGGTTTTGACCGGATCACCAGTCGCTCGGATCAATTTTTTTAAAAAAATAAAAAACGTCGTTTTAGTAGAAAACACAAAAGTCAACGGGTCACAACCGGGTTTTTAACTAGGTCTTGCCAGATCAACCGGGTAGCCGGGTTTTTCCTTTCTTTATTTTTTTTTCAACTCGGCCCAGTTCAATCGCGTATTGGTCGGGTCCCGAGTTTCAAAATTATGGTCCAATCCTGGCAAATTCAAGCACTTGATGCTCCTAGCCAAAACAGGCTTCGATGAGGGCAACAAAAATACATGATCTATGATTGCTGCAAAGACTTCAAATGCTTCCCTCAGGTCTCCAATTTGAGTGCAAACGAGAAATATTTTCATTTTTTTATTTAGTGATATTTTTGCTATTTTGACGCCCCAAGAATTCTTTAGTTATTAAATAGAATATATAATAATAATTTTATAAATAATTAAACTTTTTTTTTTTTTAGTATTATAAACATGTAAAGTTTCATGCATGGTTAGTTGAGTCGCGAAGAGAAAATCTAACTTATGACTTATCCATTAATATTCTTACAAAGACAACGTACGTGCCAATTATATTGAAGACATGACCCCATAGAGTACGTAGTGGTCTTAACTTCATTAAAAATGTGGAAATGCAAACCTAAGGACTAAGGAGACTGTCTGATTCAGTGTATGTGGCCTAGCGGTGAGTGATCCATAATAGTTATATACTCTTGCTGTTGACAAGCATGGAGAAACGTACGTGAGAGGATTTTGGAAACCACGTTTGTTCAATAACTAGAAGAGTGTGTTTAGTATTGCGGTAATTGTTGTGGTTGTGATTTAAAAAAAATTGTTTTATAAAAAGTATTTTTAGTTGAGGTTGATTTGAAAAATAAATGTTTGGTTAAAACTGTGTTTGAAATTGAGGTCGAAGAAAAAGTAATTTAATGTGTTTGGTTAAGAATGCTTTTGAAATTGAGGTTATAAAATAATTTAAAAATATATATTAATATTAATGGTTTTAAATTTAAATATTGTAGAATTAATTACTCCTATTACATCATGAAATAAAAAATATTTTATAAAAAATACTTTTTATTATTCCATTTAACTATTTATAATGTCATTGCATACAAAATTCATCTGATAAGAACTACAATTTTCATAATTTTTTTAGCGTGGATAAAATATTATCAGGTTAATTCACTTTATACTAGTGTTTTTTAAAAAAAAATATTAAAAAAATTAACAAACTAAAAAAAACAAAAAAAAAAGAATTTCACATGAACAAGTGAAATTCTTGCACTGTCCACATGCTCCACTGTTCGGTGAACAGTGGAGTATGCATCCACTGTTCACTGAACAGTGGACACATGCCTCCACTGTTCAGTGTATCATGCTACACTGTTTACTGAACAGTGTACCAACCTCTGAATTGAGAGCCGCGCAAGAAAGAAAGCATTTTTCTACTTTCCATCCGCTTGCGTTTCGCACGCAATTTATGGTGGGACCATGCACAGTAAATCGCTTTTTTTTTTTTTTAACCAAACGTTTGCTTCGTGCGTTTTTGACAAAACACAAACTCTAACGCGTAGCCAAACGTATTCGAAGGAACCGAGTGATGCCCCGTGCCATTGTCTTTTAAGCTAAAGACACTACCAGAATTTTTATATTTAATGATAGAAATTTGGTATTTCTATTATCATTTTATTAGCAATTAATTTACTGATAGAATTAGATGAAAATATTCGATCAGTAAATTATTTGTCGATAATAAAAAATATTATTACCGATGGATTTACTGGCAAAAAAACATGCAAAAAAATTTATCCGTTTTATTCCGTCGGTGATTGTCATGTGACCAAAAAAATACCGTGTGCAATTCTGTCGGTGATTATTTAAAAATATTTTTTAAAAAAATCTATTTAACAAAACTAGAAAATAATTAAATTAATATAAATCAACACTTCATAATACTCAGAATTGAGTTGCTTGGAAAAAAAGAAGAAGAAAATCAACTCAAACAAATTTGCAAACAAGTAAATAACACAAACAAATAAAACAACAACAACATTGATCTCATATGGGAAAAAAAATCTTACAACAACATTCATACAATTATCAAGAACAGAAAAATTAAAAAAAACAAATATAATGAAAAAAAAGAAGAAACAAGAAAAATCTCATTTTAATGTAGTTGCGAGTGAAGCTGAGAAGAGAAAAATAAATAAATTCATAAAGTATGTTAATTAAAAAAACTGAGAAGAGAAAAGAAAAAAATGAGAATAAGACATATCTGAGAGTGGAGAAAAAGAGGAGTTGAGGAGAGAAGAGAAGAGAAGAGAAGAGAAAGAAAGAAATGGATGTTGATATTTTTTACATAAGGGGAAGAAGAAGAAAAAGAAGCTCTGTATTTTTTAGGTTTTTTTTTACAAATTGATTTTTTTTCAATTTCATCATTTGATATTATGTTATTGGGCCTTGAGTTTCGTAAATTGTTCCGCTTTTCTAATTATGTGGGGGGTTATCATGATCTTATATCTCTAGTAGCGGGTTGATTGAGTTAACCCAGATTAACTCAGGTTTTTTTTTCTTGAATTTTTTCAAGTTGATTTTGTTTTTCACTTTTCATTTTTTGATGTTAAATTATTGGCCGTTGAGCTTTGTGATTTTTTTTTTTTTATGTGACTGGATTCAGATTAGTAAAATTAACTTGAATAGACTTGATTTTTTTACCTTTTTTTTTATTGATTTAACTTTGATCCCTTTTTTCAATTCTTTTTAAATTTTATTTTTTTATCATGATTTTATTTCACATATAGTAGGTTAGTCAAGTTAATCTGGGTTGACTCAAGTTTTTTTCTTTGATTTTTTTTAAATAGGTTTTATTTTTTTATTTGACTTTAAATTATTGGGCGTTGAACTTTGTGATTTTTTTTACATTTTTTTCTGCGGGGTTATCTTGAGATCATATCTTAAATCATGTATTAATCAAATTATCTCGGGTTAGTTCATGTTATCATTGTCTGAATATTCTGTTTTATATTAAAAAAAATCTAACACGACTTGCAAGATAGCGTTAGCCACTTATTTAGTGAATTCTTTCAAACAAAAATCCATATATAAAAGGGCAAAATGCCTTGTTCAATAACAGGTCCTACCTGGAAGAAACGCTTCCAGACTCCATACAATGGTGGTGGACCTTGTGAAAGCAGAGCATTCTGTTTTCTTGTGGCTCAGGGGAAGTATTCAATCTGTTTTTTTGGCAAACGACCACATATATTTGTTGCCAATCGTACAGGGAGGCTGAATTAAGGCCTTTTTCAAGTCCTTACGCCAGTTAATCGTGTGGTTCATCTTTGATTTTTCCGATGCCCTTGACCTTGCTTGGCTCGTTCTTTGAATAAGGACTTGAAAAAGGCCTTAATTTTGCTTCCCTTTCCCGTTGGCAACAAATATATTCGCTTCCCTTTCCAAAAAACAGATTGAATACTTCCCCTGAGCCACAGAAAAATAGAATGCTCTGCTTTCACAAGACCCACCACCGTTGTATGGAGACTGGAAACGTTTCTTCCAGGTAAGACCTGTTATTGAACAAGGCATTTTGCCCTTTTATATATAGATTTTTGTTTTCTAGACTACCTATTTTTTTTTTTTATTATTATTATTAATGGGGTATCCGGCCAACTTATACGCACCTCGATTAATTTCACATACTTTGAAATTAATAATCATGTAGCTTCTAATAATCTTAAAATGATTTGAATCGTGACTATTAGAGAACAAACTCAAAATCTAATTAGTTGAGCTATCTTTTAAGATTAACTATTTTTATCCTATTTGTAGAATTGAATTTTCATTGACATGATTTTGGGTGTCAACAAACAAATTATATCTCCAAACATTGCATTAATTACTAAAAATCTATAAAAAACATAAGAAATAAGTTAAAATCTATTTAAAATATGTAAGTTCATACGAAGATTACAAAGAATTGATCATTCTTTTAAAGAGATATGTTGCAAAAGCATGGGTCACTCTCGGGTCTTTTTCATAATATATCCATGATACAGTAGATTTGTCTTTTCTCACGTACGAATCTACTCCTTAGGTCCATATTGCATATTTTATATTTTCAATTCCAATCCAAATCACAACCCGATGCATTGTATAGGATACATTATTATTATTATATTATTATACAGATACTAAAAATAAATAGTGTTTTAATGGTGATAAGTGTATTATTATTATATTATTATACAGTGGCATAAGTGTAAATTTTTTCGATTTTTTAATTGTAATGGTGATAATAAAATTGTAATTTTTTTTATTGAATATTTGAATACTAGAGGGTTGTAAAAAATCGAAGACACATAATCAGACGACCCGGGATTTCATGAGACTGACCAAGAATATCTTATACCAAGAAAGTGGGAGTCATGACATAAACGTAAAATCCTAATTTTTCATGCGAATTTGAGAAAGGCCCCTTTCTTTTTTCTTTTTTTCTTTTTATACTATAAATTTAAACTCTATTTTATTAAACTGGTCTCTAATTTAATTTTAAAATTTGACAAAACACCTTGGATTCTTAAGAATATGCAAATAAAACAAGACATGATATATCACAAACAGTACTGATGATTAAACAATGCCATGAGAGAATTCAATATTCTTTGCTAATTATAAGAACTGGTCCTCTAATTTTTAAAGTTTCAGAAAAAAAAAATAATTTTGGTTTTTTTAGTTCATATTTTGAGGGAAGAGAGAGAGGATCACTTTATTTTAGTGGTAAAGAAATAAAAAATAATACTAACACTAATTTCACTTATCAAATTAGAAAATTTTTATATTAATTGGTTCTCTATGATGAGGGAAGTTCTATTTAAATATTTTTTTTACATTAAAAGTGTATAAAAAACAAATTTAAGCTCGAGAATATTTTTAGTTGAATTTAGGTTACTGGAGTGATTTTTTGGGTTTATTAATTGATTTAACAAGATTTTTAGAGTGTTTTAGATTAAAATGAGTTTCTAAATAAAAAAAATAGTTTATTCTCAGTTTTCCAATTACTACATTGACCAAAATATGAAAATCTAACCTTTTATTTTCCAAAAACAATGGAAGCAAACGACATCCACTAAAAATATAAGAGCTCAAGTGCGTGGATCCTTACTAATTGGGCAGACACACTGACCTTTTTTTTTAATTTATGTTTTTTTTATGTTTTTTTTTGTTAAAATAAAATTTTAATTTAGATTTAGGTTAATATGGCTTTTATCTTTTATTTTGTTTATTTAGACTCTTTTAAATAGTTTTTTTAATTATTTTATATGCATTTAAATAGTTGCTTTTTATATAATTTTTAAATTTTTTTTAATATATTTTTGACATAATTTTATCATATTTACTATTTTTAGCCTTACACCACATATAAAATATGGATACGTTATTTTGATATATATATATATATATATATATAAGGGAAGGCATGTTTTTTACACGTCCGTTAAATCATGATTATAAGGGAAGGCATGTTTTTTATATATATATTAACTTGCTCTGATAATCATGATTTAACGGACGTGTAAAAAACATGCCTTCCCTCCCTCCCACGCAAAGCTAGCTTGCTAATTTTAAAGAAGTTTAGACGCAAGCAAGGAATCACGATTCCCTGACTGTACGGAAGCGAGCAGATAAGCTTTGAATCCACTAATCACACAACCGAACACGCTTCACCTACTGCAGCCGGTCAAAAGCATTTCCTCGACCCTCCTAAACAACCGGCCACTGCAGGTTTACTTGTTCTCATCCCGAGAGTAGTACAGTCCAGTACAATACAATAAAATCCCATTTCTCCCTCTCGGCACTCCTCTCCAGGCATTTTCCACCATCGTCAGCAAAACGTCATCGTTTTGGTCTCCATATCGCTCTAGATCTCGTCTGATTATATATCTGTGAGTTCTCCATATGTACTTTCGTTGTCTGCATCTCGAAAGATCTCAGCCGTTGTTTTTCTCCGATGGATGATGACTGTGTTTTGATTGTCTGCGAGCTTGTGTTTGGGATCTGTAATTGTTTTATTTGACTGATCGGTTGTTTATCATGCGCACAGTAATCGTTTTCCGTATGTTGGAGTTAGGTTTTTGTTTTATTATCTAGTTTGATTCCAAGTGTAGAAATCATTTTTATCAAGTTGATACTAATTGAAGGGAATGATTTTATTAGATTTATTGAAAATGAATTATTCATAGTATGTAGAGTTTGTGGTTTGTCAGTTTTATTGATCACCACTGCTTTAACTAGAGTTATCTCGATTGGGACTTGCACATTTTTTTACGTGTATTAATTCACCGGAGATTGATTGAATTTGTGTTTTCAGGAAACTGAACAGAAAACGAGTGGTTAATGATAGAGCTGAAATATTTTATTTGGCCTGTTTTGTGTGCTTTTTGGTTGATATCTTGGTCTCCTGGCTGCTTTATGGTGCTATTAAATTAACTTGGTCCATAATTTGATCAAAGAATATTGTATTTCTCGATGTTTTCCTGTGTATGTGAACTTAGGAAGATAGTGTACGTGGAGGATGGAGGGTAAAAACGAAGGGGAGGAGAATCCCTCTCGTGGGAATGATTGGGAGGTTGTATCTCTTACAGCATCAACATATGCAGCTGCTCCTGGTCCAAAAGAAGTTGATCAGAAGGATTACGAAAGCAGCAGGGCTTATGATGAGGATGGGGATGAAACTTCTCGAGCTTTATTCATGTCTCGTCATTTTGTGCTTCCACCAGGTCAACATGAGAATTTGTCATTGGAACCTGTTAACAGTGAGATTCTTGATTCACAAGTAGGGAAGAATGTGCCCCCTGAGCTTGGTTTAGAAGAGGGAGGTAGATCCAGTTGTAAGAATGAAGAGATTTGGCCACTCAAGGGGTTGGATGAATCTGAAGAGTTTCATGGGATGCAGTTGTTTGATGTGAAGGGAAAAAATGGTAAAGAATTTGAAGAAAGCACAACTCTGCAAGATTTCAGTGACAAGGAACAAAGTATATACAGTACAGCGACATTTGGTTCTCTACACAGCGAAACAGCACTTGGTGGATCAACCACATATGATGAGAACCTTGGAATTCCTGAAGTAAACGAACCTTCTGAAAAGGTCTTAGATTTTCCTACTGATGTTCCTTCCTCACCGAAAGCTGCCAAAGATGACAGCCTTCCTTGTGATGCTTGGTGGAAGAGAAGGGTGGCTTCCTTGCATGCTCATGCAAAAGAGGCAAATACATTTTGGTCCATTTTTGTTGCAGCAGCTGTGATGGGAATTGTAATCCTTGGGCAGCGCTGGCAGCAAGAAAGGTGGCAGGCTATCATCAACAATGAGGTGCTTTTTTCCTGCATCCCCATCCCCCCCCCCCCTTTTTTTTCCATGGATCAAGACCTTGTCTGCATATAAATTTTGCTTAAAACTTTACATCTAGCTCTACATGTGATTAGTATGATAGTAGAATCTGCTTGGGTTTTGGGAGCTCAATTTTTTTTGTATTATCTATTGGGGTTGAAGTTTAGAACCCTGCTGGTTAATGTGTAATCACTAAAGATGTTATTTGAGGGAAAAGAGAGAGCACGCGGAATGTGCTGGTGAAGAAGTAGAGAGAAATGCAATGCAATGCAATAGTCACAACTTATACCAACAACTGCAAGAAGTTATTATTAATTGATAACAATCTCTTGTTAATACTTCCCTCCATTTTAATATATATAATTCTTTCTTTTTTATTTTTAAACTTTGGCTGCCTGAGCTCTGATATGCAAGAGCATGAGGCTACATACTGGATTGATTAAAGCTTTACACGTAAATGAGTTGCACTCCAGCCTAAAATCACTTGAGCTTCTGGTAACTCCTAGTCATATAGGTAGCTTCTCAAATTTGCACACTAGATCATGCTTGTTACCTTTACCTTTGTGCCAGTGTTGTAAGTACTTAATTGGCGCACTAAAACTGCTGCGTAACTTCTTTCTATTGTGTTTGAGCAGATTTTAGCACTTGGCATAAATTAATTTACTCATTTTTGCATATGGATGGCACATCAAGTTATGGTTGTTGCCTTCATGATCCCCACCCCTTGTTTGCTGCCATACTCTGCTGCATGGATAATATCTATCAATTACAACACTTTCCCCATGTCCAGTTCCTTTTTGAACTCGTCTTTTCCACTAAGTCTGACTTCTATTGCTCTGTTTGCAGAAAAGTGGGAGGATATTGGGGCCAATAACTCGACTTAAAGATGTGATTGTGGGTGGCCATCGACGCGGTTCTTTTATCAGGGGAAGTACCTCAAGCGACAACTAAGATATTGACAAGAATGTCAGGATGGTAAATTACTGTATTTTTCTGTGTGGGTGACCTAATTTTCACATGACAGAGCTCCATGGCTACATGTTAAAGTTTGATATTGTTGTGCTTCTGTAATTGTGGTGGTGGTTTTTCAGTATCTGGCTCGTTGTGGGAATTCATTTTTCATTGAAGATTGGCAGGTAGTAGAGAACTAACTGTGTATCTAAAACACCCATGAATTCTGTGCCAGTGGAAGTTTGCGGTGGCACGGATGTTCCATTTAGAGAATTACTCTCTACTTCAGCCCAGAGTTGAAGCCATGGAGCCGTAGTATCCACAGTTAAGTCTGTCTATCTACCATCACTGGGAGATGTATATGGATTTTTAATGGGATTTGTACATATTTGACCTGGTTTGTTAAGAAAACACGGGGATTTGGATAAAAAAGTTTACATTTCTTGTACTGATTAAGAGTCACAATTCAGTATTTATTAGTAACACTTCACCTGATACTTGCTACTCAAACATGGGATATACAGAGCATGTTCCTGAATTGTGACCGCTTGCAGAAGAAGATCTTCGTCAAATCTTGACGGGTAACCAAGAAGATCGAAAGCTGTATTCCTCCAGTACACACCTGCACATGCATTACCGCATCTTAATCAGCATCCGAATCTAAAACACTAATTATTTTGTCGACAAAGAAATTAAGACCAAAAGAGCATGTGAAAGATGCTCAAGCTATCATTTGGGCAGATTCTGCAAAGCACAGAAGAGAATGGTTTTTTTCTTTTTATGAAAAGAATGCTACTTTGATTCTCTAGCTAATTCCATGGATCATAAATTTTCTATTCTACTATTTTTTTACCCAGAAAATCTTCTGTCCGGGCCCCATCAGTAGTTAGTATTGAAACTTTCTAGAATGGTCCAAGCTGAGCCAATTCCCAAGGAATTCTAAGGTTGCTTCTAACAAGAAGCACCTAACAATACCAAACACACGTCACGTGCACTCTACTCTGCAAGTAGCGGTAAGCACCCCCAGACAAGGAAAGAAGCAAATAGCACGGAAAACAGTTAAACCATGTCATTTGGTCCATGTGCTCTATGTTATTAGTTCGGCTTGGGCTCTATAATTCTTTCTTTTTGGTGAAATTGCTGGTAGACAACGTCTTCCATATTAGTTATACGCTCAAGCTCCGCTGTAGCCGGTCAAATCTTTTCTAATATAAAATAATATAGCTTAATTTTTAATTAAATAAATATTTAATGATATATGAGAGAAACAAGCTAAAAATTCCAGATGAATCTCATAAATCTAAGTTGATGATGTTGATTACTTTTTAAAATATTTTTCTCTTAAAAATGCATTTATTCGAGAACCAAACCAAACCTGGGTCACTTCTCGAGTTAGTGGATCAACTCACTAAGCTTACCTATGGTTTCAAGGACTACATGCAAGCCTAAACCACATCCAAGAAAATGATACAGCCATTAAAATGCAAGAGCTACTACTAATTGAGAACATGGTGATAGTGACCGCATGTCCACTCCACTAACTAAAATGTGCGGAAGATAAATGTTGTATTGTCAATTTCATATTTTTGTATTTGGAAGAACTGCTTTCTGATTTCTCTTATAAAGCTGAGGTTTAAAGTGAGTTTTCTTTAGTGGATGACGTGGTATATTTCTATGAGCAAAAATTGCCTATCATCATCTGCAAATGTATATTAATAATGCAAAGGAAAGAAAAAGGCATGACACTAACCCATAGAGAGGTCTTTAAACCAACCCCAAAACAAGTGAGCAGCAATTTATGGGCCTCAAGGATGGTAGGAAAACTTTTATGCATTGGGGAATCCTAGCCTTCAATTATTAATCAGGGTTTTTATACTTACATGTGTTACATTTGTCCTTTTCGGTGCCCCTTTCTCTTTTTACTCAGCAGAGTAGACTGCAATTCTTCATGTACATGGCTTCTTCCCCCCCATTCTTATATTACTCTAGTCAAGAACTTTCTCTCCAGTTGAAAAAAAGTTCCACACTAATGTGCCTATGATATAAAGTGCGACAGCCACCTTAAACACATCAGCCCAAGAACCTGCAGAAACGAAATTGAGAAGAAACAACAAATTAAGAAAGTAAAAATCCCCGCAGCAGAACAAAAGGTAGGAGTTAATTTGCTTATAGTGTTTTACCTCTTTGGAGTATGTATCCAGTTGTGGCAGTACCAAAGACACCTGCGAGCACTCCTGCAGTATTTGAGAGTCCTAATAGAACTCCCTGTAATTGAAATTTATTAGCTTACTTTTGACTAGTTTCTTCAAGTTTATAGACGACTTCTACAAAGATGAAGACAGTAGTTTTTCTTTACTGATGTGGGAAAAAAACAAACAGAACAGGCCATTAGAAAACAAGTACAACCATATCTTCAATAAACAAGTAGCATAGGGGGCAAAACATTTTGAAAACCACAATTAAAGGTGATCTCCAAGTAGTCATGCAAAAGATAGAGATGACTCACAGCATAACGGGGGCCAATATCTTGGTGATTTGAATAGAGACCAGACTCTGAGAATGCATCCGATCCCTGTCGTCAACAAAGGATACCAAGAATTCATCCAGGATTTTGAAGAAATAAAAGGCCATCTAAGTTTTACAGCTTCCATCCGCTAACTAATATCATTACTGGAAGCCATATTAGCACAGTCACGTGCACATAATTGCCATATATTGGACATCTTTGAACATGTTTTAATTTATCAGCGAGTTCAAATTTTTCTTCTCCACTTTTTATACATTTTCAGCATTTTTATCTCATTCCAAGAAAATAAAATGCAGGGGGTGCCTCGCCTCCCTTACGTGGTATTTCAAGGCCTTGAAGTTTGTTTGTGCTCATGCATATAGAAAAAAATCTCTCTTTTGGTTTGCCCCTTTGATCTGATGTTCATGAGATGCTTATGGTTATGCCTTTAAAAATTGATAGGAAAAGGAGAAACGGAAGATGAAAAAGAAAATCCAGCTTTGAAACACTGCACGAAAGGAGGTGGCCTGGTCTTTCCTTTCGATATTCAGACTGCTCGTAACACATCCTCATTCTAAATTAAGCTTTCACGCTCAAGTCTTCTAATTTAAACCTATATGCTTATTATTGAATCAGAGGTAAGTCCATAACAAAACCAGTCCAGGACAGTATCAAGTCATGCAAGCAGGGTGAGTTGGATAGTACAGTTCTACTATTCTTACTGAAATTACTTATACTATTCCTTCTGAAATCACTTTGCAAACAATACATAGAAACCACCATTTTTCATCCAACAGCGAAACGGAAGGTCTTGATATCCACGTCATAGTCAGAAACAACAAATATTAAAAGATGAGTGAAACTGGTGAAGGTGGCATCAATCTAGAAAGAACCTGACTGCATGCCATGCAGAGTACAGCCATAGCAGGAGTCCTGACATGGCTGAGTTGTGTAAGGAAGAAGGCTGGACCTAAGAACCCAATTGATTGCATGATCTGCGATTGTAACAAATTTTGAAGAGCAACCATTACTTGGCTTGAAGAAAACCAGGCAGCAGAAATTATTGCAAAAAAGTGGAATGCATGTTCTTTTACCCATATCAGTACTGCTTTGAGCTGGTTAAATCTAATCAAACTGACAGCTCTCAAATTATTTACTCCATCCGATAAGAAATACCCGAAGAATCCCAAATATTTACTTTTAGTTCAGTTGTGAGTGTATATGTAAAGGTCCAATTCTACATCCATATCCTTATATTTAATCCACATAGTAAGTAAATGTTAATTTGGCAAAGAAACCCACCTATAAAATTAAAGACATTAGTATGACCTCTCCATACTAACATTAAGGAAAATTCAAAATCACTACTCTGGCAAAACCAAAACAGTTTGGATGTATGTGGCATATCAGTTTATAGACTGCTCTTTTTATCCTCAGAATAACACATAGAATACCAATGTTCTTAGAAACTCAAAATTCTTCTCACTATCATTGGACAATCAGTCGGTGCCCAAAGCATATATTAATGTGATTAAAGCCTGATAGTAACTAAACATGGTTAAGAGTAAGAGCAGTATTTAATCCTTGCCTTCCGAACTGCTGTTATAGACAGACCTCTGCTCACAAGTGTGTCAGCAATCCAGCCTCCTACATTTGCAAAAACAGCCATGGTCAACCATGGCAAGACACATAATAGGCCAGACTCAGTGAGATTGAAAAATTAAACCAGATAAAGTGAAGATGAATTCAGAAAATGGCAAATATAATAAACAGAAGTCAAGTTAAGAAGGTAAGCTAACCTGAGCCTATAAGAGAACCGAAATTCCGGTTCGAAATCAAGCCACCGATAGCCATTCCTTCAAATACCGCTAACTGACTAATTGACCGGGCTATCAGAGAACTATAGCATTTGAGATCACAAAGAATGAAGGTTGGATTTTAAAAATTTAACACTGTATTTAGTCACTCTGCTTATCAAGCTCCGGTCTTTTAGTCCGGAGAGGATAAACAGTGTGAGAGTTTTTCTCGATGATTTTTTTATTTTCAGAAAGCGGGAAAAATTCTGAGAGGTGTTTATATGCACAGAAAGGAGGATCGAGAGATTGACACGTGGCATGTCATCCTCGTGAAGGAGAGGTTCCCAGTAGAAACTGCCAGAATTATTTAGATACCCCTCCATGCAAAGGAAATGGTGGTGGACTTTTGTCGGGTGAGTTTGTGAATAAGGGATGGTGAGAGGGGTGTTTTCGGAAACTTCAATGAGGATACGTGTACGGGCCGTTGTTATCGAGGGGCTAGCTACTGTTCCATCGCCAAAGTTCCTCTCACATCACCGGAAAAGGTATCGAGAAATGAATAAAATGGATTTTTTTTTCTATTTTCCCATTTTAAGAAGTGAGGAAATCAACTTATAGAATCGAGAAATCTTGATTCTATTTTTAAATGTTTCTTGTATCTATAGACTTTCCCTACGAATTGTGGTTAGGATTATATTTTTAGTGTTTTAAAAATGTTTTAAAAAAATTTAAATTTTTTTTATTTTTTTTAAATTAATATTTTTTTAGTATTTTTAGATCATTTTGATGTGTTGATGTCAAAAATAATTTTTTAAAAATAAACAAATTTATTTTGATATATTTTTAAGTAAAAAATATTTAAAAAAACAATCATAACCATAATTTCAAGCATCTATACATTTTTAAAGATACATGAAAGATGAATTTTCGTTGGATGTTTTAATACCTATTAGATTTTTTTTAAAAAAAATCCATGATACTTATTAGGTTCTATTATATTGATAAAATTTATAAAATCATGGATGGAATGTTCTAGTAATGTTTTTAAAAAACTTTAGTGTTATTAAACACTATAAAATATTTTGTAATTTATTTTATATATCACAGCTAAATAGCATAAAATAATTTATTTTACAAAAAAATATTTTATTAGTAAACGATAATGGTGGGCCTAAAAAAAGTAATGATCTAGACCAAAATGTAAAAAGTTTTAAGAAAAAGGACAGGAAATAGGATGCAACTAATTACCAAACTTACCCTTACACGTATTCATAATAACGTGAAGAAATGAAAATTTGTTTTAAACTTGAGGATGCGAGTCTAGCAATATCACGAAATATACACTATATTTATTTTTATATTTTTATATTCTTTTTAAAAGATAAAATTAATTTTATTCGGGTTTGTGATTATTTCTTTTAATAAATATATTTCATAGAAATTAAACTTGTATTCTCACCTTTATAATAATATAACAATATCTTAATTACTAAATATCAACTATTCATCAATTTATTTATTTTTTAAAAAGTTTAATTTTAACTAAATTACCCATACCCTTACAAGTATTCATAATAGAATTCTTCTCCACACCATCCGCATTAATTGTATGATTTTTCGTTTTTATAAAAAGAAATAATTTATCAAAAGTTTATTACAAAAGAAAAAACAGGAAAACTAGTATGGGCCGACCCAAACCAACCCTAAAGGCTAAAACGGGTTCACGTGGGTGCGGCGACGTTTTATCGGAACGAACGCCTTAGACGGCGACAAAGCGCGCACCTTTCACTCAGATAAATCGCAAAGTTTCGCGGTCACTATCTTAATTATTCTCCCTCCCAACCTAAAACTTACTCACTCTCTTTCTCTACCTCTCTCACGCACCCACCATTATCAATTCCGATTTGGCAGCCAACCGCCAACCGCCAAATCTGTCTCAGCGCGAAGAAATTAATTAATAATGAGTTTATTATTGAATTCCCTTTTTCTTTAAGTTAGGGTCTAGTTTAAGTTGATGCAGGTTTTTGAGAGAAGTGACAGATTCATTCTTAGCTTTCTGTCTTTCCAATGTGATGGAGAAGTTGGAGGCTTGGAGCTTCGTATAGATTCCCAGAACCTCTAAACGCAGCGTTGCATTTTATGCAGCCTTGTTGTGCTGCGACCGAGGGAGATACTTCTTTCGGATATTGTTTGCCAAATGTCAGAAGTTGATATGGCTGTAGTAAAACCTGAGGTTTGTATTATTATTTATTTATTTATTATGTGCAATTATGTCTTTCCGTTGGCTTGGTAGTTTCTCAGTTGTAGAAAGCAGACCCTTCCCTTAATTGTTCATGGAAATGTAAATTTGGATGTTCTTTTCTGGCGGGGCGGCAGCATATTTTCCTGGAATGAGGATAGTACTTGACTTTTACTATCTTACCTTTTTAAGCATTTGTAGCTGATATTATAAAAGTGAGAAACAAGGAGTTAAAAGCGTTTGCTTTTTTTTTTTCCTTCCCGCAACTCTCTGTAACATAGAATTTGATATTTGTTGTTGATATGTGATCTCATGCAACTTCAATATATCTTGTTCATCTGAGCTTCTTCTTTTGAAACCATCTGCTTGTGAAGTTAATGAGGGATTGTCTGAAGGGTTCAAATCCTGTTGCTATCCATTGTCAGATGATGAGATCGTATATCTGGATACAAACCACGGATGGTGCAGTTCAGCAAGTGGAACAAGAAGTTGCCATGTTTTGCCCCATGATATGTCAGGAAGTAATACAAAAGGGAATGGGGTCTTCTAAGAACTATGCTATATCTCTACCACAAAGAGTTGGTACATCCATGTTTAGCCTAATTCTTGATTTCTGCAGGTTTCATCAAGTACCTGGTCGCTCTAACAAGGTTTCTTCACATTTCTGGCATTTCATATGCTGTTTGTTGGCTTTACATTCGTTTCTTGCTCTCCCTAGTTGATATCAAAAGTACTTGTTTAATGGGAAAACTTGAAACAATCATTTGCATGTTCAGGGAACTGTTCTTTTAGTTCATAAAAGCCTTAGAAAGATGAAATGGCACAGGTACAGCTTTACTTACTTTAGGCTGTTCTTTTGCATAGGAACGCAAGTCTTTTGATGAGAAGTTTGTTCGAATGGACACAAAGAGGCTTTGTGAGTTGACTTCTGCCGCTGAAAGCCTTCAGCTAAAGCCCTTGGTTGATCTTACTAGTCGCGCACTTGCACGAATCATTGAAGGGAAAACCCCTGAGGAGATACGTGAGATATTTCATTTGCCTGATGATCTAACAGAGGTGTCTGGTGCTTATAAGAACTGTGTGCAGCATGTCTTTCTCACACATCTTGTGATTTTAACTTGATTCTAATGATCTAGGAAGAGAAACTAGAGCCTTTGAAGAACACAACTGATGATCCACGGATCCGACTTTTAAATCGATTGTATGCGAAGAAGAGGAAAGAACTGAAAGAGAGAGAGAAACTAAAGGTTTTATTTTTTTCTGCCCTGACTTCGTCCCTAAGTATTATATAATTTCATCATTCTTGTGATTGATTTGGACCCTCAATTTGTTGCAGAATGTCGAGGCCGAAGAGGAGCATGAGGATGACCGCTCAGTTGATGACCTCTTATCATTCATCAACGGAGGAGATGGAGGTATGCTCGAGTGGTGATCAACTGTACTTTGCACTCTTAATTCCTGAACTTTTTCTATCTTTATGATGGCTTGCTGAGGTTTGATATTATAACCCCAAACCTGCCAGTGAATTTAAGTTCCACTAGCAAATGTTATAATGCCATGTCATAGAGAATAAAAACTAGGCAATGTCTGTTTGTATAGCATTACTCTAAAAAAAATTGCAGAGGATGGGTGCTTCAATCTAGAAATTTCTAGAACTTTGTTGCATGATAATGGCATGTCATAGAGAATAAAAACCAGGAAATGTCTGTTTGCTCCTTTAATTCCTATTTGGAACTGAATGAGTAGACTTCTAGGTTCGAGAAAATCAGGGCAAGAGAAAATCTACTTTCTCCAATTATTCTTTTTTAGAACTGATGTCTGATTGTGATGATTAAAAATTACGAAGAGGATTGAGAGAGCTTGACAGGTCATGCCGAATAAAGATATATCTAGAGGTACACCTTGATAGAAATGCATGCAGCTCCTCATCAAACATTTGAGTTTTTTGGCATTGGCTTTGCTTTAATTTTTTTTGTTGATCATATAATTAAAGGGACCTGGACTTGATTGCTCATTTATATCATTCATATAATTTCTAGTTATTTGAGGATTCTTCATTGCACAGCATTGGCTTATGAATCATATTTTTGTTGAAGATTCAGTTTCATGTAACTGATAGTGAAAAGAATTTAACGACTACATAGCATTGTGCTATGTATAAATGCTTTTAAAGTTTCAAATGATGAATTTTTGTTGTAAATTTCTTGGCCTGTATAGAGGATCATAACAATATCTTTGACACAGAATTATGTCTGTATTTAGTGGCTTTTAGTCTTCTTTTTTTATCTATTTAATAGCCTCGTGAAGGCCTTATTGAGGCAAGGAATTTTTCTTCTCAGATTCCAAAGGGATGAAAACTTCCAAGAATAGAAAGAAACACCAAAAAAGAAAAGATCGGCAAAAGTGTGCCCCTGAAATCCATAAAAAGGTTGGACCTATCATGTTGCCATCCCTTATTTTTAAATGTAATGAGGTTTGGCAATAGTTAAGCTTCTGTTTTGTTACATTTTTGCAGGAGTCTAATGTTTTTAGTTCGTTATGCCATAATGCCAAGGATGATCATGAATTACAGTCCAGCCTCGGAGAGACATTAAAGTTACTAGATGTGGCAGATGTAATTTTTTCTCCCACAGTGGAGTTTGAGGATGTTGATATTGATGGCGAGATAGATCCAGCTTTAAAAGAAGAAATTGATAGGTGAGCGTGGAGGTGGGTTATTGATGTATTTTATAGCTTATATGTACATATATGGTTATTTTTTTATCTTAAAAACAGGATACCTTTTTATAGTTTTTCCTTTTTCCACATCAATTGTGATGTGAAGTTAAAAGATGACCTTCTTGTCTGCATGGTACAGGACTGACCATTTCCATCAGTATTTCTTCATTCCTTTAATAGCATTGCTTAAAAGTAAGATGGTGCAATTTCATATTCTGTGAATGAGAATTTATGATGGCGATTATTTGGGCATTCAAATATCTATCACGATCAACACCACATGTATGATAATTGGAATCTTCTGAATTACATATTGCAGCCTTTAACTCTTTTGAACGTTCCACATCATGTTACTGGTTGAGCTTTAACTTGTGGTCATGTCCCATTGATAATACCCGTGGATTGGAAAAGAATATTACACCCTACCTTGCACTCCTTCCCCACGTGGTCTTGACCTTATCTTGTTGTATTTGATAATGATTGTATTTTTAACTAATACAAGGACATGAATATTAATATTTTCTGCTTTGGTATCCCATAATATCGTTTCCCCAGGGAGGTTGAAGATTTTGCTCGAATACTAAATTCAGATTGGCCTGAAAGGATGCAGGAGCTTCTATCTTTGGGTCAAGAGAGGAGACCGGCACAATTATCTATTAATGGCAATGGCAATTTGAAAAGATATGGAAGTATGCCCTCTTTTCCCTGGTGGTTATAATATTGCTCTTGCATGTAATGATTTTCTTCTCTGCAATATCCTAGTCCCATGTGTATTGATAGTTGCTTGCTTCAATGCTAGAATTTGGTTTCTTACTCTTCATATAATTTGATTTGTGGGATTGGAGTTTCAAATTTTCAAACAATAGTATTTTCCTAAACTGTATTCCATTTAAATTTCCACTCCACCTTTTCATTTATGCTATATTCCTTGAGAATCTTGTCGTTTTAGTCTGCATAGCTATAAATTCTTGTCTTGACTTTGTTGTTTTGTCCAGTGACAATTGTTAGGGTTGTAACAATGTGACCTCTTATAGCTTGTGAATGGATAGATAGGATAAAGCATGCCTGTTAAAATGTTTACTTGCTGTTGATTTATTAAACAATGCCAGCATTATTCCCCGAACCCTAATCCATTAGAGCCTCCATGACCATCATGCTCCTCGAAGACTCAAATGATTTGTATGGATGGAGAGGACCAGATCCTGGGCAACAATGAATTCTGCAGTATGGATTCTCCCTCAGGCTGCCAGTGGTTGGAACAGTTTTGACCAGATGCTAATGCAGGTGGCTTATAGCAAGAAAAAAGATTGTAGAGTTGGCGCAAGAAGAAGGGGTTGATCCGTATCATCTTGACTTGGTTTTGATTTCTCTATTTTTTTAAGAATACCGATTTAAGAATACCGAGTCGCGGTCTTACATCTGAATTCACATCAATTTCTCATAAGGGAAAAGTAGAAAGAATTGCTTGTGCTTTTTATGAGTCAATTTGTTTGTAGGGGCGCAACCTTTGTACTTTTACGGAAGGAATAAAAACGCGAAGGCCATTCTATGAGCCATTTCTTCTCAATTGGGGGGTGTTTGTTAATTCCTGTTAAAGTAGTATTGGTTACCTTCCCCATCTGATAAAAGGTTGTCTTTTTCTTTTTTGAACTTGATGAAATTAAGAGGCACACATACCCCTTCAACGATTTGGCAGGCATTCCTCAGCTCATTATGGGTTTCTAAGCAGGCTTCAGAATTGTGGTGTGCAGAGTGATTTAGACTTAATTTTTTTTTTGGTAAAATTAAAGGAATAGCAACCACATGTGATAATTGAAGATATAAAGGACAACTTTGTCTGGCATCATCTGCATCATTTAATTTCAATCTCCCTCGTATCGATTCATAAATGTAGAATAGAGAGCCTTCATGGGAGGACTACCCAGGTAAGAAGCAATGATTCTTTGTCGTTCAGATTGCAAGATTTGCATCTTTTATACTGCATTGAGTTTACGCTTCATCAAATTGTAAACCTAAGAGGGGATAGAATTATATGCTGGAACAAGATACTCCCAGAGTGGCCTGATTACAATGAGATTACATATACGAGGATACAATAACAAAGCAAGGTGTTGGATAAAGCAAAACGACTAAAGGCCCTGGAACCAATGCTATATTTTCACTATATCATACGATCGAATCCAGCACGAGGCTCAGGCGCCTATGTATGAGGTGATGTTGCAAGTACAAGTTTCTGGTGAATACGAGCTGAGATAAAAAGATCATTTGCAATTAGTCAAAACGAATTTTACTCTAGCTTCAGTTCTCAGTCAGTTAATGGCAACAGATATTACAAGCTCTCCTACAACTTGTACAGGTAAAATTATGACGCGCATTTAAGACCTGTATCACTAAGATCCAGAGGGTTGAAATTGGATGTGCCGGCAGGGCCTTTCAGGCTCTCCCATTGTCCATAATGCTTTCAGATCTCCTCTTTGCTTTCCCAACGTCAAAAAGGTACCTGCATCCACGATCAAAGAATTAATACACAAAGGAGATGATGTTGACAATCAAGACGAACTCAAGGGACTACTTATCAAGGCCGTTTGCCTGGTTTTCTTTCTTTTCCCTTCCTTCTACCTTCTTTTTTTTTTTCTATTTTTTGGTGAAGCAGACCAGTTAAGCATTTTACTCCAAGTTATTCCTTGATTAACTTCAAATATTCACTCTTGATTAACAAAGGCCAATGTTTGATTTAGTCAAGGAATGGTTTTGAGTAAATGCTTAGCTGGTCTTGAGCACCCTGCTCCATGGAGGAGGTGGCATTTGGATTGCTCAGGGTCCTTCAGTTCAGCAGGCAAATTGCTTAGGGTCGTTTAATTTCAGCTGGCCAAATACATGAATTTGCAAACCAGGGTGTGCTCATGCAAGCACCACAAGTGAAAGCTTGCAAGCAATGGCCAGTCTTGTTTCATAGTTGCCAGGAAGGGGTAATATCAAGACTTCCACTTAGAGCGGGTGGTTGTAGAATCTTGTTTCTAACTAAAACCTCTCCACTAAAAGGGAGTTGCCCACGGGCTTCACCAATGGTTAGGTTGTGGCTACTTACCAAGGGTGAATGGAACAATGTAAAGCAAAGCTGGCTGGCCATGCCCATCCATCATGTTCAAAGCTACGTATGTTACTAGGAGACCTGCAAATTAACAAATCTTGGACAGTGAGGATGGTGGCTATGAATTACAAAAATATAAAATACCCACAAATTCACAAGCAACATTCGTTTTGATATACTGCTTCAAATAAATTTGTATCCTATAAATCACTCTTTAGTTTTCAAACTATACAACCTATCCAAATAGAATTTATACTGGCAAATACTTAACTAGATATTGACCTTGATCTCTCGAAGGAGCCTTAATCTCTGATAGTAGATAGTGCAGAAATATATGAACATCTTGTCTTTTTATTCAGGGTGCAAAAATACATCATACTTCTTGAAACACCTCTGAAGCATGAAAACTGTTTGCAAGTGCCTCTATATGCTTCAACAAATGCATGAGTAGCTTTTATTGACCTTCAGTGCTGATCAAAATTTATTGTGTGCGTGTGTATCAGCCATGGAATTCAATGTCATTTTTCTTTATTTCCTCCTCATAAGTAGAATTGAATGCAATTCTATAATTCCGTAAAATTCTTTTGACAGGTGGCCAATACAGCTCATATATGCATCCCAATGATGATTTCTATCAGTTGCTTTTAACTATCAGCTTTCCATGCTTGAGTAACACATATGATGAGCTAAAATTTTATGAACAACAATGGTGTGAAAGCTTTGGCACACCTAAACCATAAGCAGTCATTGCCCACAAGAAGTATCCTGCTCGAAGATTCTTCTTCGCAAGCCAGTCATACCTGCAAAATGACCAGTAATGTTGAACTTGTAAACAGTTAAAACATCATATCAAATCCCAGTCTTTGTGGAACATATCGAAGTAAAAATATCCAGAAGTATGATGACAAGAAAAGGCCAAATAAATAGTTCATGGTCCAAACATCCTAGCCTATTCCAATTCTCATTTGGCTTGTTTGACACTCATAATTTCAAGGCTTTACAACTCCAGATAAAAAGAAGAAAGTAAGGACAATTCCAATTAAAGAATCAGTGTTCTGCATAATCATGGCTATGTCATTCTAAACAATTATCAATTCCATGCCCATAATAGATAAACCAAAAAGGCATGACATGAAGGAAGCTGACCGTAATGATAGGTTTTTTTTTTTTTTGAAGTGGATTACTTGCATTTTCAAGGGAATTAAGGGAAACTGTCATTAACCAAGTTAGTTACATGGCTTAAGATTCAAACCTTAATGAAAAAGCTACAAGCAATCCTGGTAAGATGATGTCACCAAACCCAATTATGCTATAGCCACCCCAAGGATCAAACATCCGTGGGATTTTCAGTAGCATCGGTATACCATCCTCTCCACTCTTATCACCACGAGCCACCTGTGGGAAGAGGAAAGAAATGAAGATTTGCGTTTTCCATTAATAGATGTAAATTCATCATAGGACCGCAACTTACCACAATCATAACACTCTCCTTGAACAACCATTTCGAAACAAAAACCCAGAAGATGTCATACAAGAAGGCACAACTTAGAAGAATTGTTCCAACCTAAACATGATAAAAAAAATTTAACCAAAAGAAAAGAATATACATCAAAATCAGCATCTTGAATAATGTAACCGTAGTAGTTAAAATGCATTTCTCACTATTTTTTATCAAGTACAACAAGATCTTCTAGCATAATGTACTTTGTATTAGCTAATAATTTATATGCCATCAAATTCTTTGTATCATGGATTTTTAATTTGACCAAGATTTTAATGGAATATGACCTCTTGCAAATTATAGCCCTAAGTTGAAGACAGATGTGAAAAAGATTAAAAGCAAGTTTCCAAAGAAACTAACAAATATCGTTACAACAGCCACAAACTCAAACCTAGATAATCTTGAAAGGCTAACAATGAAAACAAAAAAGGGTAACGCTAGAACTGTGCAATGGAAAAATAAACAACTAAAGAATGGATTCTCTCATGATCACCTTGAGATTTGGCACACGAACGATCTGAAGAACTGTAATGATCAGAGCAATACCCTGGTTCATGTAGGAAAAAAGAGAAATATTAGAGGGCCTCTTCCAATCAATTTGCACTGACATGGAGAAGGTGATAAAGAAAAGATAAACAAATTAAGCACTCGAAGTGACAACGACAAACAAACTAAATTGGTTGGAAATCTTTCCATAATGATGGAAGTGTTGTATCTTTAATTACCTCAAGTTAGTTTTTCACTGGTAAAATCTGATATTTAACTACAAATTCCACACGTGCTTCCATATTTAGTTAACATCAATATGCAAGTACTGTAATCAGAGTGTGCCCGATTTAGATATGATTTTTCCCTTTCACCTTTCCAACTAAAAACTGTGATTAATAATAGTAGAGAGATTATTGGCTTGATGATGGTGGAGTGCTGGAGCTATTTAAGAGAGGGGAAACAAACATCATATTTTCCATATATGAGAGTAATGATAAAACTGTAGGCAGTCAAGTGGGTTGTGTTCTATGGTCTGAAACTTCCAAACTATGTACATATGAAGAGAACTGACGCTAGAAGAGCAGGAAAAAAACAAAAATTGTCTTACAAGGATATCTTGACCTATCCAGGCAAAGGAGATAGAGCGGAAAACTGCCCAAACAACAGCAAATGCTATGCAGAAAGGAGAGACTGCCAGTGTTAGATACGAGACAGCTCCAAAGAAGGGAACTTTAACAAATGATTCTCCCGCAGGTTGAAACCATCTGAAACTATATTTGTTAGGTGTCAGTTGCACATTCTACACGAGCTTTGAAAAAAGATGGAATTTAACAAGTGTAGTAAAAGACAAGAATGGAAGAATAAATAACAAAAGAACACAAGTAATGTTGCCGAATGAGGATAACATAATTCTTATACTGTAGGTACTGAAAGAAATAAAAGATCCCAATTTCATTGTTCTGCTCACATCTAATGTTGCATAAGGCAGTTGCCAATTTTTTTCTTTCTTTCTTTTCAAAAAAATGCATGATAATTGCATATGGTCCTCTGACTAATTTTATCAAGAATGAATAAAAATAGTGGCAAGTTAACACTGTAGGGTTGTCATGCAGATAATCATCTTTTTATAATCAACATGGACAATTGTTTGAGGTACAATAAAATGAGCTCTTAAGAAAACAGTCCAAGACCTGGAAAGATCAATGCTGTTTCAGTTTTTCATATAACAGTTCCCTCATTAAATAAATAAGAGAGAAAGCAATAGTAATAGGAAAGCTAAAAACAAAGTGCCAACATAATCAGGCAGTACAGGAAAATAAAAAAAATGTTTGAAGAAGTTATGCTTCTTGTCCCTATCACACGTAAAAATTCACAACACACAAACAATTATGTTGGGAGTTCAAATGCCGAAAAAGGGAAAAAAATACACATACCATGATAACAAGGCAGCCAAGCAAGTTTGCAAGCCCTATAAACATGAAGAGATTTCAAGGTTCAACATTCACAGTAAAATGAATCGACAATTTCAAGAAATGTTTGAAAGATGTATGAGAACTTGGGCACTTAGAATTGGCCCTTGTTTCACCAATACATTGATTATTTGATGTTTGAAAAGGAAATAAGACAGGCATTGAGGAATAATTTTTCACTGACATTTTTTGTGTCAGTTCCCCTTTGTGAAAAATTGAATTGCTTTCCAGCAGTTCGAAATAACAGCACCATATGGATTGGTTTTATTAGAACATGATGTTTTCAACTCATAGAGTCCTACAATTTGCCTCACTAACTGGAAATCATGGAAACCTTAGATCAAATGTGTTTCTCTGAACACTATACATGGATTCTAGTACTGAATATAGATAAAAAGGTGTAATGACAAAGCAACTTCCAAAGAACTAATGCCCATAACAAATGTATCGTGTAGAATAGTAGTGTATCAGAGGCTTGAAAAGTTGAAAAAAAGATAGAACAAAAAGAGATAGTCGCAACCAATTTAGACCTAAATTTCAGTGACAAGCATAAACTAAAAAGACCGCATGTGAAACCAGTAAAAAATAATCATGACAGCAAGCAAGTGTGATGACAAAATTTGGTTAGACCTTTGGAAAGATCTCGGATGAATACACAGGTTTAAAAAGGAGTAGCATAGTTCTAGAAAAGACTGATTGGAACTTCCAGCAAAAGCCTGAAATAAAGGATGGCACCTTATAAATTTGAGAATCCTCAAATTATTTTACAAATGCATGTCTGTGTCTCCATTAAAAAAAAGAAGAAGTAAAGATGGCAGGTACATTAATAAAAAGGAATTGAGCATCAAAATATAGAAGACCCACCTCCACTCCCCCAATGCAAAACAGAACCACCAGAACCTCGATAAACCAGTACGACATAAGTTTGTAAAGCATAACTAAGAAACAAGAAGCGATCACAACGAAGAGAATTGCAGATGTTGTGTTGATGTTAACAATACCACTGGAACGGACACCATCCATATGAATCAATTCATCCAAACCATCCTGCAAGCGCAATGTCAACCACATATCACTTGAAAAAAATCAGGGATCTAATCACCAAGGATCACACTTGACAGGAATTGCAAAAATTTAGCTGTCTAGATGCCCAAAATGACCTTCAATAGCTTATCCTGCTCTATAGCAGCTTCTCTTGCACTCCATGCAGACCAGTAAGAGGCACATAAAATGGTACCGACAGCCATAAGCCATAAGAACACTTCTGCAACATCCACCACTGGACGTCGTGGTGAGTATAGCTGCACTTTAACTGGAAAGGAACATATGGAAGTGAAAACAAATGAATACCCCCATTCAAATGAAAGCCAAGGTTTCATGTTTAGGTTTTATAATGATACAACCATTTCACGTACAATTGCATCCAAAGAAATGAAAAGGCATATCCAAATGTGCCACTGATATAAGGGAATGAGGGAATACATTACTATAGAGAAATGCAAACCTGATGAGCTGCTCGTCAAATATTTTTCCAAGCTTGCACCAGCATCTTGTGGGAGCATGACAGAAGCAATGCCAATCTTTACATCAGTTTCATTGACTTCACAAACCATCTTGAACAGTTCTACAGAAAAAAAAAGTTCCAAGAGTAAACCATGAAACCAAAAATGCAAATATAATCAGCATCAACTTTTGTTCATTAAGAAGCCATGGTAATGGTGAATTCACCAATTTACTTTGGTGACACTCCTCACAAAATATTTACATTTTTGAAGAAAAGAAATCGGCTTCTGATGTTTCTAATATGATAACAGCTGTACAGTTCCACATAAACTCCTGTATATTGAAGGGAGTTGATGAGACATTTCAGAGGAAATAAGTTTCTTCTAAGAGTATTAGTTTTATAGAGCCAAAAGCAGCAGAGAATAAATGCATTTTTGGCAGTAGCACAAACGAACAGATATCAAGAACAACAGCACCAGCAAGGATATAGATACCCTGTTGAGAGAGAAAGAGAAAGAAAGCAACGACATTTATATGCATCAACATAAACAGAACATGATGAGTTAGACAGATCAGTTATTTCAGTCTTAAGCTCCAGGGGATCTTATTCATAGCAGCATATTGGCATGCATGTCAATTGAGAGGATTTTGAACAGATACAATCACAAAGATGACAAAATGTTACACGCAAATACCTGTCCGGTTGTTTATGATGAGAATAGCTGAAGCACCAGCATCTTCAGCAACATTTGCCTTTGTTGTGAAGCTACAGTTACCTCGGTGCGCCAATATGATCTCCCCTGAAAGCTACCAGGCAGCGAGAAAGTCCAATTTATAAGAAAATGAATAGAAGAACAACATTTTGTGTAATTAATTAAACCTGAGCAAGAAGAACTGTACAAATAGATAAAAAATAAACCTTATTTTTGGGTTTGCTACAACAATCAGGAGGGTCAGCCAGGGCAAGTATAAATAAATTAGCATGTTTTTCCTTCGATTCCAAAGTGAGACCAAAACGAGCACCGACACCAACATACTCAATGTCTTCTACGCCATTAATCCAAGTTGGTACTTTGACCTATAAAATAAAATTCAATAAGAAATAACGTCCAACAACATTGCCTTAAAATCCCACAAAATTTTTAATTCCTAAATTCAATATTAAATAAGCCAAAAAAAATGCTTGTCAAAATTAATTTTTTTAGATAACAAAATATCTCATTAATTAAAACAAGAATCATACAGAAATAACTAAGAAACAGGGCAGAACAAAACTGTGATAAAATTAATATTAAAATTAAATTAACAAAATAAATTAAAATATTTATTTCCAAATTATTTCTTGATATTCAAACAGAAAAAGGTGGGAAGCATATAAAGCGGATATCCTCTGAAACTCTACTGTTACTGTTTTTAAAAAATCAATAAAACACTCAAGTTTACACAATTTCCATGATTTTCTCAGCAGCCAATATAAAGCGGATATCCTCCGAAACTCTACTGTTACTGTTTTTAAAAAATCAATAAAACACTCAAGTTTACACAATTTCCATGATTTTCTCAGCAGCCAAACAGAAACCAAGAGAGAGAAAAAAGAATTAAATTAAAACAAAACACTTCAGAAAATTGAACTAAACAATTCAATTCAAGCGAAGCTAAACAAAGTAACTACTACTTCGCATAAAAAAATGAAACTAATTCATCACAAAAATCAACCACAGAAAAGCAAACAGTTTCCTCCAGTTTCCTTTCATCTCTTCAATTTTTCAGCATCCAAACAGAAATCAACAAAAAAAAATTGAAAAAAAATCTTCGAAGTGAAGTTAGGGATTTTTCTTTGAAGCTTTACCAGAACGAAGTTATTTTCACAGCCAGGCCGCTTAGGAGCGACGTCGTCGTGGTGAACTATATCACCGGCTGATCCCAAACAAAAGCTTGAAGCTAGCAAAGCTATTAACAGATATACCTTTTTATAAGTATCCATTTTAAACTACATAATTTGAAGTGTTTTTTTAGGGTTTCAGCGGAGAAAGGGAGGAGAAGGAGGTGTGAAAGTGCAGAGAGAGAGAGAGAGAGAGAGAGAGCTTGAATTCTCCTTGTCGTTTTAGGAGGGAGACATTATAAAACGCCGTGTGGTAACCGTTATTGAGCTGGTAATGCTTATTGTTTTTTTTTTCCTTTTAGTTGGTGGGTATAATGAAACGCATTGCTTAGAGCGTGTCAGCCACGATCCTGAAATTTCATAATATCATTGGCGGCTTTTCTTCTGTGGATTGAGTTTACTTAGTTGCTTTTTAAAATATTTTTTATTTTAAAATATATTAAAATAATATTTTTTTTAATTTTTAAAAATTATTTTTGATATTAGTACATTAAAATGATCTAAAAACACTAAAAAATTATTAATTTGAAAAAAAAAAAAAAAAAAATATTTAATTTTTTTCAAAAGTGTTTTTGAAACACAAAAACAAATAGGACGACATGGTTTTGGAGCTAATGTAGCTGGTATAAATTGAATAGTTTATCATACATTTACTGCCTAAATTTTTTTTCCTGTTCAAATATCCTTAATGTTATTTTTTTATTTAGCGCATGAATTCTTAAATATCTCTTTATTTAAATATATGTTAATATAATTATTAAATTAATGCTTAATTAAAAAAATAAAGATTCATACATTTAAATATAAAAAAGTAGATACATTTAAATAGAAATATAAAAAAATGCACACCAATATATAGTATTATAGACTAGAAACAATCTACTATTTAATTACTAATAATTACTTCAAAGCTAATTTGATTCATTATTGAATTGAAAACATAATTTTACATCCATGTGCAGTAGAAGTCTATATAATATTTAAATACTATCATTTTCACTCCACATAATTATATTTATTAACACTATTAAGGTCCCTGTACCAATAATGACTATGATATCAAGTCATGCTTAATACTGTTAATTAGACCAAAGGGAGAGAAATCATAATATAATTATTCACTACAATTAAATCCATAAAAGTGATTGGGTGAGAAAGAATTCATATTTTAAAATTATTCCAAATTTTTTTTTATGGATTTACAAGATCTTTTTTTACTAAAAATATTTACTTTATCATCATGTCACAGTGACATGCCACCATGATAGTTTCACACATCATTTTAAATTCATCCTGGTGATCAACAACTCAGTTCAAGACTCTAAGTTATAGATTTAATAGGGTTATTGAGCTATTTTAAGTTAATTTTTAATTTTTTTATAAAATAAAATGATATTATTTTTGAAAAAAACATAGTTAATATGTTGCAACCTTAACCAGGTCTTATTATATTAAATTAGATTTTTAATTAAATTACCTGATATTTTGTTTTCTTTAGATTTTTAAATCCATAAAAGTGATTGGGTGAGAAAGAATTCATATTTTAAAATTATTCCAAATTTTTTTTTATGGATTTACAAGATCTTTTTTTACTAAAAATATTTACTTTATCATCATGTCACAGTGACATGCCACCATGATAGTTTCACACATCATTTTAAATTCATCCTGGTGATCAACAACTCAGTTCAAGACTCTAAGTTATAGATTTAATAGGGTTATTGAGCTATTTTAAGTTAATTTTTAATTTTTTTATAAAATAAAATGATATTATTTTTGAAAAAAACATAGTTAATATGTTGCAACCTTAACCAGGTCTTATTATATTAAATTATATTTTTAATTAAATTACCTGATATTTTGTTTTCTTTTATTTTTTTTCAAATCTCATTTAATTCTAGTTTCAAATTAAATAAATTCTAAATCAACCTGTGAAGCTGAGCCTGTTTTTAAAATATGATTTCACCTATTAACGGAAAGGCGGTGATAAAAAGCAAAGCGCGTGGGACAGTATTTTTCATCTTCAATCAAAGGTCACCGCCGGGAACTGTGCGAAGAGATTGAGAGTACCGTATAGCAGGCAGTACGGATAGGACGGCTGCATTAAATTATAATCTGATTCTTATCTTCTGTGTTCAAATCCACCTAAGCCTATACACGTTGCAAATAACTATTGCGTTGTGAGTGACATTTTTAACCCTTTAATGGCAGTGTACCAATATTCTCGGAGCACGTATTATGGTTGCTGGATCTGAAAGGAGTGGTCAGTCCATAGATTTTTCGGGAGGCAATACGGCACTAGGGCAAAGAAAGGGGCCCCCCCACATGTCTGGTCAGCTCACTACAGGAGGAATCACACGTGGGCTTCATTAATTTCTATACACCCTTGTATCTGGAGATTAGTTCTGGTGAGCTTGTACGGATATAATTTTAAAATTGTAATGGTTTTTTTTTTTAATTATTATAGTAAATTTAAATTTACCATAATAATATCGTTTTAAAAAAAATTAGTGAAATAATATAATTGATATTAATGATAATAAAATCATGCCTTCTATTCCTGAATTTAAAGACGCTTATAAGTCTAGTTTTATTATTTTTAATGATTAGATACTTAGTCATATATGTATGCTAGGAGGGTCTGAGTTAAAGGTTGGACAAATATTCAGTAGTAAAAATGAACTAATTAATGCAGTTAAATAATGACACATTGTAAATTCACTCAAATACCGAGTCCAACGGTCAAACTCAATATTTATTCATTTATAATTTGTGCAAGCACCTGAATATAAGTAGTATTCTTGCGGGGATACCATTAAAGGTCGGATTCATTTTAGATGAAAAAGTTAAAAGGGTTGATCACATGTGTTTCAACCTTTGTCAAAGAAGATCATCATCAATTTGATGCAAATTTTTATTGTCAATGCTATATGAACCCTTGTGGTGAATAAGTTTTCAATGACAGTTATAAGCGTACAAGATGAAATAAATTGCATTACAAATATAAAATTTCATATGACAAAGTATGAGTTGCAAAACAGAAGGTCATTGAGCATCTTTTTGGTTCACATGAGAAATCTTTTGAAAAATTACGAAGGTTGTTGTTGATTAGTACTTAAAAGTGTATTTTTATCAAGGTTTTATATCATCATTTTGCACTTGACGTATCAATAACTCCTTAACTAGAGCATGTTTTATAATAACAAGTCTGATAATATAAGATAACTTTAATTTATGGTAAATACTCATTTTAAATGCGGGCATATCTCACAATTCAAAGGATTGATTGATGTGATTAACTATTGAAAGTGAAAGGACAAAGAAAAGGCGAAGCTTAGAAAGGAGATACCGATTCAATTCAAATTGGGACACTGTCTAGTTATTGGGTCATATCTGGAGCTGTAGATCTTGGATTTCAGTTTAATTTACATGGATAGAAAGATAAGAAATAGGCCTACAATGTTCATGAATAGTGGAAGACCCAAATCTACCGTTTTCAAATCCAAAATTTGGCCACAAAAGAGAAGCCAGAATCTGTCCTGCAATCCAGCCCAAACACTGCTCAGAAGTTTACCCATATCTGGAGTTCTAGACGGCCAAATGACGTGAAATTTGGTGGGTGGAAGGAAACGACAATTTACTACAACTTTCATGAAGAAGACCTACTCCAATTATGATGGTAACAATGACATTTCATCCAGACAAGAGCTTGAGGGCTATCCACCACGTCCACCAGTAGCACTACTCAGTATTTTAGCCATATCTAGAGTTCTAGTGATCCAAATGCTCTGAAATTTTATGGGTGAAAAGATAAGATTATTTCCAACAACTTTCATGAGGAGCACTTTGCCAAATTCGGATTGCATCAATGTCAATTTATCCAGCCAAAATGCTTGAGTCTTTGCTGTCCACCAAGTCCACTAAATCAATAGTTGGCCACTACATCAATAATCAATTACCAAATGAATAGTTCTGAATTTTAGCCTATAAAAGGAGGCATTTGCCATTCATTTGAAATGTTGGTTCTTCATATCAAGATCATGTTCTTGCTCTCTCTTTATATTTTTGTAATATGTAAGTTTTGCTTTCATTAATCTCTTGTTCATGCTTTTCATTTCCTTTACTATAGTTAGTTAACTTATATCATGTTTATGTTCTTATATTGTTTATTTATGTTTTTCTTCTTCATAATGTCTAGCTAAGTTAATTATGTCAAGGTGAAAAGGTTTCACTAATGGTGTTAGGATAAGTATAATATAAACTCAACATGGACTTTAATATTTATATCCAAGAAAGTTTGCTATTAACATGTCTTATCATTTTTATCTTATTAATTCCTAATACCTTGCTTGTTAAATGGTTAATCTAGATTTGTGTTGTATAACACTTGGTACATCAAATACTTGATCCTTCATAGTCTTGGCCGACATCGTTATTATGAGAGGAACTTGATTTGTTGTCAACATAAGTTAGCATCATGAATACGATAAAATTTATAAGTATGGTGTTACGTAAATAAGATGATTAATATGATTATGTTGATAATTTATAAAGAGTTTATACTTTACTTATCTCTAATACTATTAGTGGATCCTCTAACCTTGACATTTGTTTTTATCATTGTTTAATCTTTACATTAATCTTCCATCTCAAAGTTCTCATTAATTTCTTCCTCTTCTTCTTTATTATTATTAGTACTACTACTACTACTACTACTACTACTATTGTTATTATTATTATTATTTACATTCTTGTTATATTTTATGTATGCGTTAAGTATGCTCTGTGTTTGATCAAGGATCCCGACATTGTTGGTCTTGCCTTGTTCATTCGCATCGGAAATCTGTTTATATTATATAATATATCTCTTTGATCTTTTCATAAACTCGGTATATAAATTTTGAAACACGTGACCCGATCTTTTAGATCATTCTCGGGTATAACAACGCCACGTGCGAGTATTATTACTATTACTATTACTATTACTATTATTATTACTATTACTATTATTGTTACTATTATTGTTGTTATTGTTGTTGTTGTTGTTGTTGTTGTTTTATTAATTATAATTTATACAATTAACCTCTCGTGGTTCGACCCGGTCTTGCGGAGTTATTTATTACTTTGACACTCCTACACTTGGGAGAAGACATCAATCTTTTGGTCGTGTCAAGTTTTTGGCGTCGTTACGGGGAGGTAAATTCTTGTACAAATTATAGTATTTATTTTGTTTTCTCTTTTCACTTTTCTTGTATCTAACTTTGTTTCTTTTGTTTTGTTTCTTTTTGTTTTGTTTTCTTCTTCCTTTTATTCTCTTTCTACACGTGCATGAGTGTTTGGTCACGTACATTAAGTGATAGACTTTTTAGGGTATCCTCATCATTTTCGAGAAAATATGGCCGAAGAAGATAACCAGTCACTTCATAATGAGAATAATGAGAATAATGAGAATAATCGTGTTAGGACACCGAGAGACCACATGAATCCCGCAAGAACAAGTGCACCCTCATGCATAGTTTTCCCTCCCGATGCATCCCATTTTAATTTTAAGTTAGGCATTATTCAACTTTTACCTTCTTTTCATGGCTTAGATCTAGAAAATCCATACTTGCATTTGAGAGAATTTGAAGAAGTTTGTAACACCTATAATGACTTAAATTGTAGCATGAATACCATTAGATTAAAGCTTTTTCCTTTTTCATTAAAAGATAAAGCTAAAACATGGCTACAAAATCTTAGGTCAGGATCCATTCGTGCTTGGGATGAAATGCAACAACAATTTTTAAAGAAGTTTTTTCCATCTCAGAACCAACTCTTTCAAAAGGCAAATCACCACTTTCACTCAAAAACCAAGTGAAACATTTTACCAATGTTGGGATAGGTATCGAGACTTGCTTAATACTTGCCCTCATCATGGTTTTGAAACATGGAGATTGGTTTCACAATTTTATGAAGGATTAACACCTAAAGATAGGCAAATGGTTGAATTGATGTGCAATGGAACTTTTAAAGATAAAGACCCTAATGAAGCAACGGAGTACCTAGACTTGCTAGCTGAAAATGCGCAAAATTGGGACACTACAGGCACTTATGAGGCACCAAGTAAAACCCAACCTCATACATCTAGTGGAGGTATGTACAACCTTAGGGAAGATCATGACCTCCAAGCCAAATTTGCATCTTTAGCTAGAAAAGTTGAGGCACTAGAATTAAAAAAGAGTGGTCAATTAAAATCTGTTCAAGACATTGTGTGTCAAATCGTGAAACGAATGAACATGCAACCAATGACTGTCCAACTTTGCCTTCCTTCAAAGAATGCCTCCATGAACAAGCCCATGCTTTAAATAGTTTCCAAAGGCCCAATCATAACCCATACTCGCAAACATACAACCCTGGTTGGAGAAATCACCCGAATTTCAGTTGGAAGAGTGATAACAACAATGCACAAACTTCACGACCACCATTTCAAGCACACCATAATTTCCAAAATTCTCATGGATATGCACCTCCTTATGCTTCACCTCCTAGAAGAAATCTTGAGGAAACATTGCATGCATTCATTGAAAAGCAAGAGACAATCAACACTCAACTTGCTCAAAGCATGACAAATTTTAAAGATGCTCTTGCAAAATTCACATCTCCGCTCTCGGTTTTCAAGAGAAAGGTAAGTTTCCATCTCAACCACAAAGCAAAATCCCAAAGGGCAATACAATGCAAATGCAAGTAGTTCCGGAAGCCAACACATGGATCAAGTCAAATCGGTCATCACTCTTCGCAGTGGTAAGGTTATTGAAAAACCCACTCTTGAACCTTGTGAGAAAGATGATGAGTTAATCTCCGAGGGTAAGGAAGGGGTTGAATCCGAACATTGTAAAGAAAAGAGGCGATTCCTGCCCAAGACTTCCATTTCCTCATGCTATGACCAAACAAAGGAAAGTCAATCACAACTCGAAATCTTTGAAACTTTCAAACAGGTAAGGATCAATATACCTCTGTTGGATGCTATTAAACAAGTACCTTCCTATGCTAAATTTTTGAAAGATCTATACCTTTGTGAAGAGAAAACTTAATGTGAAAAAGAAAGCATTTTTAGCCGAACAAGTAAGTGCTATTCTTCGAACAATAATGCTTTGAAATATAAAGACCCTGGTTGTCCTATAATTTCTTGCTTTATTGGAGAACATAAAATTGAAAGAGCTTTACTTGATCTTGGAGCTAGTGTGAATTTACTTCCATATTCAGTTTTTCAAAGTCTCAATCTAGGTGAGTTAAAACCAACTTACGTAACTCTTTTACTTGCCGATAGATCTGTAAAAGTGCCTAGAGGGATAATTGAGGATGTGTTAGTACAAGTTGATAAATTCATTTACCCTGTAGATTTTATTGTCTTGGATACACAACCTGTTAAAGCATGTAATTCAATTCCGTTATTTTAGGACGTCCATTTCTTGCAACTTCTAATGCATTGATTAATTGTAGGAATGGACTGATGAAGCTATCATTTGGAAACATGACATTGGAGATGAATATTTTCAACATTTGCAAGCAACCTAGAGATGATAATGATTTACAGGAAGTGGACTTTATTGAAAAATTAGTTCATGATCAATTTCAAACCACTTCTAGTGAAAATGAGATTGATGAACCTGACGAGTTGCAAATGGTTTATTTTCGGGGAAGAGGCAAAGGCATGTAATTGGAGACCACAAATTGAAGAATTGCCACCACAATCAATTGAGTCCATACCTTCAAGTGTTCAACCACCAAAACCTGATTTGAAGCCGTTACCATTCAATCTCAAATACTCATTTTTGGGAGAAAATGAAACTTTTCCGGTAATAATCTCTTCCAAACTTAATGCACATCAAGAAGGTAAGTTATTACAGACTCGAAAATGCACAAAAATGCATTAGGATGGACCATAGCCGACATAAAAGGAATTAGTCCTTTGATTTGCACACACAGGATTTATTTGGAGGAAAATGCTAAACCATCTAGAGAAATGCAACGAAGACTTAATCCTAATATGAAAGAAGTAGTGAAAAATGAAGTCATTAAGCTTCTAGATAATGGAATCATTTATCCTATTTTTCGACAAAGAAATGGGTAAGTCCTACCCAAGTTGTACCCAAAAAGTCTAGAGTCACCTTGTGATAACAAATGAGAAAAATGAGTTAATTCCAACTAGGACTATTATGGTTGGCGCATGTGCATTGACTATAGGAAACTTAATTCAATGACTAGAAAAGATCATTTTCCTTTACCTTTCATGGATCAAATCCTAGAAAGAGTTGCAGGTCATGAATTTTATTGTTTTCTAGATGGCTATTCAGGTTACAATCAAATTGAAATTGCATTGGAAGATCAAGAGAAGACTACTTTCACATGTCCATTTGGTACTTTTGCATATCGAAGAATGCCTTTTGGGTTATGTAATGCACCACCACGTTTCAAAGATGCATGCTTAGCATATTCGGTGATATGGTTGAACGTTTTCTTGAGATTTTTATGGATGATTTTTCTGTTTTTGGTGATTCATTTGATGATTGTTTAACTAACTTGGAAAAGGTTTTGAACAAGGTGTGAAGAGAAGAATCTTGTCTTGAATTGGGAAAAATGTCACTTTATGGTAACAAACGGCATTGTACTTGGTCACATTGTTTCATCGAAAGGAATTGAGGTTGACAAATCTAAAATCGAGTTAATTGCTAACTTACCAACACCAAAATCTGTTAAAGATGTTAGATCATTCTTAGGACATGCTGGTTTTTATAGAAGGTTCATCAAAGATTTTAGTGTAATATCTAAACCATTGTGTAACCTTCTAACAAAGGAAAATATTTTTGAATGGACTGAACAATGTGAAAAAGCCTTTGTTAAACTTAAAAGCTTGCTTACTTCTCGCTCCTGTCATTCAACCTCCGATTGGTCACTACCTTTTGAAATAATGTGTGACGCTAGTGATTATGCCGTGGGTCTTTGTCTTGGGACAAAGAAAAGATAAGAAACCTTATGTGATTTACTATGCAAGTAAAACTTTAAATAGTGCTCAAATGAATTACACTACCACCGAAAAAGAATTACTTGCAGTAGTATTTGCATGTGACAAGTTCAGATCTTATCTTGTTGGCTCACCTCGTTGTTGTTTTTAGTGATCATGCAACATTGAAATATCTTCTCTCTAAGAAAGATTCTAAGGCTAGATTGGTGCGGTGGATTTTGTTACTTCAAGAATTTGATATCACAATCAAAGACAAGAAAGGCACCGAAAATGTTATCGCAGATCATTTGTCAAGATTGACAACCGATTCGAGATCTGACATCACACCAATCGATGACTACTTTCCTGATGAATCTTTATTTTTTGTCTCTACAATGCCTTGGTTTGCTAATATTGTTAATTTTCTTGTTTCAGAACAATTGCCAGCTCATTGGAGTACCCAAGACAAAAGAAAGTTCTTGAACGAAGTGAAGAATTTTTATTGGGATGACCCTTATTTGTTCAAATATTGTCCTGATCAAATATTTCAAAGATGCATTCCTGACAATGAGGTAAGTAGTGTCATTAAATTTTGTCATTCTGAGGCATGTGGGGGTCATTTCTCATCAAGAAAGACAAGCGCAAAAATCTTACAAAGTGGATTTTTCTGGCCCACCATGTTCAAAGACTCACATGCATTCTCTGCAAGACTTGTGAAAATTGTCAAAAGTTGGGATCTATTTCAAAATGTCACATGATGCCTTTAAATCCTATTCTTGTCATTGAGATCTTTGATTGTTGGGGTATAGATTTTATGGGTCCATTTCCTCCATCATTTGGTTTCTTGTATATATTGGTCGCAATAGATTATGTTTCAAAATGGATAGAGGCAATTCCAAGTCGAACCAATGATCACAAAACAAGTGATAAAGTTTTTGAAAGAAAACATTTTAAGTCGATTTGGAATCCCTCGAGCCATGATAAGTGATGGTGGAACACATTTACGCAACAAGTCATTTGAGTCTTTAATGAAGAAATATGGAATCACACACAAAGTTGCCACCCCTTATCACCCTCAAACAAGTGGACAAGTAGAACTTGCTAATAGGGAGATCAAACAGATCTTGGAAAAAACAGTGAACCCTAATAGGAAAGACTGGTCTTTAAAACTTAATGATGCACTTTGGGCTTATCGAACTGCTTATAAAACATCATTAGGTATGTCACCTTATAGACTAGTCTATGGGAAACCTTGTCACTTACCTGTGGAACTTGAACATAAAGTTTATTGGGCTATTAAAGCTTTCAATTCAAATCTTGATGATGCTAGTCAGCTGCGAAAATTACAAATTAATGAGCTTGACGAAATAAGAAATGATGCATATGAAAATTCAAGAATTCATAAAGCAAGAATCAAAGAGTTTCATGATAAGAAAATATTGAGAAAAACATTTGATGTTGGTCAAAAAGTCTTGCTTTATAATTCTCGACTCCATTTATTTCTTGGAAAACTAAGATCAAGATGGAGCGGTCCTTTTATTGTGAAACATGTGTATCCATATGGGGCCTGTCATATTGAGAATCCAAAGAATGGTAATGTTTTCAAGGTAAATGGACACCGTTTGAAAGTTTACTTTGATAATTTTTCAGTTGAAAATAACTCTATTGAATTGGATGATCCTGTATATAAAGATTGATTCTTTTTCTCACATTGTTTTTGTGTTTCTTTTTTTGTGTGACCTTTGTTTTGCTAGTTTCTCTCACCCCGGTCAAATGGCGGATAACGGTACTCCGTGACTCTTAAAGTCGGTTCTTTCAGTTTCCCATGATAACTGATATCTGTGTATATGTTTGTGCAATTCTTTGCTCTTTCTCCCTTCTTTGTATCTCTTTTCCACTTCTCATCTAAAAAAAATAAATGGACACCACTCTTGAAAAATTGAAAAAGTATTTTCCCGCTTCCGCCTCGAATGCGATTACAAAAATTTACCGTGCTAGATGTGCAAGATTGCGATTGTTAATGAACCATGGAATTCCCGAAGATATTCGCCCGGCTAATTGAAGCAAAGGTCCGATTATCGAGTGAGTCCTCCAATTCTTTCATTTCATACATGCCTCGGAACAGTCAAAGCACTTTTGCAAAGAAACGTCGTGCAAAACGACTGCAAGTCTGTCACAGATGTGCCAGATGGACTTGTAATGCAAAATGTCATTCTTTAGGAATGGTATCTATAAATCGTGAAGATAAAATACAGTTCATTAAGGATGGCCTGAGTAAGGAGTCTTTAGATAATCTTCTGTTGACTCTTGAGACGCACCCTAGTGGAGATGTGCATCGTGCAATTCATGATTTATGGCCACAATTTCATAAGGAACATGCTTGACATAGTCTTGGGAATCGACTAAAAAAGACCATGTTTGCCAGCTTTTAAGAAAATTGGATGGGAAGCATATCCCCGACCCATAGAGGGCGTTTAAGCCGTTCTTGGACGTAAAACCAAGGGAAGATGTGAGCCACAATCACAACTGCTTGTACATACACTTTTTTTTTTAAAATAAAAAAGAGAGAGAGAGAGAGAAAAAAAGAGAGAGAGAGAGAGAAACTCCAGCTGGCCTATATATAGGTGATTTGATTGTTTTTTTGAATTTCTCATCTATAAAATCTTCTTTTCCTTCCCTTCATTTCTACTCAACCCACACATTTAACAGATATCGAAGTGTGTAGCGATGGCAGGTTCCTCAAGTCCTCAAATATTTGTGTTTTCGGTGGATCCAGTCCTGGGAAAGAAATAGAGTTTTTAGAATCAACAAATCATCTTGGTCAGGTATTAGCTGAGAGAAAAATTCATTTAGTGTATGGCGGAGGCAGCCTTGGGTTAATGGGGAGGGGGTGTCAATAGCTGCATTTTTAGGAGGCAGTCAAGTTTTGGGGGTCGTCCCCAAAGCTTTAGCAAAAGAGGACCTCCTTGGAAAAATAATTGGAGAGGAACTACAGGTCTCCACAATGTCTGAACGATTGAATACAATGTTTAAACACGCTGATGCTTTCATTGCCTTGCCGGGTGGTCCGGGCACATTGGAAGAGATCTTTCATATTTCCTCTTGGGCCCAACTTCACATTCACCATAAACCTATAGGTTTGTTAAATGTTAATGGTTTTTACGATAAATTGTTGTCTTTTCTTGATCAAGCTGTGGAACAGGCATTTCTAACATCTTCGGCACGACAAATCATAATCTCTCGTCGCTACTCTTTGAACAATTGATTGACCAACCGCAATCTTTCATCCCTATCATTGATCCCTCCATGAGTCGCATACATTGGTCAACTGAGGAAAGCCGTAAAAAGCTTAGATTGGATTTGAGCATTTGTTTGTGAAACCTTGTGTCTTTTGGTTTTATTAATAACATATTATTTTGTTTTGTTATTTCTTATATTTGTTTAAGTGTGTTTCAGGTTTGTCAGTGTTCGTTGTTTCAGGTGATGTCTTATATACTCTATCTTTCTACCTTAGGACATTGAGGACAATGTCTCGTTTTGGTTGGGGGGAAAGGGTAGTAGTTGATTGATACTAAAAAAAAAAAATAGTTGATTGATACTAAAAAAAAATAAAAATTAACTAACTATGTTTTCTATTTGCAAAACCGTTGTTACTAAGATGGCAGAGTCAAGAAGTTCTTTTGTTAAAGTGACTCTTGAGACGCATCTTAGTAAACATTCTTAACAAGGTCTATCATAATACTTCTTGAAATATTCGAGTTTACAAACTCTCGCATTATTATCAATTGATTCTCGCTTATATACTAATTGAACAAGTATTTTTAAACCTTGATTTTCACACACACACTTTAACATATGATTGTGGGTCGCACATTGGATTATTACATTATTTATGTTCTTTTGTTAAAGGTAACAACTAAGGGAAAGGGATAGTATATAATTTGCAAAAAAAAAAAAAAAAAAAAAACAAAAAAATATATATATATAATAATAATAAAAACGTAGATAAGTTTGGTTTCGTAGCCTTCCTAATCTAAGCAATTAAGCCCGAAGGGGTGTTTTAACATCTAATACCCTAAAGTCAACTCGACTTGGGAGTTATTGGCCCAACGCTTGTTACATGGGTTGAGGAGAAAAGCTTAAGGGAATCAAACATTGCACTATCTACGTATCAAGTATCGCAACCCGAGTTATTAAGCTCGAAGGGGTGTCTCAACACTTAATGCCCTAAGACCAACCGGTCCGGGAGTCATTAGCCGAAAGCTCATTACATGGGTTAAAGATGCATTGTGTTTTAAGTTATATGTATATTAAAAAAAAAAAAGGGATAATAATCCCAACCCCGAGGAAGTTAACCTTAAACATTAGAACATAATATTGTTTTCTTCCAATGAAAGCCTCATCATCTATGTTTTCATACATTTGAGCACATAAAAAAAGAAGAAGAAGGTTTATTAATATTTTGTTTAAGAGGTATTGAGCAGATATATATAAATTTAACGAGAGTTTGTTTACTTGGATAGATTAATGAAAGTTAAATGATGAATGCCTTGCTTTGTGGAACTTGCAAATTGTTTTTTTTCTCTATTTTAACGCTTTGATTACTAGGGACTAGTAATAAGCTGGTTGGGGGGGTGTGATTAGTACTTAAAAGTGCATTTTTATCAAGGTTTTATATCATCATTTTGCACTTGACGTATCAATAACTCCTTAACTAGAGCATGTTTTATAATAACAAGTCTGATAATATAAGATAGCTTTAATTTATGGTAAATACTCATTTTAAATGCAGGCATATCTCACAATTCAAAGGATTGATTGATGTGATTAACTATTGAAAGTGAAAGGACAAAGAAAAGGCGAAGCTTAGAAAGGAGATACCGATTCAATTCAAATTGGGACACTGTCTAGTTATTGGGTCATATCTGGAGCTGTAGATCTTGGATTTCAGTTTAATTTACATGGATAGAAAGATAAGAAATAGGCCTACAATGTTCATGAATAGTGGAAGACCCAAATCTACCGTTTTCAAATCCAAAATTTGGCCACAAAAGAGAAGCCAGAATCTGTCCTGCAATCCAGCCCAAACACTGCTCAGAAGTTTACCCATATCTGGAGTTCTAGACGGCCAAATGACGTGAAATTTGGTGGGTGGAAGGAAAAGACAATTTACTACAACTTTCATGAAGAAGACCTACTCCAATTCTGATGGTAACAATGACATTTCATCCAGACAAGAGCTTGAGGGCTATCCACCACGTCCACCAGTAGCACTACTCAGTATTTTAGCCATATCTAGAGTTCTAGTGATCCAAATGCTCTGAAATTTTATGGGTGAAAATATAAGATGATTTCCAACAACGTTCATGAGGAGCACTTTGCCAAATTCGGATTGCATCAATGTCAATTTATCCAGCCAAAATGCTTGAGTGCTTTTGTCCACCAAGTCCACTAAATCAATAGTTGGCCACTACATCAATAATCAATTACCAAATGAATAGTTCTGAATTTTAGCCTATAAAAGGAGGCATTTGCCATTCATTTGAAATGTTGGTTCTTCATATCAAGATCATGTTCTTGCTCTCTCTTTATATTTTTGTAATATGTAAGTTTTGCTTTCATTAATCTCTTGTTCATGCTTTTCATTTCCTTTACTATAGTTAGTTAACTTATATCATGTTTATGTTCTTATATTGTTTATTTATGTTTTTCTTCTTCATAATGTCTAGCTAAGTTAATTATGTCAAGGTGAAAAGGTTTCACTAATGGTGTTAGGATAAGTATAATATAAACTCAACATGGACTTTAATATTTATATCCAAGAAAGTTTGCTATTAACATGTCTTATCATTTTTATCTTATTAATTCCTAATACCTTGCTTGTTAAATGGTTAATCTAGATTTGTGTTGTATAACACTTGGTACATCAAATACTTGATCCTTCATAGTCTTCGGCCGACATCGTTATTATGAGAGGAACTTGATTTGTTGTCAACATAAGTTAGCATCATGAATACACTGATAAAATTTATAAGTATGGTGTTACGTAAATAAGATGATTAATATGATTATGTTGATAATTTATAAAGAGTTTATACTTTACTTATCTCTAATACTATTAGTGGATCCTCTAACCTTGACATTTGTTTTTATCATTGTTTAATCTTTACATTAATCTTCCATCTCAAAGTTCTCATTAATTTCTTCCTCTTCTTCTTTATTATTATTAGTACTACTACTACTACTACTACTACTACTATTGTTATTATTATTATTATTTACATTCTTGTTATATTTTATGTACGTTAAGTATGCTCTGTGTTTGATCAAGGATCCTGACATTGTTGGTCTTGCCTTGTTCATTCGCATCGAAATCTATTTATATTATATAATATATCTCTTTGATCTTTTCATAAACTCGGTATATAATTTGAAACCGTGACCCGATCTTTTAGATCATTCTCAGGTATAACAACGCCACGTACTGAGTATTATTACTATTACTATTACTATTACTATTATTATTACTATTACTATTATTGTTACTATTATTGTTGTTATTATTGTTGTTGTTGTTGTTGTTGTTTTATTAATTATAATTTATACAATTAACCTCTCTGTGGTTCGACCCCGGTCTTGCCGAGTTATTTATTACTTTGACACTCCTACACTTGGGAGAAGACATCAATCTTTTGGTCGTGTCAAGTTTTTGGCGTCGTTGCCGGGGAGGTAAATTCTTGTACAAATTATAGTATTTATTTTGTTTTCTCTTTTCACTTTTCTTGTATCTAACTTTGTTTCTTTTGTTTTGTTTCTTTTTGTTTTGTTTTCTTCTTCCTTTTATTCTCTTTCTACACGTGCATGAGTGTTTGGTCACGTACATTAAGTGATAGACTTTTTAGGGTATCCTCATCATTTTCAGAAAATATGGCCGAAGAAGATAACCAGTCACTTCATAATGAGAATAATGAGAATAATGAGAATAATCGTGTTAGGACACTGAGAGACCACATGAATCCCGCAAGAACAAGTGCACCCTCATGCATAGTTTTCCCTCCTGATGCATCCCATTTTAATTTTAAGTCAGGCATTATTCAACTTTTACCTTCTTTTCATGGCTTAGATCTAGAAAATCCATACTTGCATTTGAGAGAATTTGAAGAAGTTTGTAACACCTATAATGACTTAAATTGTAGCACGAATACCATTAGATTAAAGCTTTTTCCTTTTTCATTAAAAGATAAAGCTAAAACATGGCTACAAAATCTTAGGTCAGGATCCATTCGTGCTTGGGATGAAATGCAACAACAATTTTTAAAGAAGTTTTTTCCATCTCACAGAACCAACTCTTTCAAAAGGCAAATCACCACTTTCACTCAAAAACCAAGTGAAACATTTTACCAATGTTGGGATAGGTATCGAGACTTGCTTAATACTTGCCCTCATCATGGTTTTGAAACATGGAGATTGGTTTCACAATTTTATGAAGGATTAACACCTAAAGATAGGCAAATGGTTGAATTGATGTGCAATGGAACTTTTAAAGATAAAGACCCTAATGAAGCAACGGAGTACCTAGACTTGCTAGCTGAAAATGCGCAAAATTGGGACACTACGGGCACTTATGAGGCACCAAGTAAAACCCAACCTCATACATCTAGTGGAGGTATGTACAACCTTAGGGAAGATCATGACCTCCAAGCCAAATTTGCATCTTTAGCTAGAAAAGTTGAGGCACTAGAATTAAAAAAGAGTGGTCAATTAAAATCTGTTCAAGACATTGTGTGTCAAATCTGTGAAACGAATGAACATGCAACCAATGACTGTCCAACTTTGCCTTCCTTCAAAGAATGCCTCCATGAACAAGCCCATGCTTTAAATAGTTTCCAAAGGCCCAATCATAACCCATACTCGCAAACATACAACCCTGGTTGGAGAAATCACCCGAATTTCAGTTGGAAGAGTGATAACAACAATGCACAAACTTCACACCACCATTTCAAGCACACCATAATTTCCAAAATTCTCATGGATATGCACCTCCTTATGCTTCACCTCCTAGAAGAAATCTTGAGGAAACATTGCATGCATTCATTGAAAAGCAAGAGACAATCAACACTCAACTTGCTCAAAGCATGACAAATTTTAAAGATGCTCTTGCAAAATTCACATCTCGCTCTCGGTTTTCAAGAGAAAGGTAAGTTTCCATCTCAACCACAGCAAAATCCCAAAGGGCAATACAATGCAAATGCAAGTAGTTCGGAAGCCAACACATGGATCAAGTCAAATCAGTCATCACTCTTCGCAGTGGTAAGGTTATTGAAAAACCCACTCTTGAACCTTGTGAGAAAGATGATGAGTTAATCTCCGAGGGTAAGGAAGTGGTTGAATCTGAACATTGTAAAGAAAAGATCGATTCCCCAAAGCACTTCCATTTCCTCATGCTATGACCAAACAAAGGAAAGTCAATCACAACTCGAAATCTTTGAAACTTTCAAACGGTAAGGATCAATATACCTCTGTTGGATGCTATTAAACAAGTACCTTCCTATGCTAAATTTTTGAAAGATCTATGCACTGTGAAGAGAAAACTTAATGTGAAAAAGAAAGCATTTTTAGCCGAACAAGTAAGTGCTATTCTTCAGAACAATAATGCTTTGAAATATAAAGACCCTGGTTGTCCTATAATTTCTTGCTTTATTGGAGAACATAAAATTGAAAGAGCTTTACTTGATCTTGGAGCTAGTGTGAATTTACTTCCATATTCGGTTTTTCAAAGTCTCAATCTAGGTGAGTTAAAACCAACTTCGTAACTCTTTTACTTGCTGATAGATCCGTAAAAGTGCCTAGAGGGATAACCGAGGATGTGTTAGTACAAGTTGATAAATTCATTTACCCTGTAGATTTTATTGTCTTGGATACACAACCTGTTAAAGCATGTAATTCAATTCCTGTTATTTTAGGACGTCCATTTCTTGCAACTTCTAATGCATTGATTAATTGTAGGAATGGACTGATGAAGCTATCATTTGGAAACATGACATTGGAGATGAATATTTTCAACATTTGCAAGCAACCTAGAGATGATAATGATTTACAGGAAGTGGACTTTATTGAAAAATTAGTTCATGATCAATTTCAAACCACTTCTAGTGAAACTGAGATTGATGAACTCGACGAGTTGCAAATGGTTTATTTTCGGGGAAGAGGCAAAGGCATGTAATTGGAGACCACAAATTGAAGAATTGCCACCACAATCAATTGAGTCCATACCTTCAAGTGTTCAACCACCAAAACCGATTTGAAGCCGTTACCATTCAATCTCAAATACTCATTTTTGGGAGAAAATGAAACTTTTCCGGTAATAATCTCTTCCAAACTTAATGCACATCAAGAAGGTAAGTTATTACGGACTCGAAAATGCACAAAAATGCATTAGGATGGACCATAGCCGACATAAAAGGAATTAGTCCTTTGATTTGCACACACGGATTTATTTGGAGGAAAATGCTAAACCATCTAGAGAAATGCAACGAAGACTTAATCCTAATATGAAAGAAGTAGTGAAAAATGAAGTCATTAAGCTTCTAGATAATGGAATCATTTATCCTATTTCGACAAAGACAAATGGGTAAGTCCTACCCAAGTTGTACCCAAAAAGTCTAGAGTCACTTGTGATAACAAATGAGAAAAATGAGTTAATTCCAACTAGGACTATTACTGGTTGGCGCATGTGCATTGACTATAGGAAACTTAATTCAATGACTAGAAAAGATCATTTTCCTTTACCTTTCATGGATCAAATCCTAGAAAGAGTTGCAGGTCATGAATTTTATTGTTTTCTAGATGGCTATTCAGGTTACAATCAAATTGAAATTGCATTGGAAGATCAAGAGAAGACTACTTTCACATGTCCATTTGGTACTTTTGCATATCGAAGAATGCCTTTTGGGTTATGTAATGCACCAGCCACGTTTCAAAGATGCATGCTTAGCATATTCGGTGATATGGTTGAACGTTTTCTTGAGATTTTTATGGATGATTTTTCTGTTTTTGGTGATTCATTTGATGATTGTTTAACTAACTTGGAAAAGGTTTTGAACAGGTGTGAAGAGAAGAATCTTGTACTGAATTGGGAAAAATGTCACTTTATGGTAACAAACGGCATTGTACTTGGTCACATTGTTTCATCGAAAGGAATTGAGGTTGACAAATCTAAAATCGAGTTAATTGCTAACTTACCAACACCAAAATCTGTTAAAGATGTTAGATCATTCTTAGGACATCTTTGGTTTTTATAGAAGGTTCATCAAAGATTTTAGTGTAATATCTAAACCATTGTGTAACCTTCTAACAAAGGAAAATATTTTTGAATGGAGTGAACAATGTGAAAAAGCCTTTGTTAAACTTAAAAGCTTGCTTACTACGCTCCGTCATTCAACCTCCCGATTGGTCACTACCTTTTGAAATAATGTGTGACGCTAGTGATTATGCCGTGGGTCTTTGTCTTGGGACAAAGAAAAGATAAGAAACCTTATGTGATTTACTATGCAAGTAAAACTTTAAATAGTGCTCAAATGAATTACACTACCACTTGAAAAAGAATTACTTGCGGTAGTATTTGCATGTGACAAGTTCGGATCTTATCTTGTTGGCTCACCTGTTGTTGTTTTTAGTGATCATGCAACATTGAAATATCTTCTCTCTAAGAAAGATTCTAAGGCTAGATTGGTGCGGTGGATTTTGTTACTTCAAGAATTTGATATCACAATCAAAGACAAGAAAGGCACCGAAAATGTTATCGCGAGATCATTTGTCAAGATTGACAACCGATTCGAGATCGACATCACACCAATCGATGACTACTTTCCCGATGAATCTTTATTTTTTGTCTCTACAATGCCTTGGTTTGCTAATATTGTTAATTTTCTTGTTTGGGAACAATTGCCGGCTCATTGGAGTACCCAAGACAAAAGAAAGTTCTTGAACGAAGTGAAGAATTTTTATTGGGATGACCCTTATTTGTTCAAATATTGTCTGATCAAATATTTCAAAGATGCATTCCCGACAATGAGGTAAGTAGTGTCATTAAATTTTGTCATTTCGAGGCATGTGGGGGTCATTTCTCATCAAGAAAGACAACCGCAAAAATCTTACAAAGTGGATTTTCTTGGCCCACCATGTTCAAAGACTCACATGCATTCCCGCAAGACTTGTGAAAATTGTCAAAAGTTGGGATCTATTTCAAAATGTCACATGATGCCTTTAAATCCTATTCTTGTCATTGAGATCTTTGATTGTTGGGGTATAGATTTTATGGGTCCATTTCCTCCATCATTTGGTTTCTTGTATATATTGGTCATGATAGATTATGTTTCAAAATGGATAGAGGCAATTCCAAGTCGAACCAATGATCACAAAACAGTGATAAAGTTTTTGAAAGAAAACATTTTAAGTCGATTTGGAATCCCTCGAGCCATGATAAGTGATGGTGGAACACATTTACGCAACAAGTCATTTGAGTCTTTAATGAAGAAATATGGAATCACACACAAAGTTGCCACCCCTTATCACCCTCAAACAAGTGGACAAGTAGAACTTGCTAATAGGGAGATCAAACAGATCTTGGAAAAAACAAGTGAACCCTAATAGGAAAGACTGGTCTTTAAAACTTAATGATGCACTTTGGGCTTATCGAACTGCTTATAAAACATCATTAGGTATGTCACCTTATAGACTAGTCTATGGGAAACCTTGTCACTTACCTGTGGAACTTGAACATAAAGTTTATTGGGCTATTAAAGCTTTCAATTCAAATCTTGATGATGCTAGTCGACCGCGAAAATTACAAATTAATGAGCTTGACGAAATAAGAAATGATGCATATGAAAATTCAAGAATTCATAAAGCAAGAATCAAAGAGTTTCATGATAAGAAAATATTGAGAAAAACATTTGATGTTGGTCAAAAAGTCTTGCTTTATAATTCTCGACTCCATTTATTTCTTGGAAAACTAAGATCAAGATGGAGCGGTCCTTTTATTGTGAAACATGTGTATCCATATGGGGCTGTCATATTGAGAATCCAAAGAATGGTAATGTTTTCAAGGTAAATGGACACCGTTTGAAAGTTTACTTTGATAATTTTTCGGTTGAAAATAACTCTATTGAATTGGATGATCCGTATATAAAGATTGATTCTTTTTCTCACATTGTTTTTGTGTTTCTTTTTTTGTGTGACCTTTGTTTTGCTAGTTTCTCTCACCCCGGTCAAATGGCGGATAACGGTACTCCGTGACTCTTAAAGTCGGTTCTTTCGGTTTCCCATGATAAGCGATATACGTGTATATGTTTGTGCAATTCTTTGCTCTTTCTCCCTTCTTTGTATCTCTTTTCCACTTCTCATCTAAAAAAAATAAATGGACACCACTCTTGAAAAATTGAAAAAGTATTTTCCTGCTCTGCCTCAGAATGCGATTACAAAAATTTACCGTGCTAGATGTGCAAGATTGCGATTGTTAATGAACCATGGAATTCCCGAAGATATTCGCGGCTAATTGAAGCAAAGGTCCGATTATCGAGTGAGTCCTCCAATTCTTTCATTTCATACATGCCTGGAACAGTCAAAGCACTTTTGCAAAGAAACGTCGTGCAAAACGACGCAAGTCTGTCACGAGATGTGCCGAGATGGACTTGTAATGCAAAATGTCATTCTTTAGGAATGGTATCTATAAATCGTGAAGATAAAATACGGTTCATTAAGGATGGCTTCGAGTAAGGAGTCTTTAGATAATCTTTCGTTGACTCTTGAGACGCACCCTAGTGGAGATGTGCATCGTGCAATTCATGATTTATGGCCACAATTTCATAAGGAACATGCTTGACATAGTCTTGGGAATCTGACTAAAAAAGACCATGTTTGCCAGTTTTTAAGAAAATTGGATGGGAAGCATATCCCCGACCCATAGAGGGCGTTTAAGCCGTTCTTGGACGTAAAACCAAGGGAAGATGTGAGCCACAATCACAACTGCTTGTACATACACTTTTTTTTTTAAAATAAAAAAGAGAGAGAGAGAGAGAAAAAAAAGAGAGAGAGAGAGAGAAACTCCGGTGGCCTATATATAGGTGATTTGATTGTTTTTTGAATTTCTCATCTATAAAATCTTCTTTTCCTTCCCTTCATTTCTACTCAACCCACACATTTAACGAGATATCGAAGTGTGTAGCGATGGCGGGTTCCTCAAGTCCTCAAATATTTGTGTTTTCGGTGGATCCAGTCCGGGAAAGAAATAGAGTTTTTAGAATCAACAAATCATCTTGGTCGGGTATTAGGCCGAGAGAAAAATTCATTTAGTGTATGGCGGAGGCGGCCTTGGGTTAATGGGGAGGGGGTGTCAATAGCTGCATTTTTAGGAGGCGGTCAAGTTTTGGGGGTCGTCCCAAAGCTTTAGCAAAAGAGGACCTCCTTGGAAAAATAATTGGAGAGGAACTACAGGTCTCCACAATGTCCGAACGATTGAATACAATGTTTAAACACGCGATGCTTTCATTGCCTTGCCAGGTGGTGCGGGCACATTGGAAGAGATCTTTCATATTTCCTCTTGGGCCCAACTTCACATTCACCATAAACCTATAGGTTTGTTAAATGTTAATGGTTTTTACGATAAATTGTTGTCTTTTCTTGATCAAGTCGTGGAACAGGCATTTCTAACATCTTGACACGACAAATCATAATCTCTGCTTACTCTTTCTTTGAACAATTGATTGACCAACTGCAATCTTTCATCCCTATCATTGATCCCTCCATGAGTCGCATACATTGGTCAACTGAGGAAAGCCGTAAAAAGCTTAGATTGGATTTGAGCATTTGTTTGTGAAACCTTGTGTCTTTTGGTTTTATTAATAACATATTATTTTGTTTTGTTATTTCTTATATTTGTTTAAGTGTGTTTCAGGTTTGTCAGTGTTCGTTGTTTCAGGTGATGTCTTATATACTCTATCTTTCTACCTTAGGACATTGAGGACAATGTCTCGTTTTGGTTGGGGGGAAAGGGTAGTAGTTGATTGATACTAAAAAAAAAATAGTTGATTGATACTAAAAAAAAATAAAAATTAACTAACTATGTTTTCTATTTGCAAAACCGTTGTTACTAAGATGGCGAGTCAAGAAGTTCTTTTGTTAAAGTGACTCTTGAGACGCATCTTAGTAAACATTCTTAACAAGGTCTATCATAATACTTCTTGAAATATTCGGGTTTACAAACTCTCGCATTATTATCAATTGATTACGCTTATATACTAATTGAACAAGTATTTTTAAACCTTGATTTTCACACACACACTTTAACATATGATTGTGGGTCGCACATTGGATTATTACATTATTTATGTTCTTTTGTTAAAGGTAACAACTAAGGGAAAGGGATAGTATATAATTTGCAAAAAAAAAAAACAAAAAAAAACAAAAATATATATATATATAATAATAATAAAAACATAGATAAGTTTGGTTTCGTAGCCTTCCTAATCTAAGCAATTAAGCCCGAAGGGGTGTTTTAACATCTAATACCCTAAAGTCAACTGACTTGGGAGTTATTGGCCCAACGCTTGTTACATGGGTTGAGGAGAAAAGCTTAAGGGAATCAAACATTGCACTATCTACGTATCGTATCTCGCAACCCGAGTTATTAAGCTCGAAGGGGTGTCTCAACACTTAATGCCCTAAGACCAACTGGTCTGGGAGTCATTAGCCGAAAGCTCATTACATGGGTTAAAGATGCATTGTGTTTTAAGTTATATGTATATTAAAAAAAAAAAAAGGGATAATAATCCCAACCCCGAGGAAGTTAACCTTAAACATTAGAACATAATATTGTTTTCTTCCAATGAAAGCCTCATCATCTATGTTTTCATACATTTGAGCACATAAAAAAAGAAGAAGAAGGTTTATTAATATTTTGTTTAAGAGGTATTGAGCAGATATATATAAATTTAACGAGAGTTTGTTTACTTGGATAGATTAATGAAAGTTAAATGATGAATGCCTTGCTTTGTGGAACTTGCAAATTGTTTTTTTCTCTATTTTAACGCTTTGATTACTAGGGACTAGTAATAAGCTGGTTGGGGGTGTGATTAGTACTTAAAAGTGCATTTTTATCAAGGTTTTATATCATCATTTTGCACTTGACGTATCAATAACTCCTTAACTAGAGCATGTTTTATAATAACAAGTCGATAATATAAGATAGCTTTAATTTATGGTAAATACTCATTTTAAATGCAGGCATATCTCACAATTCAAAGGATTGATTGATGTGATTAACTATTGAAAGTGAAAGGACAAAGAAAAGGCGAAGCTTAGAAAGGAGATACCGATTCAATTCAAATTGGGACACTGTCTAGTTATTGGGTCATATCTGGAGCTGTAGATCTTGGATTTCAGTTTAATTTACATGGATAGAAAGATAAGAAATAGGCCTACAATGTTCATGAATAGTGGAAGACCCAAATCTACCGTTTTCAAATCCAAAATTTGGCCACAAAAGAGAAGCCAGAATCTGTCCCGCAATCCAGCCCAAACACTGCTCAGAAGTTTACCCATATCTGGAGTTCTAGACGGCCAAATGACGTGAAATTTGGTGGGTGGAAGGAAAAGACAATTTACTACAACTTTCATGAAGAAGACCTACTCCAATTCTGATGGTAACAATGACATTTCATCCAGACAAGAGCTTGAGGGCTATCCACCACGTTCACCAGTAGCACTACTCAGTATTTTAGCCATATCTAGAGTTCTAGTGATCCAAATGCTCTGAAATTTTATGGGTGAAAATATAAGATGATTTCCAACAACGTTCATGAGGAGCACTTTGCCAAATTCGGATTGCATCAATGTCAATTTATCCAGCCAAAATGCTTGAGTGTCTTGTCCACCAAGTCCACTAAATCAATAGTTGGCCACTACATCAATAATCAATTACCAAATGAATAGTTCTGAATTTTAGCCTATAAAAGGAGGCATTTGCCATTCATTTGAAATGTTGGTTCTTCATATCAAGATCATGTTCTTGCTCTCTCTTTATATTTTTGTAATATGTAAGTTTTGCTTTCATTAATCTCTTGTTCATGCTTTTCATTTCCTTTACTATAGTTAGTTAACTTATATCATGTTTATGTTCTTATATTGTTTATTTATGTTTTTCTTCTTCATAATGTCTAGCTAAGTTAATTATGTCAAGGTGAAAAGGTTTCACTAATGGTGTTAGGATAAGTATAATATAAACTCAACATGGACTTTAATATTTATATCCAAGAAAGTTTGCTATTAACATGTCTTATCATTTTTATCTTATTAATTCCTAATACCTTGCTTGTTAAATGGTTAATCTAGATTTGTGTTGTATAACACTTGGTACATCAAATACTTGATCCTTCATAGTCTTGGCCGACATCGTTATTATGAGAGGAACTTGATTTGTTGTCAACATAAGTTAGCATCATGAATACCGATAAAATTTATAAGTATGGTGTTACGTAAATAAGATGATTAATATGATTATGTTGATAATTTATAAAGAGTTTATACTTTACTTATCTCTAATACTATTAGTGGATCCTCTAACCTTGACATTTGTTTTTATCATTGTTTAATCTTTACATTAATCTTCCATCTCAAAGTTCTCATTAATTTCTTCCTCTTCTTCTTTATTATTATTAGTACTACTACTACTACTACTACTACTACTATTGTTATTATTATTATTATTTACATTCTTGTTATATTTTATGTACGTTAAGTATGCTCTGTGTTTGATCAAGGATCCGACATTGTTGGTCTTGCCTTGTTCATTCGCATCGGAAATCTATTTATATTATATAATATATCTCTTTGATCTTTTCATAAACTCGGTATATAAGTTGGAAACCGTGACCCGATCTTTTAGATCATTCTCAGGTATAACAACGCCACGTACTGAGTATTATTACTATTACTATTACTATTACTATTATTATTACTATTACTATTATTGTTACTATTATTGTTGTTATTATTATTGTTGTTGTTGTTGTTTTATTAATTATAATTTATACAATTAACCTCTCTGTGGTTCGACCCCGGTCTTGCCGGGTTATTTATTACTTCGACACTCCTACACTTGGGAGAAGACATCAATCTTTTGGTCGTGTCAGTTTTCGACAATAAATGAATCAAATCCTGGAACAATTGTTGAATGGACGTGCAAATGGAATCTTGATGATAGTACAATGATTTTTGGGAGAGTGTTTTGGTCATTTGGATCTTGTGTTGAAAGTTTCGAGTACTGTAAACCACTCATCAGTGTTGATGACACATATTTGCATGAGCGATATGATGAGAAGTTATTAATTGCAGTTACTTTTGATGCAAATATTGGGTTATTTCCTTTGGCTTTTGCAATTATTAATAAAAAAAATAATTATAATTAGAGATGATTTTTGCTTTGCTTACAAAGATATGTTACTGGTGATAGACCATGTATATGTATAATATCATATAAATATTAACTCGATTTTATATGTATTTTTATTTCTATTATCTTTGATTGTTTTTAATAAACAAGTTTAGTGGACACAAACAAGTAAATTATCTTGATCAACGTCGATCTCTCATTTTTCCCACTTTCTCTTTTAGTTATTATTAACAACTCTTTTTTATTTATTTACATAGATTATTATTGGATGTTTAGATAAACTTTTTGATTCACAATTATAATTTTTTTTATGTAAAGAAACATATCAAAATAGCCTTTGTACTTAAGTGTTTTTTCTTTTTTTAAAAAAATTATTACCCATTGTGGAGTGCCTATCAAATCAAATTTTTATTTCCATCTAATTACTTTTTTTCCCTTATTTTTTTAGATTTCTTTTCATGGATTCATCTTTTGAACATTTGATTTATTGGCTATTTGGCTTCATACGATCTTATCATTTTACAATTATTTTTTTCTTGAAAAAAATATTGGTTTGGTAATTATTTTAAATTTTTTTTCTATGAGTCTATCATTATCTCATAATTCAGGTCACCGGTTTTGCATGTTAGTTTTTAATATAAAGCTTTTTAGGATGGTTTTGTTTGTGTTTGATTTTTCAAGAAACTAGTCTAATTCATTTATAATTATTTTTTTATTTATATAAACAAAGTTTATTTTTCAAAATAAAAAGTATTCACTTTAAATTAACATTGTTGATTTGTTCGACCTTGCATAATTTTTATAGAACATGAGTTTATTGAGTCATTTCTGTTTGTATTTATTTTTTAGGTCATGAGTTTTTTAAGATGTGAATTTATCTTTTATTGATTTAAGTAAACAAGTTTAGTGAACACAATCGAGTGAATGTCTCATTTTGTGTGATTGAATATCTTGATTTGCATTCATCTCTTAATTTTTTCAATTTCTCTTTTAGTTATTGTTAACAATTTTTTTTCATTTATTTACATAAATGGTTATCGATTTATTTAGTTAGATGGTTACATTGTCTTTTCAATTTACACTTTAAATTTTGTTATGTTAAAAAACACATTAAAGCAGCATATATACCCAATATTTTTTTAAAAGAAGACCCTCGGCTTAGCGTGGGTTAAATGACTAGTTTTTAATGCTAGGCGGGCATGTTAAAATTACATATCCAATATGTTGGTAGTGTGTTTGAAAATAATCCAACACATGTGTTGGCATTTCATCGGAGCAAGTTATACAAAAAACATGTTATTCAGGTATTTTTTGAATCATTTGTTTAATAAAAGACGTTACACTTCATCGAATTATTGTTGTTTAATATTTAAAAAACTAATATTATACAAGTTATGTGGACGCCTTATTCATAGGAAAGGTTGACAGCTGCTTTGGTTGTTTGCACTAACAGGATAGACATGTAGACATCAGTGGTCCTACTATTTATTTTTTGAGATTGTCGAGCTACATTGCTTAGACCAGGTGATATGACAGTTCAGCTACAGACAACACATTCCAGTCGACATTGACATGAGTGATGCATTACATGCCATAACTTGTCTAGATAAAAATGATGATTATGACTGGTTATGCCGACATAAAGCATATGTTTTATAGTGGGATGCATGAAGGAATGAGATATTTACAGAGATGTATCTCATGATTATAGAAGAGTAGTGTATGATTTGGTATATGAGTATCACACATTGGGTCATTACTTTGAATCCCATCTAGGTTCCTCTACCTGGATACATGCTGTACGAGCAACATACCCAACAAATTTAAAATCTCGTAAGTAATCAAATCTTTTTGTAATTATGAAATGCTAAATGTTGGGTTTTATGTATTGATCTTTTAATTTAATATTAATATTTTATTAATATTAGGTTGATTTCTTACTATGGGAAGGTCGAAAGATCATATCTTATCTTTGTAATACTAACAAAAAAAAGAAGAAGTTCACATTGTTGCGTTCCAATGGCTAAATGTTTGCCACACTAAAGTCGATATATTTAGAGAGAGGTTAACTCTTGATGATGTCGTTGCAGAGGATGAGGCCACTTAGGCAAGTACAGAAACTGAATCCAATCATGCTTCTGATGAGCTTAGATCATCCAGTAAACGACGTAGATGTAGATAGATAGAGGAGTTATGTTTATATATTTTAGGATCACTTGAATATTGTATTATTAAATTATTTTTTATTCATTTAAAATTTATATATGCTTTTTTCTCCATTCTTGGAGCTACTTTGTGATTATGAAAAGTGAGAATTTGCTGAGTTTAGTTAGAATTTGCCTATTGGGGTTATTGTGGTTTTTTTTTCAGGGTTTTTACGCGGGATAAAATTTTGGATATAATTCATTTATAGGGGAAACTTTTTCCAAATTTTATTAAAATTATAAATTTTTTAACTCTCTAAGAATCATGGAGTAAATTAAATTTCAAAATAAAAAAAAACTGTGATTTTATGAATTTTTTCTGTTTCAAAACACAAAAACTTTTAAAACTAGACAGTAGCCAAAACAACCCAAATATTTTTTAAAATGTCTAGTCGTTTCTTAAAATGGTATGTTAATTGATGTTGCGGTTCATAACTGCGAAAAAATTATATTTGATGTCGCGGTTCACAGTCACAGCATTTTTAAAATGTCACTTTTCTGAACCGCGACATTCTTAAATTGTGTTATTTCACTAATTTTATTTTATTTTATGTTACTTTGCTATTTTTTTTTTTAATTTTCTGTGTTGATTTCCTGATTTATCCTTTTTTTTATCCCAAAGAAAATTATGAAATACCCACAGATTTAAATTAACTCTTGATTTTGTATATTTGGTGACTTTTCACGAGAAATCCATTAATGGAAACAACATCATCCTCGTGTGATGCTGAAGGAAGTAATTGGAGTCGTGCAGGATAAGTTTGATAGGTTAAAAAAAAAATTGTTTTTTTTTTGTTGTCCTTTTAAATTTAATTTTTCCCTTGTATTGGTAATAATTTATTTTTAAGTGCATTAAAATAATATAGATGTACCTATAAAATTATTTATATATAAAAATAATAATTTAATCTTAGTTAACATGTTAGTTGGAACAAACAAATCCATTTAAATCTTGATCAAGTTATAAAAAAATAATATTTATTTTTTAATTATTAATATGCATGGTTTGTTATCTTGACTAATTCGAAATATTAAGTTTTAAAGAAAGAAGAAGAAGAATTGTTCGATTTATTAGGGTCAACGAAAACTTATAAAAGTCGCAATGATTGCAGCAGGGAGAAACGACCGCATAGACATATTTGCACACGCAATTAAAATTAGACAAGCAACCGCTGGACATGCTATGGACTCAAGAGGCGCTTGTAGCATAATATTGTGCTATAACCTATACATACACGTCAATGGAATGATTAACGATTGGACGTATACCATATTATGTTTTTTTTTTTTTAATTCAAGAATATCTCCCTACTTATTATAAAGATAAGAGTTCACAGCCTACTGCCAAGAATTATAAGGTGTCTGGTACTGTAGTATAATTGTATTTTTTAAGATTTTTTTTTTAGATTATTTTAATACGTTAATATTAAAAATAAATTTAAAAAAATAAAAAAATATATTATTTTACTATATTTTCAAGTAAAAAACACTTTAAAAAATAATTTTTATCATACTTTCAAATGCCAAACACTTAGTTTTTTTTTTAACTCATTTAAGAAAAAACCATAGACACAAAAATACAAGAGAAAGTCAAATCTAAAATACATAAAAAATGATAAACATATTTGTACCTAGATTTTTTCTCTTGTGTTTATTTTTTTTTTTGAAAAAAAATAGGCTTAGACATACAACTAATAAGCAATTTATTTTTTCTTCGACTAAAATAGAGGACCAGGAATATAAATTTTTTATTTCAGAAGTTTGTGATTTGAAAACAATTAATTTGGACAATCGAAGAGGGCCTGAAAGGCGAGTGTCAATACAAAACGGCATCGGAGTAATTTGGCGAGTGAGTTGCAATCCATAACCTTGGATAGATGTTCAAACCCAAGAGAGAGTAGAGCATATTTTTAGAAATATCCCGATTGTTCCCAGAGAAGGAGCCAATATTTGCTAGCAATGCTCCAGGTCTCTATCCATAAACGGTGTCGCTTGGTCCTTGAATTCTGCTGCTTCCCACGTCATCCAAAGGGTCATTCTAGTTTTACGCAAGTTGAGTCATGGACAAACAAAGTAGCCCGAAACATTCCATCCAACAATCAGACAGAAGCTCCAGATGGAGAAACCTTGTATCATTTTAGGCGAGAATGTAATAATAATCGATTTTTAAAGAAATTTTTTTTAAAATTAATTATGATATAAATAAATCATTTTGATATGAAAACATAAAATTAATTTGATCTTAAAAAAAAATCATTTTAATGTGAAAATATAAAAATATATTAATTTAAAATTAAAAAAAAATAATTTTTTTTAAAAATACTTTCCAATCACAGTGCCAATTATATTACTCCGGTATTGATATCCTACGAGAGTTGTATCAAGATTTTTATTTTAAATTAAAAAAACTATTCAGGCTGTGAAAAATTCAATGATATTATCAGTATACTCGGTCTATCTTAAATGAATTAACAAAGAAGGAATGAATCATGAAAAAAAAAAAGTAGTTGAGAGATGTCTGCACCATAAAAAACTTCGTTCACCCAAACCCACCAAGAAAAAAAATGAGAGGCGCTTTCCACAAAATGATAATTCTCGGAACCAAAACCAATTTCAATTATTTCTTACCTTGAACACCTATAAGATATAATAAAAACCCAATTAAACTCTCTTTTTCTCCTAAAGTAATCCAAAAAATCAGTGTAAGAATTAATTACTAAAACTCAATTCAAATATCAAAAACTTCTCGAAGGCAAAAACAATTCTAAATCAAATCATTAAAATTAAAATTGATCTTTTTCATGGGCAGAATCAATTCCAACTTGTAATTTTTTTTTGTGTGAATTAAAAATTGGATTATGACTCTTGGGAATATATATCTTCCATTAATTTGTCACACTTGATCCCTGAGATGATAGACTAGTTTGGTCCTCCATTCTGGATTTGTAAAGGAGCTGCTGCACCACACGACCTGCGAATCAGTGTTTAGCTCCACAACACGAAATCAAGTCTCCAGTCCCAAGTAATCTTACTGTTAGTTTTGATTCCCAATCAGTAAATCAAACTTGGGAGCAAGAAATAATTGTCAGAGTGCAGTAGGGTCGAAAGGAAGCATGGCTTCGCGTTCAACCTAACTATCCCATTGAGGAACAACAAGAGGTCAGACGAGTGGCATGCACGGGTACAAGGCAGAAACCCACAGCAACATGAGACATACTTACCCACAGGAACCTCCATTGCACTCAGGAGGGGTGCTTGTCTAAGGTCTCCCCAAGCGGGTGAGCCTACGTTATAATTTGTGGTAGAGGGGGCTGCGCAAGCCGCGGCCCCTGCCCAATTCTAGTTACAGAAGCTGAGCTTGGTCCTGGTTTACGGCCAGTTATTGAAAGATGCCCTTAATTGGTTGCAGAGTAAGGTCACCGCTTGAGTCAATCCCTCTTGTTTGCATCCTATTCCTATCTGCTAAACATGTATATGATTTTCAACCCTCCTCCTCCTCCTCGTCGTCATCATCATCACTATGGTACTCTTCAAAACCTCTTCTTTTCGCTGATAACTTTCCATTTTTCTCCAAATCCTTGAACATTCTATCCTCCTCCTTAAAATTCCACTTAAACTTCTTTTACCTCTCCTTTTCATTCCTACAAGCAATTCTTGAGGAAATTTACTTTTCTTGAGCTCCAAGTAATCTGAAAGCTGGCGCTTCTTTGATGGTTTTATTCCAAACCTATCAGAAAATTTCAAAAAGAGAATCTGGCAGGTCCGGTAAGACGCAATTATATATCATCTGGGAAAAGAACTGATGGCTTCTGGTTCTGGGGTAACTTGCTTGGATGGAAGTGCCCACCGTAACCACGGCCACGCCAGGACATTGGGCGGTGGAGATTTGGGAAAATCTGAGAAACGGGATGGATAGCGTGGATGCTTGGGAGATAGGGTTTTAGGGGTTTCTCTTTTTAACTATGCAACTGGTGCTCAAATACTGAGGTGAATGCACAAAACATTTCTCTGCTTGTCTTGTACTAATTCTCTTACTTGTACATGGTAGTTGGTATACTGTACATTTAAAATATGAAAAAATTTATTTTATTTGATAAATTTATATATTTTAAAAAATAATTAAATTTTAATTTATATTAAATATTAAAATTAATAATATTATAATACTCTAGTTATAAAATCCAGAATAGTTCAGCGGGTTAATCTGAAATCTGACAGATTTAAAGCCTGAACTAGTTCAAGTTTTTTTAAAAAAATAAAGGAATGATTGATTAAACCCGACCTGATAAAAAATCTAGGTCAACTCGCGACACATGATAAAACAAGTATTTCTAAATTTTTGTGGTCAAAATGAAGTTGCTTTTACCGTTATTTTTATTTGGGTCAACTCGAGTTGAGTTTTAAAAATATGATAATAACTGTTTTTATTCTTTATCTTTATCTGGGTGAACTCAGGTTAACCCTTCCAACCTATGACCCTAATCTTGCATCGGATTGACCTTCTAATCAGGTTTTAAAACTATAATAATAACTATTTTTATTTTTATGTTGACCTAAATCAACTCAAATTAACCCTCACAACCTGTAACTCGGGCCTTGCCCCGAGTCGATCCTCGAGTCATGTTTTAAAATTATGATAATAACCATTTTTATTTTTAAATTAACCCAACTCAACCAAGGTTGACCCTCCCAACCCGTGTTTTAAGCCTTGTCCAGAGTCGAGTTTTAAAACTATAATAATAATCATTTTTATTTTTATATTGACCTGAGTTAACAACCTACCTGACTCATAACCTACAATTGTCTTATGTCAATTTTTCAGATTAAATTTTAAAATTATAATGATAATTATTTTTAAACAAGAATAACCTTCTGTATTCAAGATTCAGAGACCTGGACTTGTCCTAATGAACCCCTAAATTAAGTCACCATTCATCAATCAAATTGACCCAGGTAAAACCTATCAAAAGCCTGTTATTTTATTTTTATATAATCTTTTCCTCGTTTCGATCCTTTTATAATGTTTTTGATTTTACATGAAAGATATATAGTAGTCATTTCATAAATAACAAGCCTTTTGTCAAGAATTGAACAAACTTGTGGTACCTTTTTTCCCCACTAAAACCACCTTGAACAAGAAAAAAATTAATTTTTATCTTGTAAAATCCAAGTCCATCTTTATACAGCACACCAAACACACGTTAGGAACTTCAAATCCATTAAAGAAACTACCAAGAAAAGAAAGGACATGGAGGACTTAGAAGGCAATAAATGAAACTAATATTTTGAGGGTCCAGCATCATGAATGGGAACTTCAAACATAACCGACTGCAAAGTGGTAGCTTAGGGATAGCCATGTCTCTGAATATAGAATGAAGGCATTTTAATGCTGTTGTAGCCACTCCTGAATTACAGAACGAAGAGCATGGTTAGGGATAAGTTCAAAGCGTTCAAGCTCCAGGTTTGTCATTGGTGATGTATCATGGCCGCTCTCCAGCCAGCCTCTCAAAGCCTCTGCTTCATAAGTAAATCCATCTGCCGCAATATGAGGATCTTGCATAACTTCCTGCAAACATTTGCAACGTTCAGATAGAAGAGTGAGAGAGAGAGAGAGAGAGAGAGAGACATGCACTTAAGAAAGAAGAAACTTTCTGGAATTTCATGGACTTGTGAGGATTAAGTCCCAACAGATGAGCATCCCATTGATGCTAATGAAATATTAAAAGTAATGGAATTGCCTGTAAAATGGGACAGATGAAATAAGGCGGAGGCGTTTGACATTGTAGAGAACCAAACTGAAATCTTGATAAGGGTCCACAAGAATCTCTCATTGGTTCTAGCACACTCCACACTTCTGAGGCAAGGTCAGGGCGGTTGCTTCGTTCCATTTGACAGCATTTCAAAGCCAGACGAGCCAATTGCATGGCTTGCACAAATGGCCAATCCCCAGCTAAGGGATCTATAAAGGAGGTCAGATTTTCCTCATCTATCACATCTCTGATTTCCTTTACCAGGCCAAATGCTGGTCTCCCAGTCAACAACTGTAAGAGTATGATTCCAAATGAGTAAGTGTCTGACTTGGGAGACAACTCTCCTGTTGTAAGAAAATGAGGATCCAGGTAGAGAAAGGTGCCCTTTGGATCAGTTTTGTGATATTGCGTGATGTTTCTTGTGTTGTGATCAGCTAGACAGATTCCAAACTCACTGAGTTTACATGAGAGATTGGCATCAAGGAGTACATTTCCAGGTTTTAAATCACCATGCACAATGCTTGTAGGAGTACTGGAATGAAGAAATATTAGGGCAGAGCATAACTCAGTGGCCATGCGTATTCGGACTTGCCATGACAATGGTGGAGTGTTGCCTTCACAATTGAGGCGGTCTTCAAGGTTTCCGTTTGGAAGATATTCATAGATTAGAACACAAGCTTCAGAGCAGGCTCCGATGAGAGTGACCAGGTGTGGATGCCTCAACTTACTCAATACTTCAACCTGAACAAAACAACAGATCAAATTTTGCTTTATTATTTCCTAATCTTTCTATGCTAAATTCCTAGACAAAGAAGTACTGGCAAACATGCATCTGTTCAAAGCCTGCAGAAGATAAATCATCAGGATAAAATAATTAATGGACAGCCTGGAACTTAGAGATATCTTTTTCCAGCTTCTTCCTTGTTTCTGCCCAATAGTCTGATCAAAACATTAGTGTTAACATAAAGCTCCAATTCAGAAAAAATGTCCCCATAAAATTTCTTTACACAGATACCAAGATGATTGCCAGACCACAACCTAAGGAGCCGTAAAGAACCATAGGTAAATGGTAGCCTGTCATTTTCCACATATGTTCGAATAAAAATGCCCAATACAATGGTATATCAGAAATAATTTTGGTAATTTCTTGCATGATAAAGAAACAGACCATTCCGGTAAATACCATAGTGCATTAATCTCGAGAATTCTTACCTCCTGTTTAAACACAGCATGCCCCTGCATGCTTTCTGGGTTCAGCATTTTTATAGCTACTGGGGTATGACGAAGGAAACCTTTATAAATGTTCCCGTACCCACCTTCTCCGATCTTTACTGATGGGTCAAAATTGCGAGATGCTTCCTGAATCTCTGACAAAGAGAAGACAGAAAGAAGCTGATGAATATGCATGCTCGAGGCATCTTCTGCTTGCTTTTTTGAAAGTTCCTTAACTAACTCATCTCTTTCTTCCTCGTATTCCTTACACTGTTCCGCATAAGCAAGTACTTCGTCACCCAACTCTTTTATCTTATTATCAAATTTTGAACGATCAGTCTCCCACAATAATCTCTGATCAATGGCAACCAAATGTGTTTCATCTCGTTGGTCCTTCGTTCTTCCATGCTCTTGTTTTTCTTTTACTAGTGCTTCCTCGGTTTCTTTCCTGTGCCTCAACTCCTCGGCATACAGGCTTCCCAATACTTTGGCCTGAAACAACATTATTAGAGGTCTGAATAAGACCACATAGGTTATACAAGCTTCTGTTTCGAGTTTGCCGGTGCTTCAATTCATAGGGACAACACAAGTTTTTGCAAATCGCATGGGCTGAATTGTTTCGTTAACTAACATATATATGCAGTAGAAAGAAGTTTTGAATAACTCCTAATAACAAGCATTTTTCAGTTGATTTTATCCCCCATTTATATGTAACGGTGGTTGGGTGGTGGCACTTCTGATAAAACAAGTATGTTGCTTGTTAAGAGGTGAACATTACGCTCTTGTTTGTCGTGCATAAAATAATCATCTCAATTAAAGGGGAGAAAAACTGCTTTAGAACAAAGAAATTACCTTACGAAGAGCTTTGATGGAAGTCTTTTCAGCTTCCCCTCGAATCAGTGACTCTTCAAATGCTTCTCGCTTAAACTTTTCAGCCTCCTCCATGGCCCGGTCCAATTGTTTATAAAGTTGTTCAACACTATTCTGTTCCTGTAAACAAACCACCGAGTCTATGAAAAATGTTTAGTAAATATCCTAAAGAAAAAGCTAGAACAATTTCATAATAATCAATATATGAATGGAACCGGTTTAACATTGTGTGCATGTGGCCTAATATTCCATTATTGAGATGTTTCCAAGTACCAAAGCATCAGGAGTATGTAAATCACTCTCTTCCTCCATATCGGGAATTTCACTTAATTCTAGCTCAAGTCCAGTAATCTCCCCACTTATATGTAGTGTAACAGGATCCAGGTCAGCAAATGCATCTGTAGAAGTCCTGTAAGTGTAGGGAGAATGACAGTCAGCATTATTCGACACTTAAAGACGATCAAGTCGCTTGGATGTACTTTAAGCAGCTGTAACTTGGAAGTACATTCACTCTGATAGATTATTATTTGAGACTGCATTACATCCATGTACACCCAATGCTATCAGAACAGATTGACACGATACTTGCAAAGCATACCCTGTGTGTATGAGATGCCCCTTGCAGATAAACCAAATTTGACAGGAAGAAGGTGCACACTGTTGGACATATTTGGCCTTTCTGGACTGGAGATCCATCATTCCCCTGCAATTTTAAGGCAGATTTATGAGCAATTTCATATTACTTCATAATAGAATTTGGAGAAAACAAAAGGAAAATAAAAACTGGAAACTCTGGTGAAGGACATAGAAAGTCCAGAACAAATGTGAATTGTGGCCCTTCTGCAGGCTCTATACCATTTTGTTTTTGTGCACTTTACTTCTTATATCTTCTAGTGTGACTATTCTGATACTCTGCATTGTCTCCCAATGATTTCATCGCTGGTCTAATCAGCATAAAAAATGCATGGTACAGTTCATATGATGGAATCCATCAAGGCAGCATGCGGAAAAAAACCTAGCTCTACAGAGAGCATCATCCAGAATCCAGTCATTCAGACATCACATGATTTTTTTTTCCCAATGACATCTGATTTTGATGAAGTACGATGCTAAAGTTATGGATTGTACTCTGAATAATGTCTTTCAGCAGCTGCACCCATAACAAGTTTCTTGATAGCGTGCTGGTACATGAGTTCCACAATCCCCTTTCCTATGTCATCCTTTTCAATGTAAAGCTTTTCTGCATGGACCTTCAAAATAAAGTCATAAATGCCTTTATGCATCAGTTTTGAGGGTTCATTTCTAATGTGAGCAGTTCATGTTTACAGTTTCTTGGAAACACTGACAGAATTTTGAAAGATACACTTGGAAGGGCAATCTTTTCAAGGGAAGAAATTTTTTAATTCACCTTTTTAGGGAGATACCAGAACATAGTTTTATGTGTTTCAACAATTCAGTCCTATTAACAACTGAAAGCAAAGGAGATCTCAAAAATGTCATACGCAAAGAAAATCTTATGTCATTTCTGACAAAGCGGGGACAATCAGTATTTGCACTGAAATTATTATAAACTTTAAATGCCTACAAGTAAGAGTTAACAAAGAATATGCATACCGCTGCTCGGTGACACAAGAGAAGGTAATCATCCAAGACCTTGTGCATAATCTTCCTTTCAAGTTCACGGAATTCCCTCAGTTCATGTTGTTCAAGTCTGCTAGCTGGGAAATTTCCACCAACTGCATACCAGAAACAAAACAAATAAACGTATGGCAAGAGACTGATTTGATCCAGGTCTATGGGTGAAACCCATGTTTTAAAATCCACAAAATTTACATGCTCAAACACATTATCAAAAACCTTTAAACCAAAAATCAGGATGATCAGAATCCATAGCGAGCGTCAAAATTTTCACTCTTCACCAGAAGAACGTTAACATATTGAATATGGAGCGTATTGTTAAAAAAGACAGATATGCATAAAGTTGGTTCTTCCATGGCATGTTACTCGCGCACAAAACAAAACTGACATATTTACTTACTCAAGGGGATCATTTTTGCAGGCTGGTGAACATGAACAAGGCAAACTTTCTTGATAGAAAAATTCTGTAATGCCCATAACAAAGTCGACTTGCTTTCTCCAACATCCTTTCCCACTGCAACATACACTATATCATCAATCGCAAGTGACATTGATTCCTCTGAGATCTCAGCATCTATTGTTGCCATTAAAACTCTCACCCAGATAATCACTTGGTCTGAAACTGTAGGAGCAGAGTGGTATTAGCTGATATTCAAGTAGTATTAGTCATGTACAAAGAGAGAATTTCCAAGCAATTTCCTGGTCAATCTAAAGTAAAGTCAACAACAAAGAAATAAATCAGCATCTTTAAAAGGTCATTAGGCTAGCCTTTTGACGTCAGCCCTGCGTTGGTGAAACAATCATGCATTATGAACTTTTCAAGATGATTCAATGAAGCAATATTATTTTTCTAATCGATAAACTTCAATTTAATAAGTATAAAAAAACTTCTTAAATACTTAAAACTTAATAAAATATAGGCCTAGACATGTTGTTTAGACTCAACTAGTTACATGACCCGCGCGATGCCGCGGGTCAATGGTTTTTGTATAAAAATATTAAAAAAAATTAAAATTTAAAAGTATTAGGTGTTTTTGCAAAGTTATACCCAAGAGTCTTGGGTGTGGCTGCAACGCCTGACCCAAGAGTAATATTTATAATATTAATAATAACATTAAACTTGCATGACCCAAGTTTAAGTGGGTCTGACTGCAATACCAGACCCAATAGTCTTGGATGTGGGTCTGGTTGCAAGGTCGTGTCATAAAAGCGTGTTAATTAAATAGATTAATTAAAAAGAAAAAAACAAAGAAAAAAAACCAAAAGAAAGAAAAAAATTAATGAAGAAAAAGAAAAAAAATCTGAATTAACTGGGTTAACCCTTCAAACCAGGTTAACCCGTCAAACCTTGGATTCGTGTCGTGAAAGTTTGATAACTAAATAGAAAAAAAAATTGACAGGTTAACACAAAATTAACTGGGCTAACCCGTCAAACCAGGTTAACCCATCAAACCCGGGATCCGTGTCATGAAAGTTTGATAACTAAATTAAACGAAAAAAATTAATTAAAAAAGAAAAAAACAAACAAAAAGGCATCAGCCTTTTCACTGTGGACTCAGTATGCAGTCTACAGTTAAAGACATAAAAACATCAAAGAAGCAAAAAGAAAAAAAAAACTTATAAGAAGAAAAAAACTAATGAAGAAAAAGAAAAAAAAATCTAAATTAACCGGGTTAACCCGTCAAACCCGAGATCCGTGTCATGAAAGTCTGATAACTAAATAGAAAAAAGTTTAATATCAACAAACTAAATAAAAAAATTAATTAAAAAAAGAAGAAGAAAGCATCAGCCTTTTCACCGTGAACTGTACTGTGCAGTCCACAGTGAAAGGCATAAAAAAAAAAGCAAAAAAAAAAAACTAAAACTAAAGGCTTTAGCCTTTTCACTGTGGACTGCATCTAATATTAAAAGATGAAATCGGAAGAACAAAACTAATGAGAAAAAAGAAAAAAAATATGAATCAACCGGGTTAACCCGCCAAATTAGGTTAACCTGTCAAACCTGGAATTCGTATCACGAAAGTGTGATGACTAAATAAAAAAAAGATTTATTATTAATGAAATAAATTAAAAAAAAGATTAATTAAAAAGGAAAAAGCAAAGAGAAAAAAAAACCTATAGGAAGAAAAAAAACTAATCAAGAAAAAGAAAAAAAAATGAATAAACTGGGTTAACCCGTCAAACCTGTGATCCATGTCATGAAAGTCTGATAATTAAATAGAAAAAATGTAATATTAAGAAACTAAATTAAAAAAAATAATTAAAAAAAGACAAAAAAAAAACTAAAAGCATCAGCTTTTTCACTGTGGATTGTACTATGCAATCCACAGTAAAAAGCTTAAAAGGAAAAGAGAAAAAAAAAAAAACAAAGGCACGCGCCATGGGTTAAACTTTTTTTCTTGGATAAAAAATATCAAAAAATGCTAAGATCTAAGAGTGTTAGGTCTTTCTGCAAAGATATGCCCAAAAGCCTTTAGTTTAGTTGCAACGCTTGACCCAAGAGTAATATTTATAATATTAATAATAATATTAAACTTACATTACTCAAGTTTAAGTGAGTCTGGCTGCAACACCGGACCCAAGAGCCTTGAATGTGAGTCTGGCTGCAAGGTCGTGTCATAAAAGTGTGATAATTAAATAGATTAGTTAAAAAAAACAAAGAAAAAAAACCAACAGGAAGAAAAAAACTAATGAAGAAAAAGAAAAGAATCTGAATTAACTGGGTTAACCCGTCAAATCTGGGATTCGCGTCATGAAAGTTTGATAACTAAATATAAAAACAAATTGACGGGTTAACCCGTCAAGCCCGGGATACGTGTAATGAAAGTCTCGATAATTAAATAGAAAGAAATTTAACATTAAAAAACTAAACTAAATGAAAAAAAAAATTAAAAAGAAAAAAAGCAAAAAACAAATTCCGGGTTAATTCGTCAAACTTTAAAAAAAGAAAAAAAAAATTCTGGGTTAACCCGTCAAACCCGGGATCCGTGTCATGAAAATTTGATAACTAAAAAAAAATTAACATTAACAAACTAAATTAAACAAAAAAAATTCATTAAAAAAAACACAAAGAAAAAAAGCAAAAAAAACAAAAAAAACAAAAAAAACAGTTTAGCGTTTCACGTGGACTGCACAGTGAAACACTGAACAATTTTAGTATATGTTATTAATTAAAAAGAAAAAAAGCAAAAAAATAAATTCGAGTTAACTCGTCAAACCAGGTTAACCCGTCAAATCCGGATCCGTGTCATGAAAATCGATAACTAAATAAAAAAATTAACATTAACAAACTAAATTAAACAAAAAAGGTTCATTAAAAGAAAAAAACACAAAGAAAAAAGCAAAAAAAAACCCATAAAGGCATAGAAAAAGAAAAAAAAACAAAAAAAATAAAAATAGAAAAAAATGAAAAGAAAAAAAAAAAAAAAAAAAAAAAAAAAAAAAAAAAAAGAAGAAGACTGCCTCGGCGTTTCACTGTGGACTTGCACAGGTGAAACACCGAGCGATTTTAGTTTATTCTTAATTGCTCATCAGCCCAATCTTTAAGCTTTATCCACAATAGTAAACTCGATCTTCTAGCTGACCTCATTGATAACGAGCCCAAATAATACAAGGCAATCGTTTAAGGGCACATGCCCAGCATCTTAGTGTTGGCATGTCGAGCATATTGCTAAGCACCCTATGTACTAGGCGCATGCCTAGCTGGGATGCTAGGAATGCACCCTAACAACGACATGACGACATGGGCTCAAGCACGCACATAGCTCAATGTGTTCGGGCTAGGATAGTGCATCTTCGCTTATTTTTTATTCATAACAGGCTCAGACAGCTTCTCTAAGCCCAATACTCCATTGAAAATGTTTTCAAGACACCACGCAGGTCTCTTAGAAATTTTTTAGGGCCTCCACATAGATCCCTTAATATTTTATATTAATCTAATATGTATTATTTTGAGTGGAATACAACTCAAAATACCACATTAATTTATAGAAGTGAAATGACACTTCAGCCCCTCCTCTCCACAAAATAATAAGACTCATTGGCTATAAACTTTTTTTGTATATATATTTTCAGATATTATCTTTCTAAAATATTATTGCACTTTCTCTCTTTACAAAGTTATTGACTTAAGCATCTGAAAGTCCCCACATCCATCAAAAATAAATCTTTTACAAGTATCAGCTACAAACCACCCCAGCTTACCAGACATCAACTACTAGCCACCTTGGCTTACCAGCTACTAGCAACCTAAGATATATTTTCAGAGATTATCTCTCTAAAATATTAGTGTACCTTTTCTCTTTACAAAGTTATTGACTTGAGCATCTGAGAGTTCCCACATCCATCAAAATAAACCTTTTGCAAGTATCAGCTACAAACCACCCCAGCTTACCAGGCATCAACTACTAGCCACCTTGACTTACCAGCTACTAGCAACCTAAGTTTTTCACATCAAGCTACCAGACACCTTGGCTAGGAAGAATGAATCAAATTGCTAAAAATAAATATCAACATATTATTCAACCACATAAGTCTTATTTCTAAGCACCTTGAATTTTAGGACATCATCAATTGGCGTCATCCATGAGAAACTGATCAAAAAGTCATTAGTTTCTAAAACTTGTTTTTTACATATTCAAGTCATTCCATGGCACATAATCAAGACACACTTAGGCCAAAACACGTGATGGATCTACCCGTTACCACAGGCAGTTCTACCTAACCAGACCTTCAATAACTCATCAGTTAAGTGCAATTCCTCACTCTGGTCGTGTTGGCAACCCAAGGTCAAAACCAGGCCTTGTCATTCTAACAAGTCTTAGCACCTTCAGCAACACACAACGCCCTAGCTCTACCAGTATTGGCTACTCCTAGCACCCATAGGCAATTACACCACCATGCGGATTATGGGCAAAATGACCTCCAAAAGAGTGTTTTGCCTCAATGTTTGCAAAGTCCTTCTAGAGGTCATTACGCCATCATGATACGTTCATGCACAGTGGGAACTTTAGAAGTGTCCCTTCAAACAATCATGGGATGAACATCAATTACCATCATGTCGTTCCACGCTAAAATCCACGGGCTCCTTGGAGTCTAACACACAAAAGACTAAGAGACGGTATGTATTTGAGAATACCCAATAGAATGTCTATAGCCCTTGTCATAACCCAATTCTAGGTTATTCCTTAAAATTGACTTTTTTCAAAATAAAAATAAAAAGATCAAATAAAGGCTGACAACGTGGAGAAAGTAGGTCGGGAAATCAAGTTGGAATTTTTAGAGGAAATTCAAGACCTAATTATACCCCATTATGCCCAAAATGGAGAAAAAAAATGCAAAATCAAGGTTAAATTAAATGATTATTGGACGAATTTGCATAAAAATTAAGTCCAGTGACATAATTAAATTTTTAATTGGCCAATTTGATTTAATCATGGGCCAAATTAAATTTTAATTATGTTTAAGAATTAATTTAGGTCCAATTGAAGGATTTAATTAAATGCAAGGACTTAATTATACTTTAAATGGGTCAAATTAATTTTATTTGGGGCTTAATTAGTGAAAAATTAAGTTTGGGAGCCTAATTTGGGCTTAGTTGAGAAGATTGGAATTTTAAGATATCAAATTTAATTTTTACCAAGTTAATTGATTGAAATTAGGGGCCAAATTGCATGAAAATTGAAGTTTTGGGGTCAATTAGGGGTTAAATTAACAAAATTCGCAACCAAGGACCAATATGCAAAAGACGTCAAACTATAAGGGTTTAATTGATAAAATCCGGTGGTCAAATTGAAGAAATTGAAAGTTTAATGGTCAATTAGGGGTGAAATTGCATAAATCCGAGACCAAGGACCATATTGCAAAACGCGCGTAAATCCAGGGCTGAAGTTGAAGTTACGCCTGGACCAAATTGATTTAAATCAAAAGTTTAGGGTCAATTAGGAATTCTATTGAAAGCTGGAGGACTAAATTAAAAATCGGCAAAAATCCCTAATTTTAACCCAAAACAGCGTCGTTTTTGCGTAAAAAAAAAAAGAGACCAGGCGACGCGTCGCCTGGTCACTGTTCATCATCTTCCCCATGAACACTGCCCGGGTAGCAGTGTTGCAGGTGCATTTAATGCCTCGTATGTCCCCCAAAATTGACAACACATGCACCAAAATGGCCCCGTGAAATCCCTCTATCCCCGAGTATTATCCGTTTAGGCCTATTAACATGAAAACTGCTCTGGTGACTGGCCTATAGTAGCCAACTCGGGCAGCCTTGGACTGTCAAATTTGGCAGTTCGAGGTGCACACTTTGAACCAACGGTTGAGATGCTTACCAACCAAACCAAAGGCCACGATTTGGCACCATTAAAGACAAAGTGTCCCTCTTCCACCTCCTATAAATAGGGGTGAATTGCATGGCCTGAGGGAGGAGAAAATCGGGTCTAAAGTCGGAAAAAAACCAGCCTCTCTTCCTCGTTTCTGCAGTTTTTCTTCTCTCCCTCTCTCTCTCTGCCATTTCAGCCACCACCACCCTCATCACCGGTCTTCCCACCATTAGCTCCACCATAGGAAGCTAACACAACCACCAACCGAACACCAAGAGCCACCGTCGGTTTCTCTCTCGTCTCTGCAACCCCTCCTGTTTTCTTCTTCTTCTTTTGCTTCCTCTGCCACCGGCAGCCATCTCTGTCACAACCTCAGCCACCGTCCTCATGTCCGCCTCTTCCCGTCTTGACCGGCCGGACCTCCATTTAGGCACTCCGGCGTCAGGTAGCGCCGTCTCTCCGTTACTGCTAACCAAGTTGCTGCATGCAGAACGAATTCTTATTCTGCATGCAGCATGATTAATTAGCATGGTTCTTTGGGGTTGGGCCAGCAATCATGCGGGCCTGGGCCGGACCATTTGGGTCCGGCCGGGCCCAAAAAAAGAAAAGGATATGTTAGGCTGAGATCGGCCCAACCAAAAGTTCCTGGGCTTGGCCCAGTTGTCTAGGCCGGCCTAGCCCACATGCTTTAATAATATTTAATTAATATATTATATTATATTATATATTTCTTAAAAAAAATGAAAAATTCCAAAAAAAATTCCAAAAATCCTTTGAAAAAAATTATGATTTTCTCAATTATTTTTCTACAAATTTTGCATAATATCAGATTATATATTTACACTGTAAAATATAAATCCGGTATTAAAATACCCGGTTTTCTCTGAAATATTTCAAAAAAAAATTCAAAACATTTTCAAAAAAATCTCAAAAACTTTTAAATCAAATTTTTCTTTAAAAAAAATATTTTGTTTTCATGCATACGGCCAAATCCTAAAAATTTTCCAAGCATATTTTCATTAAAATATTGCATCTTTCTCATGTTTTGAAAATCCAAAAAATGGATATCATAACCAATTTATGATCATCCATTAGGATTTGGCCAAAATATCAAAAATATTTTTCCAATCTTTTTTAGGATCCAAATGTAGACTTTACTATTTGTAGGGTGGAAAATTACACGATAAAATACACCCTCAAGTATTAAAGATACAAGGTGTAAAATGCGATGCTAAAACTCAGACTTTAGAACGGTTAGAATTTAACCCGATAGGGTAGAGACTTTCTCATGAAGATAGATCTACCTTGAGCCTTAGAAAAGACCAACGAATAGAACCCGACTTAGAAAAAACAATCAAACAACAATGCAGCTTACTTTAGGTAGGGTGCACTGGGGTGATGCGTCTTCCCCTTGCACAACCAGTCCCTTACTCAAACTCTCGCAGACCATAGGTTCCTAGTGACCATAATACTAAGTGGCGACTCCTAAAACATTAATCATAATTTTATGATTAAATCCAAGACCCTTTCCAACACACAACACCTCACACAGAAGGCACGAAAAGTAGCCTCCGTCGTCGCCAAAAGACGTCGCGTCGCTCGCGCCCCTGCGACAGCCCTTATCAGGTGAAGGGTTTTTCCTTGTCCAAATACATATTGAACACTCAACTCTCTATGCACTACAGTTCTATAAAAATAAGTCTGGACAGCTATGATGGCATTGCTGGCCCGAGAGAGCATGTGCAAAATGTGTATAATAACTTAGATTTGATCATCCAAAAAACAAAACTCAATGTACAAAATCCTCCCTATAACATTCCGAGGCTCTGCGCATTCCAGGTACAATAATTTGGAACCAGGCTCCATTAAAAGGCTCGGTAACCTTTGCGCCAAGCTAGTGATACGCTTCAACACCAAAGATACCCGCCAAGAAAAGCTTCACGAAGTTATTTGGTGTTACCCAATAAGAGAGTGAGTCTACACAGATATGTTTCAAAAGATTCGATGAGGAGATGCTCAAAGTGGTAAAGTTGCTTGAGCCAATAACCTTAAAAGCCTTGATAAGAGGGGTAAGAGAACATGTGCTCTAGAGAAAACTTTATGTTATACTATAAAAAAAGGTGAAGAAAGTCATGGAAAATTATATATAGGTAGAAGATGTTAAAGTGTTACGACATAGGCCTCCTTGTTTTTACAAGAAAAACCAAAATGAAAGACCTTCCAAGAAAAATCATTCTCCTAGTAGTAAATGAAAGCTCGAGGAAGAACCATAAGGGACCAACCCATGAGTGCATGATGTATCCTAAGGATTTGCTACTCCCTTGAATCAAGACGGGATCACCCATTCAAAATTATCAGGGAAGTCAAGGTAAACACCTACCACCTTTAAGATATATTCCTCCTAAGAATCTCCCTCATATTAGGCACTTAAATCACCTCAAGATACACTATCCTTGATGGGAATAAGTTTATTTTTGAAATAAAGATATTATCTCTGACATAATATCTACAAATCTCCAGTGGGGCTCTTAAACCTCATGAAATCTTCATGGATTGATCTTAGATCTTTCACCTCTCTAATACAATCTCGGAATGACATGACCCTCTAGTAGGGCTCCTGGATCTCACAAAATCTCCAGGGATTAATCTTAGATCCCTCAACTCTCCAGTGCAGTCTCATATTGGCACGAATCTCTAATGGGGCTCCCGAACCTCACAAAATCCCCCGGGATTGGTATCAAATCTCCAACCTCTACAGTGCAGTCTTGGACTGGAACGACTCTCTAGTAGGGCTTATGGGCCCACAAAATCTCTATGGATTGATCTAAAATCTCCCATCTTCTATACAGTCTAGGACTAGCACGACTTGCTAATAGGACTCTCAGGCCTTACATTATCTCCATGGATAATCTTGAATCTCCCACTCTCAGGTAAGACCATTCTTCATTGAAGGGCTTCCACGCCACATAACAATACTAAAGACACCACATACCCCTCACACTTCAATGCGACCACTCTTTAGTGGGGAGGATTTCATACCTCATGATTTTGCTAAAAGGGTCATATACATCCTACACTCCAATATGACTACTCTTCAGTAGGGGGGCTCTAGCACCCCAGGCCATCACTAAGGAGGTTACATACCTCCACCACTTTAATGTAACCACTCTCTAGTGGGGGGATCCCAAGCCCGACGCCATCATCATGGAAGCTACAAGCCTCCTACTCTTCAGTGAGACCATTCTAGAGTGGAGAGTTCCTATGTCATATCCTTGCGAAGGAAGCCACAAACCTCCCACTATAGTGTGATCTCTTTTCGGTAGGGATTTTCAAGCCCCTCATCGTTGACTAGGAGGCCACGAACCTCCCTCTCTCCAATACGATCTTGAATCGGTATGGGGCTTCCAAACCTCACTCTATCGCAAGGAGCAACCCTCAATAGGTTACCCTTAGTCTTTTAGAATATTTTAAGTATAGGCTCACCTTCCTTAAGTTTTCCTAACCTTTTAAAAAAAATTCTAAATACGAGCTCCTTCTTTATAGGATTTCCCTCGCCTCTTCAAACATAGGTTCACGCCCCTATAAACGGGCTCTCCAGTAAATTACCCTAGAGTTTCCACCCCTCTTCTCATACAAAGAGAATACGATAAACTTGTCATGCCGGGTTTTTTTACAAGTCTTTGCGTATAAATGTTACAAAAACTTTGGGGATACTAATAAACTAAAATTTAACGGGTCCAAAAAAACCTCATAGGCCCAAATATTAAAAAAACACGGGCCCAGGCAACGAGTCTGAGCCTAACTACCCATGGGCTCAGCCTCTAAGTTGAGCCTACAACATTAGGCTCAAACCTCTGACTAAGCATGGCGGGCTAGACCCAACAATAATGGGTCCACGTTGTGCCCGAACACGAAACACTAGGCCCAGATAACATTTGGGCCTAACAACAATAGGTCATGATAGCGCCTCGACCTAAGAACATTGGGCCCATGTAGCGCTTCTAGGCCTATTTTTTTTACCTTAACAGGCTTAGGTAGCTCGCCTGAGCTTAACACTCCCTTAGGAGTTTTTCCAAGACCCACGCGGATCTCTCGATAATTTTTCGGGACCCCCATGCAAGTCCTATGATATTTTATATTGATTCAATATGTATTATTTTGAGTAAAATAAAACTCAAAATACCACATTAATTTATAGGAGTGAAATGACTCTTCAACCCCTTCTCTCCACAAAAAAAACAAAACTTATAGGCTTATAAGTACCGCATGAATCCACCAAGTTTCAAGGTTCACAATCTCTTCATTCTTAATATTTTTAGTATATATATTTTCAGAGCCTATCTCTTTAAAATATCAATACGTTTTTTCTCTCTATAATATTATTGATTTAAGCATCCGAGAGTTCTCGCGTCCATAAAAAAAAACATTTTGTAGGCACCAACTACAAGTCACTCTAGCTTACTAGGCACCAACTACATGGGCTTTCTATATCAAACTACCAAACACCTTGGTTAGAAAAAATAATTAAGATTACTAGAACTAAATAATGAACCTATTATCCAATCACATAAACCTTATTCCAAAATACTTTAGATTTTATTACATCATTACAAAAATTAAGAATGATTCGAAGGATTATTTGAAAGTCGTTGTTCAGTTTGCGTTTATATGATAGATGCATCACACAAATGAAAGGATAATTAACAATCAAAACTTATAATAGGCCATCACTAGAACCTAACCAACCGACCGACTCTGAAATTGCAGGAACTTGAAACCAACTGGAGGAATTGACTGCTGCTCAATTAATTACATGTCTTCAACATGTTATAATTTTGCAGTGAACAAAATCTATGTGTGGCTTGTAAAAGTTGCATGCAAGACCTCAGTTGTTTACGCAATGGGAAGGTCAAGGCAACTTTGAAGTATTGAGAGTAAAATTATAATAAGCGTCTGGAAAATATCTCAGATTAAGAAATGTCGGAGTTCTTGTCATTTAATTGAAAGAAAAATGAAGAACCTGAGATTATTCCCTAACAAATTGTCAATGAGTTCAATATAGCAATCCATCCACCACTTCCCCCTAGCATAGTTTTAAACCCGACCCGGTGGTCGACCCGGTATAATGATCGGATCATAGGTTAGATGGGTTAACCCGGGTTAACCAAAAAATAAAATTTCAATTGCCTAATCATCATCTCTTCATGCTTCATTTGTTGTGCATTAAATGGATTGAAATTTGCTTGCATTTCTCTAACTCTCTTTTTTTCTTCAACATTTCCTTTAAGATTTAAAAGCATTTGATGTCGAACATCATGAGGATATTTGTGACATTGTTCAATTTTTTCTTTAGCTCTAGCTAAATGTTGCTTAAATCGATTAATGTCACCGCCTGCAAAAACTTTAGCACAATATAAACATACTAATTTAGTTTTTTTACATCCAACACTAAGTAAGTTCAGAGCTTCTCTACAATGACCTCATACCAAATTTGTTATTTCTCAGCTACCACTTGACATGGAAATTGAAAGTTGAGATGATTGGGCCGTTGAAGAATCACTATTTAAAATACTACCATCACAAAAAAACAATTTAAAAACCTATATTAAACCAAATCAAATATAAATTATCATATTATATTCATCTAATTAACAATAAAAACAAGCATATAATGCTTGCATGCTTCCAGTAAGCATGCAACCTTCCGGGGAAGGAAACTAAGTGCTGGAAAAGTCAAAAAGCATAAATCCCAAAACCCTATAACTTACACATGTTGAAGACATACTGCTAAAAGAAATCACCAATCTTGTTGGCTTTTCAATTATTGATTTCTTCGCAGTTAAGGACTTGAAAATGTAGACCTATCTTGTTGGCTTTTTAATTATTAACTTCTTCGCAGTTAACGACTTGAAAAGGTTGGCTTTTCTCTTACATGTCCTTGCAATTAAAGCCAATAAAACAAATACCAGCACACTTATTACTGGATGCTCCTAAAAGACTAGAAGGCTGATGTTTGATGCTGCTACGACCAATAAAGGTATGCAAGTTGTAGACAAAACCCATACCCCTCCCTCATACAAACTTGGTTTTCCAGTCTCTGGTCAGGTCAGTCGAGTCGACCTGCCAAACCAAGCTGGATTTTAAAACTATTACCCCTAGCAAAATAAATAAAATTATAAAAATAAAAACGTTATGTAAAAAGATCGAGACATAAGGTTGATTCTGATTCATATCGTGTAAATAATTATATAATAATCTGTCCTGTTTTCATTTCAAAGACTAGGATGTAAAGTATGCCTTCAATTGTCTTCTATACAACAGGATGACCGTATCTTGCCTCTGTCAAACAAAGCAAGATTGGAAAGAAAGATTAAAACAAAAATGTAATGAAACTTCTTTTACTTTTCAAGAAACGACTATAAACAATGTATTGAACTAAGAAATTGTTCACTGCTGTTGCAGCCACTCCTGAATTGCTGAGCGAAGTGCACGGTTAGGGATAAGATCACGATGTGCGAGCTTAAGGTTGGTCATGGGTGAAGTATCATGTCCGCTGTCCAGCCATCCTTTCAAGGCCTCTGCTTCATAAGTATAACCATCAGCTGCTACATGTGGATCTCGCATTACTTCCTGCATGTTTGAGTAAATCATCAATTTGCTGCATCGGAAATGCAAGCCAGGGAAAAAGGTTCGGAACACATAGGTCTACAGATGAAACTAGACTTCACAGCTGGCATATAACAGACATACATGCACTTGCACATGCATACACAGAAATACGAGCTATTAAAACCAGAACTATTACTCTATGATGGAGTATAAAATAATCACAAACTTAATGTTGAATTTCCTTTTGCAAGCTGATGCAGTAAGGGAAACCGAGAACCAAATCATGGAAGAATACAAGGCTAGAATATTTTGTAGCAGGAGGCCGTGTCTAATTATTGTATTATAGAAAACAAAAGGAGGACTGGTATGCTTAAGAAGTCCTAATATAAATGACAAATAGCATAATTCCAGTTGCTGTAGATAAATCACTCTTAAGACTTGAAAAGTAAGAGAAATAGATGAACTTACCTGGAAAATGGGGCATATAAAATATGAAGGAGGTTGGAAATGCTCTTCCGAACCAAGCTGGAAAAATGATGAGCCTCCACACGAAGCCTTCATTGGCTCAAGTACCCTCCATACTTCTGATAAAAGATCTGGCCGGTTCTTTCTGCTCATCTCACAGCACCTCAGTGCCAAGTGAGCCAACTGTTCAGCTTGCACAAATGGCCAATCTCCTGCCAAAGGATCCAAGACGGTTTTCAAGTTTCCTTTATCTAATTCACACTGCACCTCCTTTGTAATACCCAAGGGCTGTCTTGCAGTTAACAATCTTAACAATATAATTCCAAATGAATAAACATCCGACTTTGGAGATAGCTCTCCAGTGGAAAGAAATTCAGGATCCATATATGAAAAGGTGCCTTTGGGATCAGTTCTGCATATTGCTGTGTTGTTGCTAGAACCTTCCTTGTGATGAAGTAGCCGACAGATTCCAAAGTCACTTAGTTTAGTGACAAAATTTTCATCAAGGAGGATGTTAGCAGGCTTAAGGTCACCGTGCACAATGCTGTGTTGTTTACTAGAGTGAAGAAAGATGAGAACCGAGCATAATTCAGCGGCAATGCGTATTCGAGTTTGCCAAGATAAAGGTGGACTGTTGTCCCTGCAGCTCAGTCGGTCTTCAAGGCTTCCATTGGGAAGATACTCATAGATAAGAGTCCAAGCTTCTGGACATGCTCCAATGAGAGTGATAAGATTTGGATGTCTCATCTTGCTCAAAACATCGACCTGATATAAAACCAACAGATGCCGTGCAGCGCAGAAAGTCATAACTAAAAGTGCAGCTGTAGAAACTTAGCAGATAATTATAAAGAGATGTGTGAAGTATAACAAAAATCCTTGATTTTCAGTTCATTTATCTAGTAACTCCAACTCTTATAGAATTTCAACTATATATAACTTCACACCAGCAGATGGTCCTACTAATATTGACTGAAGTGAGCTATATGCAAAAATAAACTGAATCAATTGACCAATCATTTATCTAGTATCAGTTGCACTAGCATGCCTGTTGCTAAGATACTACATAGCATAGCAATTGCTGGCACAGCAGGACAGTTGTCTACACATGCCGCAATTGCTTTGGGGTGCTAATATTGATGACAATTGCAATGCGGTCTTGCAGGATCACAAAGCCAGATACACTCTAAATCTATAGCCAGACCCAGCACAACATAGCAGCTGGGTTGGAATGGGGGAGGCACAGTTAGAGTAAGAGGAGCTGTATAAAATCCCACTCCATATCTCCAGCATCAGAAAACCATACTACATAACTGTAATATTGTTGCTAATTAGCATTTAAATTCAAGCTCAATAGAAAATCAATACCACAACATGCCCTGTGGCTATAAGACATACAGAGATCAACAATTTGAAAAAAATTAAAACAAGCATAGAATGCTACCTCCTGTTGAAATTCCGCAGGACCTTGCAGGCTATTAGGGTGCAGCATCTTTACAGCCACCTGGGTTTGGCGCAACACACCTTTATAAATGCTACCATATCCCCCTTCCCCAATCTTAAGGGATGGATCAAAATGTTGAGTTGCCTCCTCAATTTCTGAGAAAGAGAACTCAGAGAAGAACTGAGACATGTGTGTGCCTGAGGCCTCTGTTTGACTTCTCCTCAGCTCCTCAACTTCTTTCAGTGCATTGTCACGCTCCTTCTGCAGTTCATCCTGTTCTTTCTTGTAATTTTGCAAAAGTCCCACAGCAGAGATGATTTTCTGCTCCAACTCCTTTACCATCTGATCAGATTCTTTGATTTGCTTCTCCAACAATGATTTCTGATCCTCGGCAATGCGAAGTTCTTCCATGACTTCATCACATTCTCTATTTATCCTTTCAAGTTCTTCCTTTTCTTTTGCTAGTTCTTCCTCAACTTCTTTCCTTCGTTTTGACTCCTCTGTATACAAGTTTTCTGATGCTTTGGCCTGTGAATAAGAATCATGATCGGCAATTAGCATGTATTAGTTTAAGTTTATAAAGTCACATTTATGTTTTCATAAAATACAGGCTTAAAACTTTGATTTCTAGCAGATTGATGACTAATTACAGAGAAACCAATAAGTAAATGGGATCATAAAAATGGTGCAGTTTATCCTGTCAGCTTATCATTTAAATATTGGCTAATGTTTTGGACTATCCAGCACAAACCATAAAATGCATCAACCTTTCTACTACAATTTTTTCAAATTAGAGGAATTAAAATCCATCCCTTTTCATGATAATTAACATCTAAAATGCAATCATCTTCCTTTAACAGAATGGAGGGAAAAGGTGGTTATGAATAAATTATACCTTGCGTGTGGCCTCAAATGCGTATTTTTCTGCTTTTGCACGCCTGACTGCCTCTTCAAATGCTTCACGCCTTGAATTTTCAGCATCAGACATTGCTTTTTCAAGTTGATCATACAGAGGATCCTCTGTACTACCATCCTGCAAGAATCCGTCAATTTCTAAGTACTCAAAAAAATAAAAGCTAAAAATACATAGGAACTCTTTGAGACATTGCATTAACTTAGGTAACTAGCTACACTTGGAACATGGACAGGTGGCATGATTTTAAATGTGCATTATCATAAAATGATTGCAAGTACCAGTACACTGGGAGGGGATGACTGGCAAAGATCCTCCTTGTGCTGAGGCAGTGTACTCAACTCTGACCCAGTCTCACTCTCTTCAGTTCCTACAAATGGAACCAAAGCAACATTGACCATTCCACAAGATGAGAATGATGAGAGAGCTGAATTTTGGGAAGTACTCCTTCTTGACAACACATCATATTCATCAGAACTCCCATCTGCATCTGACCTGCTTGATGGAGTTGATGGCCCCCCATCTGGTGAAGCAGGAGTTGATAATCTTCCTCCACGTCCATTAACATTCATAGATCTTACCCTTCGGACTAAATCTTGAGCTGGATTGGTGAGTTTCACAAAATGGTTCTGGCCAAGGGCAATAGACTGTGATCTCATATGACTTAATTGTCCAGCTTCAGTATGTGGACTTGTTTGCTGTGATGAAGATCCAACATCCGTACCAGTTCCATCCAGAGCACCTTCCCTGTTTTTGACAAGAACGTCAATTATGGCCATAGATCATCACAACCAAAAAACTGTTCGATACTACAGCATTTTACAAGGATGCTTCAGCTGTTAGAAGAGTCCCAAAAAACAAATCATAGCCAAGAAGAAATTTAAGAAGGTTCTCAGTTATTTTTCACTAAATAGAAGCCTCTCCATTGAAAATTATTTTATTCCATTTTCACATCCCAATTACTAGATACGAAACAAATTACTTAAGAACCAAGATAACAAGCATTTCAACAATACCGTGTGTGGATAAGGTGCCCCTTGCAAATAAACCATATGTGACAGGAAGCAGGTGCTTGCAGGCAAACAGAGATGGCCTTCTTAGACTTGTTGTCCATCATATTCCTACAACATTTAAGCATCAAGATCAGCACTTCATAAGCTCTACACATATCCGGAACATATAGTTACTCTCTTTAGGAGTTCCATATTTAGACCCCACATATGCAGAGTAGTTTCTAATGGTTCTTAGGGGCTTTACTTTGAATAGCGCTTGTCTGCTGCTGCTCCCATAACAAGCTTCTTGATCCCATGCTGAGAAATGAGTTCTAAAATTCCCTTCTCAATAGACTCCATTTCAACATACAGCTTCTCAGCCCGAACCTGAAAAAATAAATATAAAAAGAAAAACTTATGAATGCGAAAATATTTGAAAAAGAAATCATGCCAACTCAATATTCCAAATTAGATGTGCCAGAAGTTCCTTAGTTTTTAACCGGAAGAGGGCATGAACTAAAATATTTCAAGTTTATTCTATAAAACTCTTCAAAACTCTTCTTCTTCTTCTCTAGAATACAAGATTTCCACAGTTCAGAAGCGTACTTTAAAAACAATCCAATAACATAACATATGCAGAAGAAGAAACATAAAAAGAAATTTACCCCCATTTTTCGACAGATAGAAAGGTATTCATCTAGCATCTTATGCATCTCTTGCCTTTCAACTTCCCGGTATGCCCTCACTTCCTGTTCTTTTAGTGCACTGGCCCGGAATTTGGTACCCACTACAATCCCAAAACCACAACCATTAACCAATAACAAAGGCAAAAATCAAAAAATAAAATAAAATCCATCCCCATCCCCATCCTTCTTTAAACAACCAAAATCCTTGAAATAGCAAAATTTATCTATAATTTGCATTAAAAAAAAAAGATGAATCATAATAACAAAAAATAAAATAATATACCAAATTCGTTTTCTTTCATTTTTTGAACTTACTTAACGGAATCATTTGCGACGGTTGGAGAACATGAATGATGCAAATTCTTTTGCCTCCTGAATTCTGTAAAGCCCAAAGAAGCATCGATTTACATTCCTTCACGGATTTTCCCACAGCAACAAAGATCTTATCTTCAATTACTCTTGCAACCGGTTCTTCCACAATCTCTCTACCACTTTCCATGTTTCCTGCCACTCTAATTCCACAAACGTCAATGGACTCGCTTGTTGCGTTATCGGAACAGGCACGACTCACCACAGCCATGTTTACACTTATCAAGCAAATCAATCATCGAAAATACAAAAACAAATCAAAAAACAAACCAAATCAAATAAATAAAGAAAGAAAAAACGAGACAAACTGAATTCAGCTCTCTCTCTCTCTCTCTCTCTCTCTCTGCGCTTAAAATGGCAGAATTTGACCAAAAAATTCAAAGTTTGTGAAGGGAAACCCAATTTTGAACAAAGGAATTTGAGAGAGAGGAAACGACAGGGTGATTGTTTTGAGAAGTCACTGTTAGCTCTTATTAGGCTTCAAAAGGAATTCCTTGTCTTCATCGGTGATGATTTTATTTTTAAAAAGGAAAACCAGTGGATATTCCATTTTTTCAGAAAAAAATTATAATAAAATATTTTAAGCGAAGTTTACATAGGGTAGTAACCATTGTATAGCTTCGCAGCAGGTTCTAATAGTTGCGTAAGCAGCAGCGTGATCTCTCTCTCTCCCCCCAAACTCTAAAGTCTAATCTCTTGTTTCGGTCTCTTCCAAACTTTGTCTCCCAACAGTTTCAGTAACTTCTTCTATCACTGTAGTTCCAGATTTCTCTAAAATTTAACCTGATATTTGCAAGTATTTTCAATTTGGCCTCTAACTCTTATATGGCCGGTGGAAGCTAATAACAGTCAAATAAATTATAAAGAAAACTAAACGGATTGGGTTTCACAGTAGCTTTAAATATAAATTATCGTAAATTATGACATTGAAATTTACTTGGTATGGTATGTAATTTAAAGGATTATGGAGGTGTTTAGTATTTTTTAAGTTGTTTTTTTTTTTTGAAAAGCTGCTAGCACGTGTTCCACACGTCCTAACAAGTAGGCGGCGCTCGGGCCATTAAGAAGGCATATGAGATGCCTCCTGGTGGCCAAATCTCGTCATATACCGTCTCAATAGATGCGTAGATGTGCCCCTTCCACATGGTGCAGCATGTGTAGACATTTCATGGATGAATTGTCGTCGGTGATCGATTGTTTAAGCTTTTCTTTCTTTTCTCTCTCCTGATAACTAAAATGCACAATTATCATCTATTTGTTTGTTATTTGCTAGGGTCTGGCAACAATTTCAGACTCAAGAGCCTTGGATCTGGAGACCATGTTTGGTGTCAAACCCGGGCGCAGGCTGGTAGCCATGTTTGGTGCCAGACCACGATGTATGGGTCTGACATGGTTGAAGACCTAAGCATGGGTATGCCGAGGCCGCTAGACCCGGGCGCGAGTCGACATAGCCCCCGGATCCACGGCTCTTGGGTCCGGCATGACCGTTAGACTCAAGGGGCTTAAAATATTTTCTATACTTTTAATAATTTTTACGTTTAAAAAATAATAATAATAACCCGATGCGGAGAGCGGGCCAATATACTAGTATGCAAGAAAAAATAATTTTGAAAACATGATTTAAAAAGTTTTGGGGAAATGACATAGTTTGTAAAGAATCACTATTAAGAATCGTGATTGTTGAAGAACTACTATTTAGAATAACGATTCAAATAAAAATCATAATTTAGAATCACAGTTTTAATGTAACCATTATTCTTAATAGCGGTTCTTTAACAACCGCAATTCAGAATATTGGTTTCATAACAAAATCACGATTCAGAATCGTGTTTACGATGCATTTATAAACACCTTTTTTTTTCTCCATGGTCACAAGTCTTAAAAGGGAAAAAAACCTAGAAACCGGAAAAAAAACAAAAAAAAAAACAAAAAAAACAAAAAAAACCCAAGAGAAAACAACCTCCAATCACCCAAAACACTGTCCAATCCTCCACCAAAACACCAGAATCATCTTCTTCTTGTCTACACAAGTATTTCTACCATTTTTTTTTATTGCAAACCATCAGCCCCAACTTCTGTGTCCAGCCTCCTCATCACCACAATCGGTGGAACTGCCACTTGCACATCATAAAATCAAGGTAAAACATTAGCATTGTCTGTTAGTTTGATGGTTTTAATTATTGAATTGATAAATATTGTGTTTTGATTTAATTAGGTATTTGTGTTGTGTTTGATAATTAGATAATTTTAGGTCTTATGTGTTTATAATACAATTGAAGGGATTTATGAAATCAATTATGCTTGAATTAGAGAAATTGGAGTTTAAATTGATTTTTGGGTTAGTTGTGATATTTAATTATATTGTTTGAATTTATATAAATTTGATTTTAATTGATGCAATTAGACTAGAGTTTGCATTGAATTTTTGTAAAAATTATCATAGTTGTAGATTTTGTTCAATTGAGATCATTTTATTTTTATTTAATATTCAATTGTTATAATTTATTTTTTTATTGTAAAAATTGTTCAATTCATTAGTTGTAAAAAATATCATAATTGAACTTTTAAAATTAATTATTGTTTTATTGCTATTATTATGGTCTATGTAATAACAATTTGTGTTTGTGTTGAATTGTGAGATAATTTATTTTTGATTAAATGAGTATTTTTATTTTATAAAATATATCTTCAAACTTCTTTATGTTGTGTCATTATGATGTTACTATTTTTTCTAATACGAATAATAGTATCACTTATATTGGCAGAAGTATCGTATTATTGAATGGTACTAAAGGCATGTCATTTGAAGATACCAAAAAAGTTTTTTGTGGAAGACTTGAGTTGAATTATAATGATGTTGAAATAGATATCACTTTGAAGTGTTTTGTTGGGGAACATCAATATTTTCCAATACCGATTGCATGTGATGTGGATTTTAGAAATATAATGAAAATGTTTATTCAAAGTAGAACGAACATGATGAAGATGTATGTGAGCAGCCGACCTAAACTTAGTAGCTCATATAATATAGAGCATGGATATATGTATGTGTGTGTGTGTGTGTGTGTGTACACACACACACACACACACACACACACATACATATATCCATGCTCTATATTATATGAGCTACTAAGTTTAGGTCGGTTGCTCACATACATGTATATATACATATATATGTATGTATGTATATATATATATATACACACTCATATTTGCTCTGTCACTTAGACAATTATTACATTTAGTTGGTGTTGGTACATCTAATACATTAGGACATAGGATTATGGGAATTTAAGATGAAAATAGGATCAAAATTGTATATTATAATCAGCGTAGGTATAACTCCTCTAATCCAAGTGATAATAAAGATGAGGGTGTCATGAGTTTAATTGAAACATTAGATGGTGATGATGACGACGACGACGATGATGATGTGATGAGGCCTCGTGTTCCAGGATTTGGTCATGATACTGGAGTTAATGACATGATTTGTAATGTTTGGTCTATTTATCATAAAAAAATCATCTGGTAGTGGTGATTTGGTTGTCGGATAAATTTTCAGAACTAAAGATGATTTGATGAGTGTTGTCAAGTAATAGCACATTGCACATTACACATTTACTTGAATATCATGTTCAACGTTTAAACCAAACATTTATTCAACTATAATGTGTTCGTCAATGGTATGTACGTAGGGAATATCATAAAAGATCAAATTCATTTGAGATAGCAAAGTTGAAAGGTAATCACACATGTACCAATACATACATAAAAAAGACCATAATCAGCTTGATGCTAAATTTATTGCATCAGCAGTTACAACTCTTATTCAAGATAACCTTGCCTATATTGTTTCCAGCATATAGGTAGAAATTAAATTGGACTCCAAGTTCAAAATTTCTTACTATAAAGCATAGGCTGCAAAACAAAAGATACTTGAAGAACTTTTTGAAACGCATGAGAACTCATTTGAAATGTTATCTAGATTATTTGTGGCTTTACAAGAATTAAATTCTGGAACAGTTATTGGGTGGAAACATAATGGTGAAACAACTATTTTTTGAGGTGTTTTGGAGCTTGTTGAGATGCATTGTTCGGATCATGTAATGCACCAATTTGGCTTTAAGCAACACATCTTGTTTGACATAGATACGAGCAATCAGTTACATTCTATTAGTCATCTGGGTAGGCACACTAATTATAATTGGATGATCCACCATCTCCAGCATGTATCGATGTGAGATGCATGGAGAAATTTTATTTTTAGATAGACGCATCATGTAATTTATGATGAGTAATACATGGGCTGGTACTTGATTATAACACGTCGAATCATTACACCTAACCCAGCGCAAGTTCCTCTAAGTGAGGAGATGGAGTATGAGCCACATGCACATCAGATTCAAAATGTTGTAGGTATTTGTTACTTTGTATAGGCTTTAAAAAAAAACATTGTATTTTATTTATGGATTAATAATTTCTATTTGCTTCATATTAGGTTGGACAATTGTTACATGATGGTTGATGTGTTGCGGCTGATCTTCGTGATCTCGATAACAACGATGAACTTGCTTGTTATAATGCATCTTCTTGGTCCGAGACATGTTGTACTGCACTTGACCAGTTATGAGAGACATTGAGCTTGGATGATGTTGTCTCGAAGGATGAGACCACATAGACGTGTAAGTCATGTTATTGATGAAGTTAATCCATCCAGTCGTCGTTCGCAGAAGACATAAATAGGCTCAGATGTATTATTATATTATATATAATTATGTTGTGTTATTTTTCTAGTTACGAGTTATTTTTATTATCACTATTTTTATAATATTGTTTTTGTTAATTGTCATGTTGATTTTAAAGTTGTCTTACATATTATGCACTTTCATACTTAGTTTATATTTGGGGTGAGAAAAAAAACTAAAAAACCGATTGAACCAAGAAAACTGAAAAAATAACTTAAAAAACTAAACCATGAAAAAAAACTGATTAAACCGATTAGAATATTTAAAAAAATATTCAATTCGGTTCGATTTCGATTTCATAAGCCTGAAATCAAAAAACCGAACTAAGCCGAACCGAAAAATAAAAAACCAAATCAAACTGAAACCAAACCTATTAGAAAGTAAAAAAAAAAAAAAAACCCCAAAAAACAATATAATTTTTTGTTTTTAATATAAAATAACCGAACCGCACCAAAATCAAACCGAACCGAACCGAACCCAAACTGATCGGTTGAGTTTCGGTTTTTAATATAAAATAACCAAACCGGTCGGTTTGAACCGGTTTTGGTTTTATATTTTGTATTTTACAAAATTTCAGTTTGGTTGTTTTTATAGGTAAAAACCGAACCGAACCGAAAACGATCACCCATAATTTATATAAGCATGATTTAATATCGTTAATTAATAAATGAACATGTGAATATGTTGTTTAAAATTTCAAATTATTTATCAACAACTTAAAAAATACACAAAAATAAAAACAAAGTTTAAAAAACACACGCATTAATTTAAGATTGTAATTAACAAATAAAAATGATGATAAAATAACTTTTGTTTCAATTAAGGGTTTGAGGTTTGGTAATTTATGGTTTTGTTTGACCTTTGGTTATAGTGGTTTAGACCTTGTGATTTTGTTTGGTTTTTAATTATAGTGGTTTAGACTTTGTTTTATATAAAATTTTAAAATGATTTGTGTTGTATGATACAACCGCTATTATTATTAGCGGTGGTTAATAAAACCGTATTTTTCAATAATAATTAAGTTAAAAATATATTATTTTCCAAATATTTTTCTCTCCAATGCTATTTCTTAAAAACTTTATCGCTAGCTTGATAAAATACCCGCAATCCCTTAACATGCGGTCAAGAGTGATACTGGAACAATGGATGAATTCTAAGCTACAAGGACTGAAATAGAATATTGATAAATTTAAAGGAATTCACAAAATAGTAGATTTGCCTTCCTTCGTGTTGAAGGATTTATGAATTAGCGAGTGGGCTCCATTGCAGTTTGAAAAATTGGTACGGTAAGAGCATGAGAGAGGATGCACTGAGGGAGCACTCACTTCGTTACCATGGATTCTTTCCCTTGATATAATATTAGGAGCATTTTTATTAAACTTGGTATCAAAATTGACCCGGTCACGAGATAATTTAAATAAAATAAAATATAAATATTTAAGGTTTTACATTTTATATAAAAAAAATTTAAAAATAATATATATAAATATAGGTTAGATATATATTATAAATAATAAAGTTTAAAAAATTATTTTAAATAATTTATGTAGATTTAGGCCATACATATTATAAATAATAAAATTTAAAAGATTATTTTAAAAGTTTTTTTTATATCTTATATTTAAAATATATTATTTTTTTAATTTAAAATATTTAAATTAAAAAAATTCTTATTTTATATTAAAAAACACATTTTTTTTTCTTATCAACATAAAATATATATATATATATACCAAGCTTCAAGATTCCATGAAGTTTCTTTTAAATGAAAAAGACCTCTATTAAAAGTTCATATATAACATCCCTGCTTTCTTATATCCATTTCTTTTATATTGTTTTTTTTATAAACTAAAACCTATAGTTTATTGTATGAAAAAAATATGATAAAAGAATTCATAAAATTAATTACAAGTAATATAAGAAAAAAAATATTTCATGCTGGTTAAAATAAATACCCATCTCATAGTAAAAATGGTTAAGTAAAAAATATAAAGATGTGTGCATATAAATTTATACGGGTAATAAAGGTAAATAATTGGAGGTTATCATATCATGCCCCCCATTCGTATTCATGAATAAAACTCTTCCTCCGTATACACATGTCTATACCCATCGATGATTTATGGATATTAAGTTTTTACTTTTATACATTTAGTTACGGTTATTTTTAATAACTGATGTAATTTCTTATGTCTGGCCTTTTTCTCTTGTCGCTCAATCTCCACGTGGTAATCATTTATTATTTCACCTTTCTTTCACAATCCTAGTCAATTTTCTTTCACCATCGCCTCTCCTCTCGTGATAGTTTTTTAAAAAATATATTATTGTTATAGCTACCAGTATTGTTATAGCTACCAGTATATATTGTTTTGAATTGTAATGGTTATTATTTTTTAAAATATTTTTTATTTAAAAATATATTAAAATAATATTTTTTATTTTTTTACATTAGTATTTTGGAAGAATCTAAAATCATAAAAAATTAACTTAAAACAAAAACAAAAATTTACAAAAATATTTTTTTAAACACAAAAATAAACACACTTGAATTTCATCACTAGCCTCATCATCTATTCCTTCTCCACCTTCACTATCTTGATTATTATTTTTATTACTATTATTCTTGATGAAATTATTTTTTAATTATTATTTTTCTCATATAAAAATGAGGGATTGAAATTTTAAAATTTAATTTATGTTCCTCGCTACTATTCTAAACCCAAAATTAAAATTAAAATATAATTTTAATTCTTCTTTGATCCAATTTCTCCATTTTCATTCTAGGCTTTTCATTTTTGATAATCAAGTATCTCAAGAAAAAAAGGGAAATATAAAAAAAAAATGAAAACAAGAAGAGGAAACTTTAAAGGGAAAGGAAGAATTGTTAATCGTAATCAAAAGAGGGAAAATATATATTAGTTAAGCAAGGAAGGGCATTGAAAAGTCCTTATTATATAAATTAATGGCTCAGAAATCGTGCAAAACTATAATAGTTGATTGATCTCGTTATGGCACGACGTGTTACATTGTGTTTTACGTATTTCCCTATGAGGCAAAACAATGAAATTGTTCCATGATATATAAAATACGGTGAATAAATTTATTATTATGCCATTTGAATGAAATTGACTATAAACTACAACTACTTATTATAAGATTTTTATAGCTAAAATAACAAGAAAAACAACTATTATTTAAATTTAAAGTATCATATTGATTTAGTATAATTTTGATGTTTGTATTTATTTTTATTCAAGCGTCCTAAAGAGATCTTAACTTGTTTATATATTTTACATCTATATCATATAGTATATAACAAGATAACATGTAATTCATTATAATACATAAAAATATCCATAATTAGATATATATTTAAGATTAAAATAAATTCAGTTTGCTTTCGAGAGAGAAAATTATAACACTTCAGGGTCTAGATTTATTTTCTAAAGATTATAAATTTGAATTTTATAAATTTCAGGGCTACTGAAAATTTATATAATCATTAATTTCAGAATTTATAAAATTAATCGAGATCCACCAATCTGATTTGAATATAAAAATACGAAAGAAAAAAACAATAGCACTCTTCAGCATGTTTTCGTTGCCACGATCTACGATACAATCAACAGAGATCTGTCTATGAATTTCGACGCATGGTAATTCTAGCGAGAGTCCATCATGATAAGGATGTGAGGGCGACCTCATTATAATATTTCCAATTGCTACGGGTTGCTGGGAGGAATATTCTGTAGACGGCGTGAGATACTTCTCTAATCTCTAGATATTTCCGTTTATAATATTCAGTTGCCATTTGTCTGCCAACATCGCTACAGAGTTCACAGTTAAGTGACGTCCATCAAAACGGCTTATTACATGATCGTTATACTCGGGCTAGTTCCATTTCAAAATCTTGCGATATTAATCCGGTTAATTTAAATAATTTGAAAGGTTGACATGGTCAAATATGATATAAACATGTTCGAGTTATAATCAAGAAATAATAAATAAATAAAAATATATTGTCTTGATAAAAACAAAAAATAAGCTAGATTCTTCTAGTACCTCATAAATTGACCCCACAATAGTTATTCTAGTTTTTTATCTGTCAAACTGTGAAGATAGGGAAAAGAATATCAAGAGTTATTTTATTGTACTGGCTAGCCAGGAGACACAATGGCAATTCAAGATATTACATGGATGAAGAACTATACATGTATAATACATATAAGGTGATCAATCACATCTTTATCATGGAATTAAAAGAGGGAAAGGTCTAATATTTTTATCTATACTGTGTTGAAAAAAAAATTAAAAAAAAATTATATCTAAAACCAAAAGAGATCATACTTACCACACTCCCAATTTATTGTGCTTTGCACCATAAATTTATTATTGTACCCTTGCCCTGCATGAACAACTTTTGCTTTCTAGAAGGGTGATTCGGTCTTTTCATAAGGGTTTAAATGTCTTTGCCATGTACATATACCTAAAATTATTTTTTTTTGAGTTCTAAGGAATTAGAATGCGGATTCGTGCAATATTCACACAAATTTTTATATGCTTTATTAACATATTTTGTGCAAGCATATAATTTTATGCAGGTTTTGCATTATATTTTTAATCAATGATCATTGTGCAAATATGCATCATATTTTATGCAAAGTAGACATCTCATTTCTCATTAATGGTTATTTCTTGCGAAAATAACATTAACAATTATCAAGTTCTTCATCAATGACATGGTTAAACAGTATTACAATCAATGGTGGATATCAATGTTTCTTCAATCGTGAAACTCTTTATGTTCTAATGTGAATATAATCAAAATCTATAAATATCTTGGGTCATAGAATAAATGTGAAGACTTTTTCGGACTTCATATTTCACTTTTTATATTATTTTTATTTTATTTTATATATTTATTAATTTAAACATCTGATAAAAAAAAACAACGTTGTTATTCAGGTGAGCTTTCAGCAACCAATCATGCCCAATAACCTGACCCTAACTCGTAAAAAACTCAATTTATGTATAAAGTATAGTGGTATTAAATACATTGTCTTCCTCTTCAAGTGAAAGCAAGAGTACCCTTGTACATCTACATGAGAAAAAGTCCATCTAGCAATAGTATAATTGGATTTGTCTTGGTTGTGGTGGCATGTTGATCATTAATTCTTTTTATAGCGGTTGTGGTTATCAAAACATGTTGAATAAATGCACCATCATTTCCATGTACTTGCTTCTTCACTAATATTTCCCAGAAATAAGGAATTTGACTATATATTTTAAAACATTTCCTCATTTGTATATATTCAAATGTTGAGAATATTTTTTTCTAGTGAAAAAAATTAAATCGTACAACTTCTTGTAAAAATATAATTTGATTAAATAAAATTTAATCTTGAGATTAAGATAACTATAAAAAAATAAAGTCAAAATAAATTATAAAACTCGATTCGTAATTGTTCATGTTGTACTTAATATTGAACGATAAAATTTATAAATTTTTTTAAAAAATAATATAAAAATAAGTCAAGTCAATCCAAGTTAGCCGTTAAGTACTATTATTGAATCATGATATTAGGATTGAAAAACAATCCGAAATAAATTATAAAATATAATTTTTAATTAAGTAAAGTATATATTGATAAATAGTGTGTATATATATACACACACACGCGCACACAATTATTTTCAAGCAGTTTTCGTGATCAAACAAGTAAAGAATATTTTAAAAAGTCAAAGCAAGTCCTTTCATTCCCAAATAAAGAATCAAACTGCCTCCAGCCAGTTGTTAACAATTGACCACTCTATCGATGAGATGAAGGGACCAGCGAGAAGTCGGTACAGATAAAATATATTTTAACAGATAATTTTTTTTGTATATAAACGAAGGAAGCCATAGTTAATAAATTGAGAGAAAGAAAAGCATTTTCCACTCAGACGCGGCTTGGCCCTGAGGTCAACTCAGGACAGAGTTGAAGATTACAGCACACAAATGTGCCCGCATCTTTTCTTGCTCCCTACGATATCACTATCAAAATCCAAGAGGGCTTCAAATTGGAGCTGATATACACGAGAGTGTTCCCCCTCATTTCATTATCAAGCTGTTTAAAAAGATTCTTAAAGGAACGCAATCCTGCACGCGTCTACATGGTGGAATAGAACGAATTTAATTTATTTTTTTAAATCTAAAATAATCTGGATCAATCTTTAAAACTTATAATCCAAGTGAAGAGATTGTGTTAATTTATAAAAAAAACTAATTAAAAAATCAAAAAATAAAATCGTTATTCATCCAAAAGTGTAAAATTATAAAATTCTCAGCTCAAATTCTCCATCTACTTTGCAGGCAGTTAACAAGGATGGTTACTACTTCCGGGCATACAGTCTTGACAATGATGTTTACAGTGAAGCAAATCGTCTGCGGAGGCCATGGCCTGTACATTGCACCCGGCCTTCAATTGTAGGAGAGTCAATAAATACTAAATTCTCCATTAATTACATGTACGAAATAGGAATTAATAGCTAAGTTGAATTTTTCCAAAATCCATCCACCGACTGTGTACGTTGCACCGGGCCTTCTCTTCCACGCCATTTTCCAATAATAAAACGACAAAGAAAAAAAAAACACTTCCACGCGAGATACGAAAGTTGAACTGCAAAACGTTCAGCTACCGAACCAATAGGATTCAAGTGGAGCCCAGCATTTCCAGCCGCATCAATCTAATTTCATACCAATCATCCCAATACACATTATCCATTCTCTCGAAGAGTCTTTTACCGCACGGGTCTTCTTCCAGCATGTTTACGAGCGCACTGCAAATTATATTCTTTTAAATTTTAATTTTTTTTATTAATTTTTCATTAATATTTTTAAATTATTTTAATCTGTTAATCTCAAAAATAAATTTTTTAAAATAAAAAATATTATTTTGATATATTTCTAAATAAAAAAACACTTTAAATCACAATCGTTATCACAAACCAAACACAGCCAAAGGGCTTCAAAAATAAATCCATCATAACAAATTAGGTCAAATTTTCAAAAAAGATAACGTGTACTAGAAAAAAAAATCTCAGTCCAACTTTCATCAAACCTTTCAATGTGAGCTAAAGTACTGATTTCAGTCTTTGAGGAAGATGTTCAGCAAGTTGATAATGGACCCTATATGCATCGTTAACAAAGGCAGCTCGATGAAGCAACTTCATTAAATACACCGTAAGTAACTTACATTAATGAATCATTGGATGAATCGTTGCTTGGTCTTCATTGAAAACTTGAGTGATTGGAGGATTTTGAAAGAAATTTACACGATAGCAAACATAACCTGTGGAATTATTGGATGGGTCGGTAAGTGTTGAGAAAAGATATTCACCAAAAAAACCATTGAAGAATTAATTAATAGCATATTGGGGTGCAGGTTTAAAACCTGTATCCCAACTCCAAATCAGACGAGGAATCAGATCTGCTTGCACGACGTAACACAAAGGTGAAGGGATTGATGGGTCACGACCCTCACTGAAAACATCGGACCATAATGAGAACGTGTGAGGGGGGCTACGAGGAAGAATTGAGTGGGGACAACACGAGATCTCAGGAAGATTATTGGTGTTTTAAAGTGTGTTTATAGTTATTTTTTGAAGTATTTTTTATTTTAAAATATATTAAAATAATTTTTTTTTATTTTTTCAAAATAATTTTTGATATTAACATATCAAAATGATTGAAAAATATATAAAAAATAATATTAAGCTAAAAAAAATTAAATTTTTGAATGTTTTAGCATTAGTATATTCGCAAACGCTAAAATCAAGTAGGATACCTCTAGTAATTGAAAGAGATAAAATATAATAAAGAGTTAATTTTATAATTATTAAATCCGAACCGACCTGACAGGTTAATCCGGGATTCGATGGCTGGACGGTCCAGGTAAAGTAAAAGATCGGAATAAGCAAAAGTCAGGTGAAACCTAGTTGACCTGTGACCCAGGCGACTCGACAAAACCCGGTTGAGACTCGAGGTTTTTTTTTCCTTTTAAATGTGTTTTTTTTTTCTAACCAGAGATCTCTCTTTTTATATATTTTTTTAGTTGATTATTAACCATTTTCGAAGTTCACTATATAAATACTACAAGAATGTTTTATTTTTTAAATGTAGGATTTGAAGCTCTTTAGTATATATACTATATGTTCATAAGAAAAAAAATATTTTTTCAATGTGGTATTTGAAGCTTTTTAGTATATATATCCTATATTTATAAGAAAAAAATCATGTTTTTTTAATGTGAAATAAAAAATCTTTTTAGTTTAAATACTTCAACTTAAAAGAATAACATACTAATATAATATTTTTTTAATATGGGATACAAAACCTTTTGAAATAATCTTTTAAATTTCATTATTTAGAACATGTATAGTCTATATTCACATGGATTGTTTTTTAATTTTTTTCATATGAAATATTAAAATTTCAATTATTTTCTTTTTAATTTTTCCGGGTTGATTTAGGTCGACCTGGGTCAACCTGTATAACCTAGAACCCGGCTCCTTAGCCGGGTCAACCCCTGAATCGAGTCTAACTATGGTTAATTTATCTTATAATATACTAATTATGAATAATCAAAACGGCGTGGAAGGTCGAAAAGATGCCGTTACGAGAATCATTACATTTCCTTTATAACTATATGCTATAAATAGGTGAAACTAGAGTGGTGAAAATATCATAAAATTCATTCTCATTATTGTATTTTTATATTTGCTTTCATGGTGTTGTGTTATTTACATTATTAGAGATTTTATACTGCATATTTTCATTTCTCCTCCTGTTGTATTCTATTGATTCTGTTGTTCAGCCATGCAATAACATTCCCTCCATCTTCAAAGGCTAGGCAAGAGCAGCGAAGTCTACACGTAATATAATTATATATAGAAATATAAACGAAAAGTATATCAACTTTTATACTTCATGTGATTTAATTTAAATGAATGAAATGTTAGGTGAGACTTAGGGAGCCATTATCTGGTCTAATGATTTTTTTATATATAGAAAAGAAAATGAAAGAAAGAAAGAATAATATCTTGAAGATATATTCCATATAAATTAAAGTGTATTTTAAAGAATAATATCTTGGTTGTTTTTTAAAGTGTTTTTTATTCTGAAATGTATTAAATTAATGTTTTTTTATTTTTTTAAAAATTATTTTTGACATCAGCACATCAAAACAATCTAAAAATACTAAAAAAGTATTAATTTAAAATAAAAATTAATTTTTTAAAAAAAACACAGGTATATTACTCATCCCAAATTTTATTAAAGATAGGTTAAAGGATGATTTCTTGAGCCTAGGGGCATTCATGGATGTTGATTTCTTCTTTAGGCTTAAGGGCCCAATGTTAAAGAAGAAGATATTTATATGTTGTGGATAAATAATGTTTGAGAATGTGGTATTAGTTGTTTTTTAAAATATTTTTTACTCAGAAATATATTAAAATAATTTTTTTATTTTTAAAAAATTATTTTTGATATTAACACATCAAAACAATTAAAAAATATAAAAATTAATTTTAAACAAATTTTTTTAAAAAATTTAGCCAATCCCCGTTTGGAACGCAATACCAAACAAGGACAAATAGTCGTTTAGTATCATGATACTGATTGCTTTTTAAAATATTTTTTATTTGAAAATATATCAAAATAATATATTTTTTATTTTTTAAAATTTATTTTTAACATTAATATATCAAAACCATCTTAAAACAAAAAAAAACAATTTAATTTAAAGTAAATAAGTAATGTTTTAAAAAAAATTAAATGCTTTTGAACATACTCCAAGTTGCCAGCTTCTTTCCCGCCACGTCTCCTATATAAACATTATGAATTCATTTCACAACTCCAAGTCTCATAACCGATCTCTCTGTCTTGATACTTCATTTGAATTCAAAAATCAATTTCTCGCTTTACCGCCAAACCTAGGACTTCAATCAATCCAATTAAGTTTTCATCCGTCCTCTTCGAGACCTCAAAATCACTGGCACGATCAAATGAAGTTGAAGATCAACAAAGCGTGCGATCTCAGCTCCATTTCGGTCCTTCCTCCTCAATCAAGGTTCGATTTAACTATCACGACTCGCTTCTGTTGGATTCTTTTAAGATTCTCTAAAACCATAGAAATTGAGTTTCTGTTTTGACATGGTCTAGCTTAGCTTTTCAGATTTCAAAAATTGAACAACAGAAACAGCGATGTGACTTTGTTTTCTTTTCTTAGATATTCCTCTGTTTTCGCCGTATCCAAACAGAAGGAATCAATTGTTTGATTTCGTTTTCCAGTTCAATTGTTTTGCTCATATTTAAATGATCTGAAGGAGATTATCTGCTTTTGATTTCTCTGTGAGATCTGTTTGCATGCTGAGAAAATGTAAACAGAGGAATTCCAAAAACAGCTGCTTAACTTCGTTAATCTCGTTCTTCTTTTTATTTTTCTCACAGAGAGAAACTTCAATATTTTTCTTCTTCGCCTGTGTGTCTAGCCTTAATTTTATACCGATCTTAAAGACCTATTCTATCTGTTGCGAAGAAAAACTGGAGAAGATGAGAATATATGTTTATGTATTGTTAAGATTTTCATTATGTCAGTTAATTAGGTGATTTTTGAATAGGATATGAGAGAAGGTATTTAACGATGTTTTCATTGTTTTGATAAATAAAAAAATCTAACTAATTGTACTGTTTGTTCTTTTTTCTGATATAAAGGAGATCAAGTTCTACACCTGTTGGACCACAACAAGCATCACAGATTCGATCACAACAATCACAGCAGTCATTTTCACAGGGGTTTTCATCTCAGCATGGCATGTTTTCTCAGATCTCTCAGACTTCTCTTGATGAAGCTCTGACAAATGATCAGGTTGATTCTCATTTCTGATTTCGATTTTATTTGTTTTATGACACGGAGCATTAGAATAATACTAAATTAGAATTCTGTGAATTTTGTTAAATTGTTTTCTAGAAATTCAAATATTTGTCCCATTACATTTTATAGTTTTATCAGTGTTAACCTCAATTGAGTCGAGGTTCTTGGTTATGGAAATGGCTAATGTGTGATTTTATATCATTTTATTTCCGAATCTGTTATGAGAGGAGATGAGCCTGAATTATGGAAGCTTTTGGATTTTGAAATTGTGAATCTTAAGGGAGATTTGTTAGGTCAATCAAGCACATTTCTTACTGTTCTTCTGTTATCATGAAAACAATCGTAATTTACCACCATAGGTGATTAGCTGTCAAACTGGCGATCATTTCATTTCTGATAGATATGACAATTATAATCTGTGAAGATCTAGTTCCTTTAGCTGTTTTGTTGTTCCATGCTCAATGACTATTTTTATACCTAGGCTTGACCTTGTCCTAAGGGTCCTTCCATCTGTTATCCACTCATTTTGCAAAAACGTGACCTGCTGTGCCGGGAGAGGTACGCAGTCACTCAACCATAGGGAGAGGCTCTTATCTGAATACATAGTATGTTTAGATTCGAGGGGTGAGAACCTCCTTCAAAGTGTGTGTTTTGCCTCTTTGGAAACTTCGTTTTCTGATTCCTTTCCTGGGAATAGTTGCCTGGTCCGAACCCCTTTGTAGCTCTTCTTTGCCAAACCTTCGATGGAATAGTGTCTCATGTAATGGCCTTGGACTGTGATGGCATTTGTCAGACAATGTTCTGTGAGTTATTTGTTTATTGTGTATGAAATACAATTGAATATGTGTTCATCATTCCACTTTGTTTCCTTTGTTTTTTGTTCATTTGTTATACAGAGATTCTGTTCACAGGAGCGAGAGAACTCTGTGAAGAAGCCATCTTGCTTACCAGTAATTACCTATAGACGTGAAGATAGCCAATTACCAATATCTAGATCGTCTTCCAATCTAATACGCAATTGGAGTGCTGCTCCTGTTCCAGATCATAAATGTACGTTTCATATGGAGTGAAACAAACTATCAGAAAAGTCTAGTTATTCAACTCTCCCATTCAAGATCTATAAGCAGATCAATTAAGTTCATATTCTTGCATGCATGAATTCTTCATTATGTGGAGTGCTAAATTCTTTATTTAACTAAGCAGATCAGATAAATGAAGAACTTCATCACCGGATTGGAGTGATGGAAACCTCCTTAACCAAGTTTGGAATGATCTTGGATTCTGTTCAGAGCGATCTCATGCAAGTAAAGAAGGGAATAAAAGAAGTATCACTGGAGAGTGAGTAATATAAACTTTTAACATTTTGGAAATTAGGAGCTTGTGAGAAAACAATTTGGTGGAATCACGACTTAGGATTGTTGTAAAAACCAACTTGGAAATCTAAATTGTTATATCTCCTTCCCTTTAAGTTGAATGGAGCTTGGTAATCTCTTGACTTGTTTGTCAAATAACTTAAATTGATATATGTCCCGTAGGGGTATGCACTTGAATTTCAACAGATATAACCATCCTCATGTTGTTCTGTTTACTCTTGTCTTGTCTGGTAGGATTTGGATTAGAACTAAGATATTTAATCTCATTGCACTCAATGTCAAGGTTTTTTAATGTAATTTTTTAATGTTAGTTTGTCTTCTCAATTTCCTTCAGCGGAAGGCATGCTACAGAAGTTGATTGTCCTTGACACCTCACTGAAGCTAACGGTAACACTGCAACAGACACTTATTTACAACTCTTTTGACTTTAAGCATTGGCAGCCCAATTTTTTGTGTCAATTCAGCACTTTTAAACATTTCCGAGATAATGTAAACCAGAATACGGGACAAGAAGATGTCAAATTCAGCCTTGAGGGGAGCCTGAAATCTTTATCAGAACAACTAAGCAAGGATAGATATCAAGATAATTTGCAGCAGATATTCTTGGTGCTTTCTACCTTACCAAAGCAGATGGAAATTTTTCTGTACAAACTACAAAATGAGCTATGCACAGCCTTCACCAAAGAAATTCAGGCACGTATAGTGTTGCAGCAGCAAAGCTAGAACACCTGCAATAATTCGGAATTTAATATAAAGCTGCATTCTATTTCTTTGCTCAATATCAATAATACTGAAAAGTCAAGTCTTCTTAAAAGTTTTTGATTATTTACTTATTTCCTGTTTTAAATACTCAATTATGCCTATCAGCCTTCGCTTGTTAATTCCTTTTCACTCCATGATTCTATACATTTAGGCAATGGCTTGCAGCGTGAAGACCCCCCTCGACCAAAAAAGTCCATCAATCACTGTAGTTCTGCCAGAGGTCTTTACTCTTTGAAGAAAATTCAGGGTATCTTCTCCGAGAAACTGCCTTTTGTGATCGTAATTTCTTAGAAAACCTTGTCTCTATTCAAATTTGCAGGTTACCGGGAATCATGTTACTCCACCGAGAAGGACAGAGCCAGTAAAGAAGTATGCAAAGATCTAGTTTTCCTTTATCCAGCTTGGTTTCGTGCTCTCACTGATTCTGTATTGTTCCCTGTTTGTTGATTCCAAGTGCCGCGCATAAAACATTTGAATCCATGAGTGCATCCATGTGTGCGAAAGAGTGAGAGAAAAGAAGCGCATGGCAGTTCCATACGATGTCGTTGGCATCCTTTGCTTGGATTTGATTAAATGCCTTGGTTTTTTATTGTCTACACACACACACATATGTATGTATGTGTATGCATGTATGTATGTATGTATATCTTCTAGTTGATATATAGGTTCCATAGTTCTTAAACGTAATTTCAATACATTCCATCAAAACTAAGAACTCTGAACGGTTTCTCTTGATTCCAGTCCAGCTTTGCCTCCAAAGGTTTCTGTGCAAGCAAAAATAGTTCCAAAGATGGAAACAGGAGGTTGGAAGTCTGTAAAGGTGGAACAACGCTCATTTACACGAGCGGCATCCCTCAGGGAGCAGAAACGCAACAAAGTTTGTTCAGATCAACAGGTAGTTGTTAGTGTGCATATTGTTTTGGTCTTCCCAGTATTGCAAGTAAAACACGCTTTCTAGTTCGGATTTGGTGTATATGCTGGCACTTCCTGGTTGATTGGCATGATAAAAATAGCTGAGCAAGTTATATCACTTCAAAAATGGGGAAAAACATGAATGATGCGTTTCATGGAAAAATTTCTGCTTACTGATCCGAAAAAAATTTTCATCTAATATTCAAGGTCAACTTAAATTATTGATCCACGTTGCAGGAAAAACAAAGTAGAGTTATCATTGATTCAGATGAGGAGATCGAGGGAGGTTTTTCTTGCTTGATTGATGTTAAGGAAACAGGTACTCCATGCAAGAAAATTTTCAGGATTGATTTATACTGTTCGTTACTCTTTGCATTAGGCACATGAGAGGTGCACATCATAGCTGCATATGATATATTTAAAACTTAAAAGCCTTTTAGAAGAAGTCTAGCGGTTGCTCTAAATGTTACCTGTTTCCCTGTTCAAGGCATCAGAAACCCCATAATGGATGTGTCGAAGGAAGAGACTGCAAGAATTTTGAGAAAAGCTAGGAGGCAAAAGAGAAAATACTGTAATCCTATCATTATTAATTGAAGGTATACTTGCGCGTTTGTATTTGCTTTATTCCAAGCACACACACTTCCAGTTGTTGCTGATCTTAATCTTCATTGTTAATTAAAATCCTTGCTGTTCTTTTAAGATATCCTCCAAATTGAAGTGCTGGAACTAGAATACAAAATGAACTTGCCTAAAAGGGAATACAGGGTTCGTAGATTTCCTAAATGAATGGCTCCAAGCACGTGTCTTTTATATTGGCGATGCGTCTTCGGACTCAGAAGTTTAAGCTAGAATTATTTTTTCATGAAGTAGCTAGGCAAGACACAAGGTCTCCAGTGCCACTGTACTGCGGATAAATATTTTTGGTTAACGAGTCCAATAGTTTTGATTTCTCATGTCCCGAAGAGTCAGAAGTTGCCAAGGAATTATTGCTGAAGACCCACCACCACATAGCTGTTCCAGATCAGTCGTATTTACTACGATCACCATTGGTTCAGTGCACTTTTGCTTCTGTCTACCGTCTCATAGCAACCTTGTCGCCCGCGTGTTTTTATCAGTTGCTTGTGCAGCATTAATCCGGAGAAAAATAAAAATCCATATGCTTCCAATAAGTTGGCCAAGAAGAAAAGTAAAATAATGCACTTTGTAGGACTACGGATCAAGTTACATCATTGCAATCATACTTGAAAAGGAATTAGTAACCAAATTGGAAGGGAAAAAAAAGCGAAAAGAGAAAGAAGAATAGAGGCTGTGAGTTGGGATGCCCTGTTGCCGCGCATCTGCTCGTATATAGAATTGGGTCTGTCTACAATGGGTTTTGTGTGTTATTTCGTGGCTTGGCAATTCAATGTCCATGGACTCTACAGCACAGGATGTTGCTAGATGCCTCTGTACGGCCTATGACATTTATGAAAAGGTGAATACCTAAATGGGTCTATAATGTTACTCTCTCTCTCTCTCTCTTCGGATAAGTATGCCCCCTTTTTGTAGAACAACGATTTTTGTTATTGGTTAATTTATTTCGTTTTTTTTTGTAATATTCTTACTAGGAAGGGATCGGATGGGGTGGTCAATCATGTTGTTGATGGAGATTATCAAACCATGAGCACGGTACACAATGTCTTATATAAATTCATATTATTTATTAATTTAATACTATAATATCTGCCTTATAAAAACCTGCGCACTAGTTGCCTACACCGCAGTTCCTTTCACGGTCCTTTTACACTGTAAAGGCAGCGTCCCTGAGAGGTCACCGGATACGATTCTTCAAAGGGCTGCTTGCAAGGGCAGCTCCTGTGGAATAAAATAATGGGTGAGCATGCGTTGTATTATATGTTTCTAATTCTCAAAGGCTATTGCTACCTTGTCTTGTTAGGGAATCAAAACATTAGAAAATGTCTAGTCTTTCAAGTCTCTTTCTTTAATGATAATATCGATGTCGTGAGTGAGTGAGTGAGCATCTAGCAAAGCACCAAGCTGCTAACTATTATAGGATGGTAGATCTTCTGGGTGATTTCAAGTTCATCTTAAGATGTATGCAAATAAAGAAGCTGCAATTAAAAATATTTTTTAAAATAAAATTCTTTTTCATCAGCACCGTCTACCAATCTTTTGACAACACAAGAATAATATCAAGCTAAAAACAAATATAAAACAATTAATTTATCCAATACCCATTAGAATCTTTCATCAAATCTTAGACAAAGATTACAAAAAAAATGAAATCTCGCGTGGTTAGAACGGTAGAACAAGTTCAACATCACCTACAGTACTGTGATCATGCATGAAGGTTCAAACTTTATTTAATCATATTGAAGCTACTATTTAGAGATAACATTAAAGAAAGAAGCGGATGAAATGGTGAGTGAATCAAGAGGGAGGCATAAGAATGTTTTGGGGAAAAAAATACTAAGAAAGAGAGTTAAATTCATTTTGTATTCTGTCTTTTATTTAAATATAGTATTGATAAAGAAAAAAAATAATGTTTGTGGTTGTTAAGTGAGAATTGAAACCGGTAAGATTTGTGAGTTCCGCAAGAAACCAACATTCTCAAGTTTTATCATATTTATCTCACTAAAAAATATGCCTTTTGTATTGATTTTTTATTTCCATTTAAGTGTCAGTGCAATTTAATTTAAATTAAATATATAGCAACAAAATAACTTTCCTGCGTCGAGTAACATCACCCAGAAGATCTACCATATATAATTTTGTTCTCTCTGTGTTTTTTCTTTGATGGTGAGTTGATATGATGAGGATAAGGAACCCAATTGTTTTGTTTTTTTTTTCTTGTATATATATCACGAAGGAATTCAATTGTTGAATCACTGGAACCGTCACGATTCCTCCAACCCCCAACTTGGCCGACTAATGATAATTTATTTCAATTATTTATGAGGTGGTCCGGTAATAGGAGCTTGGGATCAAGGGATTTGCTTTTCCTGTGATCTCAAGTTCGAGTCTTGAGATTGCTAATATAATGGTTATTAGAGGTTTATATGGTCGTTAACTTCAGGATCCGTGGGATTAGTCGATGTGCGTGTAAACTAGTCTGAGCACCCACATTAATTAAAAAAATAATTTATTTTATCTCACAGATTTCATTATTTTTCTCGTGTGTGTGATAAGAGCTTGTTTACAATATTTATATATTAAAATAATATTTTTTAACTTTTTAAAAATTATTTTTAACATTAAAACATCCAATTTTTTATAAAAACACACAAAACAAAAATAAATTAAAAAACAAAAACAAAGCTCTCCGAGTCATTGGCTGGAATTGCTTTTGAGACATTGGGTGTTCAAAAGAGGGAGCATCCAATGGCTAAAGGGTGTGGTTGGAGTGGGAAAAGCCAATATTCTAGTATGGGACAAAATCGACCCACCCACTTTGATTAGATAAAGAAGTTAACTGGCTACTGTCCGGTAAGTGGCACCGGTGAGGTTTTATCTCAGAATCAGGTGGATGATTGGCCTAATCAAGTACCAAGCATCTTCTAGATAAACACTTCACCTTAAAATAGACTCCGAATCATTAGTAGAAGAGATCTGTCCATTCGGTATTATTAATGTCAGCCTTGGCCGTCTCGTGTAAGATAGACGACATCAACTGTTTATCCTTCCAAGGCAGCCACCAATCCATCGAGTGCACATAAAACCTAGCTTAATGTTTATTATTTAAAAAAAAATGTATCTAACGACCTAATAAATCCTTACCTGACACCTCCATCTCAACGACCTAGTGCCAGACATTGGGGTAGGTTTTGTTTGATAGGAAAACAAGATAGCTTAAAATAAACCATATATATATAAAAATGTTGTTTGTGGTTCCCGGGGTAAAAGATTATTATGGAAAAATTATTAATAATCTTGGATGATCAGAATTTCTTTATGTTCTTTATAGTTTCTCTCTTATTCAAATATTTATTTATAATTGTTTTAGATTCTTCAAAAAATATATATATATATATATATATATATATATATATATATATATTAATGGGAGTTTTGTCTGCATATAAACCATGGTCATTTTCCATGCTAGTTAAAATATTCGCCACTCTTGATCGAAAGGTACGGTAAGAGTTATTGGCAACCCTTCTCTTATTTTCATTATAATGATTTCATTTAGGTTTGTTTGTTTTTATATTTTAAAATTATTTTAAAAAATTATTTATATTCTTTAATTAATATTTTTTTTATGTTTTGAGATTATTTTGATATAATAATATTAAAAATAATTTTTAAAAAATAAAAAAAATATTATTTTAATACATCAAAAATATTTTAAAAAATAATTATTATTACATTCCCAGATATTTAAAAATATATTGTGTTGTGGATCCTTCCTCTGTGCATCTGCATCCCCTTCCAGACCCTCCTCTGCCGATCGTTTCAATAATCTTGGGTATCTTTAAGGACAAGCGAGCTGCCATAGTAGCAGCATGCATAAACTTGATTAACTCTCAAGCTATACAAGCTTGATTACATGTTCATGCCTGTGGTCCACCTCTGTGGCGGCACCACCACCACTTTAATCCTCTCCCTTCAAGACAAAAACATCATCAATGGCTAGTGGAAAATCCCATATCTTGATTCGAACTCAACTGGCAACTTTATTATTAGTAAACGGAGGAGTTAGACTAAGATATCTATATAGAAGGAATTTGAGTCGAAATATCTTCTTCTTCTTCTTCGCTGTTGTCAAATCCCACCATTAAAGGAAGTATCATCGAAACATCAATGCAGAAGTGCATGTAGTGACGAGACATCGATGGACATGGTAAAGAGGCAAGAGCTGCCTTTGTCTCATATGGGCCTTCATTACAAAACATCACTGTTAGAGCTGGTGAGCTGTGGTCCCAGCTGATATAATCTAGTAGGACCCTATGCTGAACTGTGATTTTAGGCCCAACTGCTCTCCTCGCGTTCTTTATGGACAGAAACTTTGGTATCCTTCGTGGCACTCTGGCATTCTTCCTTTGAGCCCAGGCAACTGGTAACCGCCAGTACCTTCTTGTCCTGTTCAACAGTAAACTATGGGTGTCACACCTAATACAAACAGAAACCTTTTGGTTTGGTTGATGTAGTATTTCTTTTTTCTTTTTTTTTCAACTATCCGATTAGGAGGCCCGCCCTTACTGGCTCAATTTCTTTCTAATATAAAACAGCATTCAAGTAATATTTAAAAATAAAAATAATTAGTATACAGATGGAGAATTAAAAATGACTAAGTGAGGGTTAATATTCAAAATAAGGGTTTCAAGTCGTAAAATCGAGATTAACTTATAGCATGAAAATACAAAAAAAAAAAAAACTACGAAGTAAAATTTCTAAAAAAAAAAAAACAAAATAAAAGGTTAGAAGGGATAAAAAAAAAAAAATACCATATATCGAATCGCCGTGAATCTCAACACATGTGTCACCCCGTCAGCTATGCCTAGACGCTTCATAAGACATGATAGTTGGATGTTTTGATTATCATAAGATGTTTCATGTGCTGACTGAATGATGTAGAGGATATGCAATTCATGCATTAACAATTTTTTTAAATAATATTTTTATTTGTTAAATTACTAAACAGCTCTAAGAATACCTAAATATTAAAAAAAAAATATATTGAAAAGATGAAAATATCCTTCCCAGCTAGTCTTAGATTTTTTTTTATTTCAATGTTAAATTTGTCACTTAACTGTACTAAAAATATGAAAAAATGAAAAAACTTTTCTTTTCAAGTTCAATAATTCCCGGCTTTTTAAGAGTATTAACATCGGTTTACCGTGTAAAAAAATGAAAAAGGATAAAAAAGTCCCCAGACAATTGGTCTATATTGTTTTTTACTTTAAAGGCAACAAAGTAAGTTGACTGAAAAATAAAATATTCAGATCAATTTACCCCAATCAAGTTGCTCATGACCTAGGGGAAAAAAAAAGATTTCACCCTTCGTAGCTAGATCATTGGTGTTTATATATAGAGAATGACAAAAAAGTAAATATATTATTTCAATCCAGAATGATCTATGTTGGGCTATACTAAGATATGTTTGGCATTGCATTTCAGAAGTGTTTTTAAAAAAATTAAATTTTTTTATTTTAAATTAATATGTTTTTTTTTATATTTTTATATTATTTTAATATGTTAATATCAAAAATAATTTTTAAAAAATAAAAAAAATATTATTTTAATATATTTTAGAATGAAAAACACTTTGAAAAATAACCAATACCACACTCACAAACACATTCCCATATCTCTTTTACGGTTTTTTTTCAAGATATATATTTTTAGGAAAATTTTCGAAATTCCTTGTCTGAGGTGGATCTTAAGGTTCTTCTCTCTCTTTTTTAAAAGAAAAAACACAAAAAAAGGTGTTCAATGATTCTTGAGAAAGGAAGGCATGCTTCCAAACTAGAAGATAACAGAGGAAGGTATACTGTAGAATCATTCTGGATTTCTTCACGCACTGGCATAGATGATCAGGGGAGCACGTAAACGTGACAGGAGCATGGCTTTTGGTCAAAAGTTTATGTGGGCTACAACATATTAATTATTTATTAAATTAATAAGACAAATTCAGGCGGAAATAGAAAATTGAAGGTGATCTTTTTATGCAGAATATTTGAATCCAGAACAAAACCACCATCATTAACAGTTGACAGAAGTTTTTTGAGTCAAAAACAAGCATCGAGCTCACCAGTAACCCTAGCCAGCGCCATCATTATATTTTACCTAGCTAGCCACCCCATTATACAATATATAATTCCTGCTCTGAAATGTAACAAACACGACTCCACCATCGCTCGACGTTCTCGAGAGAGAGATCAAGGATGGGACTGTCTTGCATGCAAGCAAGATCTCAAAAAAAAAAAAAAAAAAAAAAAAAATATTTGGTTTATATAATTAGGGCATTATGAGAGATCCAGAAATATTTTTTTAAAAAAAGACAATTTCTTAAGTTTTTTGCCCTTGATCTTGATCTTGCACCTTCAATGAAAAAGTCAAGTGAAGAGCCAAAATAGCTTTTCAGTTAGCGAAAAATCATTCTCACATATCCATCGAAAAAGCTAAAAATAATACTACTGATTTAATCAATTAAACTTTTTTTGAATAACTTTTATTAAAAAGTTAAAATATTAAAAATATTAAAATATTTATACTATTTAAAAAATCATATTAACAATTTGAATTTTCTAAACAGCTTATGATGCTTAAACCTTGGAATTTTAATAGATTAATATAATAAAATATCGTAGGATCTTGTTGACATGGATCACGCGATAAATAAATAAATAAAAATGTTAAAATGAAAATCTTAGAGCAGCAAGACATTTATTATAAGAGCTATAAAACAATTACTAAAATTATTATTATATTGTTATACAAAGTCTACATACAAATTGTTTTTATTTATTTATTGGATTAAAAAAATACATAGTTTTGGTTTACATAAACTCTTTTAATTTATTTACTCATTTGATTCTTCATGCTATGTTATGAGACGAAGTATTTTTTTCTCAACATAAAACAAATGTGGATGTTGTTAACATTTTTAATCAACAAGAAATTTTTTAATTATAAATAAATTTCTTTACAAATGAGTTCAATAAAATAAATTGAAATTTATATATGTTAATTGATGATAACAAATATGTTAATTCTAACTAAGAATTAAGTTGAGAAGCTATGATAAAAATATTATTTATTTAAAGAAAAGGATCAAATATTTATTTCAATTTGCAATTAGGTTTTTAAAGTTTTAATTAATAAAATTAAATTTTATTTTATCAAATCGACCATTAAACTTATATTTAACATCTCAAGAGTTTCATATAAAGCAAACCAAAATTAAATATCGAGTCCAATTTCAAATCAATTTTAAATGTAAAAGAATTAAATAAAAATAAAAAGTTAAAGAACAAAAAAATTAAAAAGGAAAGAAAAATAATTATTATAACTTACAGTAGATTGTATCTTTTTTTTATTTTACATTTTTTTTATCTCGCATTGTCTCGCATATTTATGATTATAAACAACATTTTATGGTTTATTAAGGGTCTATTTTGTATTTTCATTATTTTTTTAATATCGTATTATCTTGCTTATTCATAATTATAAACAACATTTCATGATTTATTGATAGTTAATTTTACTAAACCAAACTATAATTATTAAAAGGGAAAAAAATATTAAAGAAACAAATACAAAAAGATACAAATAATATATATATATATATATATATTATAAATACATTAACCAATCTCAATAACTTTGTTTTTATGGATAAAAAAAAGTTGTTTAAGGAATTATAATATTATTTTTTAAAATGTTTTTTATTTAAAATATATTAAAATAATGTTTTTTATTTTTAAAAAATATTGATAATATTAGTAAATTAAAAAAATAAAAAAAAATAAAAAATAATTAAATATTTTTTTTAATGAAACGCATTCCAAACAGTGCCAAAAAAATGCTGTAAAAAAAATTCCATTTTGAGATTTTATTTTCCTTTTATTTTGTCCATTACTTAACAAAGTTACAAACCTCTCCCTATACTCCATTCTCATTTTTTCCAGCACCCTGTCACCATACCAATACCATGGGCATACTCACACATACTCTCTCTCTCTCTCTCTCTTAGACCAAAAAGTAAAGACATGACAACCTCTCTCTAGCATTTTCTCTGCTACCTTGGAAAGTGCAAAGAGAGAGAAAGGCAGAAAAAGTTTATTCTAGAGAGAGAGAAAGTGAAAGATTGCGACTTTGATGATTGTTGAGCGTGGAGGGAGTGGTGCAGCGGAGAAAAAATGGAGAGGGAGACAATAGCGAAAGCATTTCTTGAATACAAAGCTCCCTCTTTCTCTCTGAGGCAGGCATCAGTATCAATCCAAAACCAAACTGTCACGTATTCTTCTTCTCCTTCTTCTACCAAAAACATTGCAAAGCTTTCAGCTTTCTATCACACCTCCGCGTCTACTTTTTCTCAGTCTTTATTGCCTGCCCATATGACACAATTTTTATTTTCCACTCAAAATTATAATCGGTAGGTGGGTGCCAGATAAGAATTTTATACCCCTCTCCTTTTAGTTGTCGAAAGATAGTTACCCCCTCAGGGAGAGACGAAAAAAGAATTTTTTTTCGTGATCTGGATTTTCTTTGTTTATTGCTGAATTGGACAGAATTGACTGGCTGCTCTGAGGTTTTAATAGAATTCGAGGAATCTTGACTTGGATGTCGATGGAGAGATTGGCTTTGTGGTTTTCACTGTGAATTGGAGAGAATTGAGGTTCCATGTTGGTGTTTCAAGGATTGGAGATATGACTTTGAAGGGGATAAGTCATGGAGCTCTTGATCAGTTAATGCATAATTGGCCGTTGTGGAGCTGAGTCTTTTTGCATACTTCAAGGCAAGCTTGCTTGGATTTAGATGATCTTTTTTTTTTCCTAGTAAAAGTTTGAAGGTGAATTCTTGAGCTGTGATCCACCTCGCGTGCTTTTTATGTGACTGGTCATTTCGTTTAAGGAAAGACCAAAGTTTGAGACTTCAGGCGCTGGTTAAGGACTTAAGGCTTTTGGAGGAAAAAGAAGGCTTTGATACCTTGTCAAGCGAAGAAAGTTTTAACAAGCTTAAACTTGACTCTTCTGGAAGCCTTTTGAGCTGTTGAAATTAGAATTTTTGTCCGTTATATTCTGGCTGTTTACACGGTATCTGGCTGTTTACACGGTATCTGGCTGCATTGTTGTTCTTTTTGGCTTTATCGAATCTTAGGTAATTGTTCTATGCATTCCATTTCTTTGTTTTGTATAAATTTATATGCAATATGTGCCGGATACTGAATCTGCTATATTTTTTAGTTTTTCGGGCAGATGTCAAGTCAGTTGATTATTAGCTTGATCTTGTATCTAAATAATTTGTGGATGATCATGAAGATTAAAATAAAAGAAATATAATACTCTGAGTAAAGTTTTGCTTCTGCATGACTGACGATCAATGATAGTGTTATGAGAGGTTGCAGAATTTCTGTTTCAGAACGCTTGTGAACATCTATGGCCTTATGTTTGCTGATAAAATCTGTCTTTATCTTTATCTCATTTTTCTTGTTCCCTAGTCAATTGTTTATTCGTTAACATGCTTTCTTGTTTGAAAACTGAGAAGGTAGTTTAATGCTGAAGAGGTTGAAACAAGAAGCTATTTCATAGTCTACCCCATGTTTCATTAAAATCTTTTTTCCACTAGGTGTTTCAGGCATGGTTTTCTTTGCTGTCACAAACTTCAAGGAATAGTGTATCAAAGCTGTCCACCCACTGGCTCACCTGTAAAAAATTATTTTTGCCGTCTCCTATTTTCTGATCTGATGATGCAATTCTAGAAATCATCACTGCTGCTTTCTATCACTAAGCAGTGGTTTTAGAGAGTAATCATCACCATCACATGTGCAATATTATAGATGCATAATGCCATACCATATTTACTACCACTTCATTCTTTCATTCTGCTTTGCATTCATTTCCACGATGCTCATTGTCATGTGAGTTTATATATGAGTTTTTGAATTGGAAACAATTCTGGTTGATACTCACTCATTCCCTTCCACAAATGTATCAGATATCAAGTAGCAATTCCTGTGAGCAAATTTGGATTACAGTCAAAGAACTAGCCATTCACCATGGCAAAAAAATCACAGAGGCACCCTGTACGATATGAAAGAGAACAATCAGGTTGCATGTGGGGTTTAATTACTATGTTTGACTTCCGCCATGGTCGTTCAACGCAGAAGCTAATTTCAGATAGGAGGCGGGGGACCAGGCATGCTGTTGGTAAGAACTTTCTTTGAGATGCAGATGAATCTGAATAGTTAGCAAACACATGGATGCATGTAGGCACACAAATATATCTACTGAATCTTTTTTGAGTAGAAGGGATGGGTTTGTGCTTGCAACATGCACACACTTTTCTTCAGAGTTCTGTTGCTAACAAATTTCCTTGAATCGAAGTGTATTTGGGAAGTATCAAACGTTGGTTGTATCTGTAGTGTTTTTGAATGATTGTCTTCTTGTTAAACTTGTTGATCTGGTTGGCCTTAGCATTGGTCATTGGTCAAAGATAAATTTGTAGTACTCTTGCTTTGAGCTCATGAATTCGCAATGCATTACAAATCGGTGAATTTCTCTTTTCTTTTGCAGGTACTGGAACTCTGAAGAACAAGGTTGACAATCTTAGTGAAAATTGTCAAGGCATGATCGTAAGTTTTGTCAACTTGTGCGTCCAAACTAAATGTCTTTCAAAATTTGCTTGATATTTGCATGGTTCCTTACAACTGAACCTGTTTTAAGATGGGTTGAACTATCTGTACATTACTTGATTTTTCCTATTTTAAATATATCAGGATGGTGAGGAGAGCAGAAAAGTAACAGATGATACCAGTAAGCTGAGTGTGAAAAAGCTCATTGAAGAAGAAATGTTCGGTGAGCAAAACATAAAGAAGGAAATAAACAATCCTGGAGTAGAACCGAAACAGTCTAATTCAGAAAATGGAGACCACAGAAGAAGAAAAAGTCGTACAAAAAGTTTTGATATACACATAGAGGATCATAATGTTTCTGAAAGCTTGGAATCTGAACGGCCTTGCCTTCATAATTTAGAGAAGCAAACTACAGGTAGTCTTGACATAGGTGAAATAATGGAAGACTTCTGCCGCCAGATCCATCAGAAAAGCTTTGGTAATGTAGAGCGTGACCAGCTTGATGAAGTTCACCATCAGCTGAACCAGAAGAATCCTGAATTTGAAGAGAAATTGAGTGAGGCAATAAAACTCATAAATGAGAAACTTATTAACTGGAAACACGTTGCTGAAGACGGAGAATTCCACCCATCCAAAGAACTGAGGGATGCACTTCAGATTCTAATTTCTGATGAGGAATTGTTTCCAAAACTCTTACAAGGTCCAAAGTCCATAATGGTGAAGCATGTTCAAAGCTTGTGGAATGCTCAGGTAGAGAAAGATGAGGAGTCCAAGTCACTTCCAGGATTGAACTCTTCGGAACAGGGGCTTCATGGCTTCAGACATTCTGATGAGGCTATCCATGGTAAACAGCACAAATTTTTCAGAAGAAAGACCAAATCTCTGGAAAAGAACCCATCAAAGGAAAACAAGGCATCTCAAGCTTCAAATAGAATTGTTATATTAAAGCCTGGCCCGACAAGCTTGCTACCACCTAAAAATGAAAGCATCATTGGCTCGTCGCCAAAATCTCAATTCACCATTGGAGATAAGGTTCCGAATGAGAGATTTGGTTCCAACTTTTCTCTGACTGAAATTAAAAGAAAGTTGAAAAATGCAATGGGAAAGGAAAGGCAGGATACCTCTACTGATGGGACTTCAAAGAAATTTGCTAACAAACAACAGGCTGTGGGAAATAGTGAGAAAGGATCCAAGGAGAACCTTGGAAGGAGTTCTCCAAGTAAAGACCACTTCTTTATTGAAAAAATTGCTAGACCTCCCGTGGTTAGCAAAATGAGAGAGAAGACTGGCAAGTTGAAAGAATATGAAATAAGCATGGAATGTGAGGCCGCTATTTATCCCAAGCATAGGGCATCTAACATCTACATTGAGGCCAAGAAACATCTTTCTGAGATGCTGAGTACTGGCCAGGGGGATGTGGATTTTTCAAGTGAACAGGTTCCAAAAACCCTCGGCAGGATTCTCTCCCTTCCTGAGTACAGTTTTTCGCCTACTGGTAGTCCCGGAAAGGATTTGGAGCAAGGCTTTCTGACAGCACAGATGAGATTTTCTGCCAATGACAAATTCCAGAAACACGAAACCAATGTCAGCCATTTAGGTCGAATAGCATTAAACTCAGAGCCTCGGTCATCTGTTTCCAATGACAGCACCGATTGTAAAGAACAAGCTTCTTCAAACCCAAATGCAAGTGCCTCAAATGAACTTCATGATAAGGAAGACAAAACCTTGTGCTCTGTTGGAGATGAGATGCCTTCTGAAGGTAGTGTTTCTTTATGGTAGGACATGGATAAATATATCATTGTGCTGATAATTTTTCCTAATATTGGCCTTAACGTTTCTGCAGGTGAGGCAGAGGTTGTAAAGGAAACTGAAACTGCAATTGATGAAGAGAGTGATGTCTTAGATACTCTATTTGAACCAAGTAAATCTCCTCTTGATGGAGATGGCCGAAATGGTGATATGTCTGAAGTTTGTGATAAAAAGGAAAATTCAGAATGCTTGGAACATGTAATTTTACTGGTTGCCTATCATTTCCAGTTCTTCATCACATATCTTAACATTTTATCCTAATGATTTTACTTTTCTTTCTCAGGACTCTGAAGAACAACCCCCAACTTCTCCATTAACATCTCCATCCACCTCTTCGAACACCAAAAAACTTGACTGTCTAGAGGGTCCTTCTGAGATACCTGAGCGGCCTAGTCCTATATCTGTTCTTGAGCCTCTTTTCACGGAGGAAGATGTCAGCCCAGCAAGCAGCAGATTTGAACCTGGTAGGTCTTTATAAGAAAAAGGTCAATAACTTTCAGCATTTGTCTAGTACTTCTTATCACGTGGTTTTCAAGCTAATCTTAGTTCATCTCTTATCTATCAGTTGAACTAACAGTGCAACCCTTGAGAATTCAATTTGAAGAACATGAATCTTCAGCTGCAGATCGAATCCCTCTTAAAGCTTCTTTAGATGACAAGGAATCGGTATTTGAGTATGTAAAAGCAGTGGTTCAAGCTTCTGGCATGAAGTGGGATGAATTTTATATGAGGTCACATTCTTCAGAACAGCTTCTTGACCAATCAATATTTTTTGAGGTAGAATTCCTTTCCAACCAGCTTTGTTGTGACAAGAAGCTTCTCTTTGATTCTATCAACGAAGTTCTCATGGAGGTATATGGGCGGTATTTTGGTTGCTTCTCTGGGTTATCATTTGTACAATCTAACATCCGGCCTGCCCCAGACGTGAAAAATGGCATCTATGAGGTTTGGGAAGGAGTCTCTTGGCATCTCCTCCCATTGCCAATGCCTCATACTTTGGATCAACTTGTCAAGAAAGATATGACTAAAACTGGAACGTGGATGAACCTTCACTATGATATTGAAACTATCCTTGTTGAAATTGGTGAGGACATTTTTGAAGATTTGATGGAAGAAATCGTTTTTGGAGATCTAATGGAAGAAAATTTATTCATCCATGCAAACGAAAGTTTAGAGGGTGGAAATCAGTTGATTTCAGCTGAGTTGAAGGAAACTGAGAGCAGCATGAGCTCCTAGAAGACATTTTCATGTATTCATTTCTTGACCGACCTTGTGTCTGGATGGGAATGATAGTGAGTCATTGCTTGTGCATCAGGAGGATGAGCAGTAATGCAAACATGGAAGAGCCTTATATGGCTCCCTTGTTTGACTTGACATGGCACTTCTTTAACTTCGCTATTGAAATCATGTACATAACACTACAGCTTGGAAGCTCAACTAAACACAAATCATGAAATGAATGAACAAGGAGCCACACTGCTTCATGGGCAAAACTCACAAACCCAATGTGCAAGTGTTTTTTGCTACTGTATGAAGACTAGTTTTCACTTGCAGTTTTTGCAACAAGGGCCAGATCAGTGCCCTGCACTCGTTGGGAATAGTAGTGTTCCACTTATGGAATTTGTAGAAATTTGTGTCTTATTTCTTATATTAGGCTGTGTGCATTTTTCTTCTTCTGGGACTTGTTTCATTTATTCTTCTGTTGAGTTTGTGCTGATGTTTTTTCTTTTGTATTTACAAAGCCGGGGTTGAGTTGTGACCATTTTAGTGGGGAGGGGATTTGACAGAAAGTGTTGTATGCCACAACAAGCTGTGGCTGTTGTGCTCTAAAACAATAATAAATAATACAGAGTACATACTTGATCTAGTTGATTATTGTACTTTGCTCAGGATTATCCTATCTTGAGGTCCTAGTATAATATTCCTGGTCACACATGCTAAAGAGAGATGACATTTTCTTCTTTAATCATTAACCGATGCAAACCATATCATATCAACTCTTTCCTGTCATTCTTTAGCATTCCACCAAAATTCCCAAATCTTATGGAGCATATATTTTAATCTTCCGTGCAGGAATCGCATGTTTGATATTTCTTCTTTTTCTTCCTTCCTTGGCTTGGGGCCTTTATTTTTGTAACGTGACTGGCAGGTCACCTTACTTGACTTGAACAATAAATCGCACTCCACCTAACTGAATAGGATTTCTGTGGGAATTTCTTCTGTTAGAGAGCCTCCAGAATACAGTGGTTAAAATGCATCATCAAGTGCACAAGAAGCCCGTGCTGTAACTTGCATGATGCCCTATAAACCATTCAAAAGGATTAGGTAACTTCAGGACTAATCAAGACGCCCATCGGGACTTCTCAGCAACCGTTTGCTATGGCCCGCTACTATAATCTAATTAGATGAGCCTCACAGCTGAGAAAGATAAATTAATGGTTTTAATTTACATTTGTTGTTCTTTCTCGGCAGCGGCATTTGCGTCTGGATGCATTAAAAGCTCTGTACGCATGACCAAAGAGGTTCATCTCCTCTCAAACCAGCAGGTAACTTTTTCTCCAGGCTTATATGATCTGTAATAAGATCAGATTCTTCCATTCATAAAACCAAAGAAGTTGCTTTTCCTTGCACTTTCATCATCATGTGTAACTCACCAAATGACCTCTCACCATCATGTCCGGAGCCCTTATGAGTGCAGGCAGAATGGTACACCAACCATCAATATAAGCTGCCGAATCCAGTTACTCTCCTTGCCTAAACTGCTTTGTTGCGATAAGAAAATCAGTATAGCAAGGATAAAAGCAACTATGTCCAGATGTTGTTGGAACTTCTAAAGACAAAAAAAAAAAAAATACCACTCCCCAACTGCTGTGGAGTTTTTTTTTTGTCTGTAAAAGTGTTTTTTTTTATTTTTTTTATTTAAAAATACATCAAATTATGTTTTTTTAAGTGTTTTAGATGATTTTAATAAACTATTATCAAAAATTAAAATTAAAATTAAAATAATCATTTTGATACACTTTCAAAATCTCCATTTCCTTCGTGGAGAGAAACTTCAAACTACGACCACTAATTTTGTGCTCAAAGGCGTGCTTGCTTCCATGAACATGAGTCGCACGTTGAGCTTTCAAATTCGTGATAGAATCTCTGGATAGGATCAATAATTATCTCCAGGAGTGCTGAAGTGCTATTAAGCACATAGTGCAATTTCCACATCGACTTTGTATCCAACAATACCGATCAAGTCAAGCACTTTAAGCCATTTGTGCGGATGTTTAGCCTTCAGCTTAACTTTGCTTTGGGGACATCAAGTAAAGGGGGGCACTCAACTCTCCACGCGTTCATCGCCAATTCCAACTTGTTGATATATATTCCTTAACTTTGCAAATTCGGGTACCCCAAAATTCTTTAATAAAAGATTAAAAAATATATGCAAGCTAAAAAGAGGTATGGATGATTCAAAATAAGCTAAAATGCCTTTGTATCATTAACGTGATAATTTTTTTTGAGAATTTTTTACTAAAATATTTATGTTATGATTATTCCAAAAACAAGTTTCAATCTTTTTAAAAATAATATGTTAATAATTATAATATGAGTGTATTAAAAAACATAAAAATAATATAACGATCATGTATTGTCGTGATTAACTATTTGTCAGTATTATTAAACTTGGCTTGGTAGGTTAATATTGAAATTTCCAAACTCAAGTACTTGCTTGGTTTAAGTTTCAAATTAAATTATATGAGGGTTGTTTTGACGTGATCCGGTCAACTTGGTAGGACCAAAAACAACATGAATGACCGGTAAAACATGGTTTGACTTAAAAAATCAAAGATGATTTTTAAAAAATATATATATTAAAATAAAAACATATTAAATCGACTCGGATTAACCCATCAAACCCACGGACCAGGTCATGAACTTGACTGAGTTTTATAAGTTTATTTTTTTGAAACTATTTTTTATTAAATTATATGATAACATTAATAGATACCTGCGGTAAATCAACCGAATAATTTAAAAAAAAATGATTATGAAAGGTTGTACAAAAAAAAATGCTTGCTAATATGATAAAAAAAGCTTCTATAATATCATTAAAAAACATTGAATGCTATTTGATAAAATAATATCTAAAATACATTCTTAATTAATTTTATAATTCAATAAAACAATACATCTAACTTATTAAAAAAACATATTTTTAAGAAATTTAATTTAATTTTTTGAAAACAACAATAAAAAAAAAAGTCAAGCATTGCAAGTCTAGGTACCTAGCACGATCGTAAAGGTAAACAGAAAATCAAGACAAGATTTTTTTTGTCTGAAAAACCTATTTTGAACTCATTCTCACCTAAAAACTGGTGAAAACACTTTTGAAACTTCAAAAAACTAATTCTCTAACTCGGTAAAATCTAAATTAGTTAAAGAAAAAATCAAACAAAAAAATCTCCTCAATCCTGATTCACTTTTTAGGCGATATAAAAGCCAAAATATATCTCAATGGCACGCATCTTGTCAAAAAGAATATTTTGACACCAAGCTTATTTATTTTTTCCAACAAAATCTTACCAGCCAATATCTTTTTTTTTGTTGCTATTTTTTTGACAACTCTCTCCTTTTTCTCAAGCTTTTTGGGAATAAAATGTGAATAAAACAAAATTTTGAACTAAACCAAATAATTTTCAAACTAAAGGGACTAAAAAGGATTTATTGGAAATAATCTAGGGCAAAATGAAGGAAAAAGATGCTAACACCATTTTTTTTAAGTGCTCATCCTTTTTTCTTTGTTTAAATTTTGGTCCCCTCATTTTTAATATTTTTTAAATAATAAAATTGGATTCTTTTTCATAAAACCAAATATCAACCTAATACTATGATTTTTTTTCAAGATCAAGGTGACTACATAAAAAGAAAATCGAAACAAATTATTAATCACAAATCTCAATCAATACAACACTAAAGAATGAAATCAAAAAAAAAATTGATGACCAAAAGGGAAAAAAAAAAGAAAAAAGAGGAGCAAATTTGACACAACGACTTTTTAGAAAACAAAAGGGTTGTTATTTTTTCTTTGCTTCAATTTTGATCTTTTTATTTTCAATCTTTTTAAAGTAATAAAATTGAATTTTTCTCTCATGAAATCCAGCATTAACATGATGCCAACACTTTTTTTTAAAACCTTAATAACCATAAAATAACAACCCCACAATTAATGTAACTCTACAAAACACTCTTTAAAAATAACCAAAACCAAAAGAAAGAACAAAAACACCCCTACACTCTCCCACTCACCAGCACACACATAAATATTCAAATAAACAAAAACACCAAAAAAAAAAACCTATCCACTCTCTAATTTCTATTCATCTTCTTCGTCTCCAAACACTTAAACACCAAAAACCATAACCACTCTCTCACCTAACACACAACTTCCGACCAGCCAGCACCTAAACTACAATACATAGCCCCTGAGTCCCTTCGTAGCCGATGCCAACAACAACAATAACTCGCAATGAAAAGAGAAGAGGAGAGAAAGGAAAAGAAGAACTAAAACCTCAAGTTAGTCAATCTTTTTTTTTGGTTGATGGTGAGCTACATTGTCGATACCAGTAAGAGAGAAAGAGTTGGTCTACCATGCAAAGGTCACACACCTACAAGTCTTGTTATTAGTGTGTGGGAAAAACATGCCAGAAACTTTGGCTTTCTCAAGTTACGTATATTAATGTATTGCTATTGTTTCTGTGGATTCCAACACCTCCAAGGACCTTCAACTCCTCCATTGAAGATTGATTTCTAAGATCCTAAAACCATAACTTCTTAACCTTATTTTTCATGTTTAGCTTGTATTTTTAATTGAATATGAGACTTTGATTCATGGATTATATGTTTGACTATAGTATTTGTTTGAACAAGTTTATGGTTTGAATGTGATTTGTGAATTTGAAAAACTTTATATTGATTTAGGTTCTTATTAGATTAAGTGGTTGAATTGTTAATGATAAGTTTTAGGGTTGTGTGAGTTGACTGGGATAGGGATATTAGATTTGAACATAATTTGTTATGCTTGTTTTAGTATTTAGCACTCCATGAAGTGTGACATCATGTTGAAGAATTACATGATAGTTGCTAATGGTTTCATTGAGAAACTTAGTATTTAGTGCTTAAAAAGAACCATACAATATAGCCTGTTTATCCTTTATTGCGTGGCTTAATATCCTTTATAAATGGGGTATTGTGTCTTAGGTGTCTAACTTGTTTTTGTTTTTTGTTTTAATTTTTTAATTATATTTTTTAATATTAAGCTTTTATTAAAGTTTTTGATTGTTTATTTGTTTTAATCGATGGGTGTTATTTTGTTTTAATTTTATTTTTTATTAATTCTTTCTATTTAAATATTGATTTACACCCTCTCAATCTTTTCTTAAACGAATCGAATTAACTTTGAATTCTAATAACTAACCACAAAGCGTGGGTGATTAAACTAGTTTAGTGCTAGTTTACTTATTTGTGGAAAGATTAGAGGGTTGCTGGATCATGTTCATGTGAAATACATGGTGCAATAACGAGGAATAATATTACACAGAGCGTGTTGTTCTAACCTAATAATACGCGGCGGTACAAAAAAAGAACACAAACAAACAACAAAAATAGTAAGTAAATCACTCGATGCCGTTTTCCCCAAGACAAATGTGAAAATCTACAAGCTTCTTGCTTTCTCATTTTCCACAAAGCGTGGGTGATTAAACTAGTTCCTACTTTAAAATAATATTATTTTTATTTTTAAAATTTATTTTTAAATATTAATACATCAAAATAAACCATACAAAAACTCAAAAAATAAAAAGTAATTCAAAGTTAAAACAATAAAAGTATGGTTAAATTCAATACCAAATATCATGTTTTTTATTTAAATTTTTTTTTATGTTTTTAAATTATTTTAAAATACTAATATTAAAAATATAAAATATTATTTTTAACAATAAAAGGCTCTCAAAATACTAATGAAGTTCCAATGGTAAACATCTTCTTCAACCAAAACAATTCTCATCTTCCTCGGAGCAAAAGGAATCTATCACATTTTTCACCGCCTGAAAAGCCTGAAACACCAGCGACACTGCTCCCTGGCATTCCTCTTTTAACCTCCCATTCCATTCCACCCCTCCGAGATTCCTCCCCATAAACACTAAAAGTCCCAAGGCTAAACCAGTAAAACCATCTTAAAAAAGAAAGAGAAATATAATTTTTTAATATTAATTCTCGTATGAACGAGTAGATCGTTTCTGTTTCTACTCTTCTAATTTGTTACACAGGAGACAAGCAACGACATCGTCTTCGTCATCAGCATCATCAAGACAATCAAGAAATAGCTATAAGAGTCAAACCCTCTCCTCTCCTCTCCTCTCCTCTCCTCTCACTTTCTCTCTCTACTCTACTCTGATATATATATATTTATATACATATAAAAGCAGCTATTCTTCTTTCTCTCTCTTCGAATCTTTATTTTCTTTCAAGGTAAGATTTTTTTCACGTAGTCTCTTCCTTTCTCTCTCTTAATCGCAATATCTTTCCTCTTCCTTCAATTTACGAATTTCCCATAAAAAACCTAGCTTCCTCAATAGCTTGCTTATCGTGTCCGAGCTTAAGGAATCAGAGTTAGGTCTAAACCCTAGTTTTTGATTTGTGTTCGAAATTAGGGTTTGTTTACTCGAGGATTATGTGATTCCGGGTGCAATTATTGATTTAGATTGATTAAAGGTATTGTTTTTATGGTAATTTGGATTAGATTCGTGGATGTGGTATTGGGTTTTGGATTCATTTTGTGTTTGTTTGGGGTTTTAGTAGCTTGAGGTTGCTGGGTTTAGAGGGAAAGATTGAATTTTGAGTTATCGATGATAGTTTTGAAGCTTAGGTTTTGTAGATCAAAGTAATCAGTTGTGTTGGAGTTATACCACTAAGTTTGCAAGTTTGGTTATTTGATTATGATTCTGAATCAGAGGAAGTAACACATGCTTGGGTCTTTTGTATTTTAAGTTGAAAGTATATTACTTTGATGTTCATGTCCAACCTTTTGTTCTTAATATTTGATATTAGAAACCCTAGAAATACTTGTTCTGGGACCATTGGATGTGGTTGGGAAGAAGGGGCCTTGGACTGGTTCAAACTAGTTACTTGGAAAAAAGAGATGCTTGCAAGTTGAAACTCCAAAATGCTGACTTAGGTTTTGAAATTTTCAGTTTACTTGGTTATTGGCGAAAACAAGGATTACTTTGGTTTAGTTACCTGATGCTTGATTATCAGCAATTTAGAGTTCCCAATCTTTATTTTCCCTCCAAAACACCATTTGAAGTTCTGTCTCAAGTTTGTGTTGATCTCAAGATAACCTAGCATGTGATGAAAGCAATCATTTTTTTTTTATTTTAAATTATATTTCTAGGACATGTTGATTTTCATGGCATCATTTTTCTGTACATTATCATGTTACTGGATTCATTTAAACCCTATAGTATAGATTCTTCGCTTCTTCTTCTTCTTCATGTTTTCCTTTTCCATTTTTCTCAACAGGTCTGTTGTGTCTGCTATGAAAAATAGTTGGCTTCATAGCCACGGGAAGTTGTGATCATCATCTTACAGTTTGATGCTCGGGAAAAATAGCCTTTTCAATTCAAATTATATGGATGTTGATGGATTTTTACCAATTAACTTGTAGATTTCATGCTTGAGGTCACACAGCTGAGTTTGTCTTTGCATTTCTTTGAATCTGTAGCTTCAGTGTTCTTTTGGCTTTCTATATGTTTTAAATATGTTTTTCTCTATGCAGTTTAGTTACAGAGCTTGTAGTTGTTCAATGTTGGGAGCAGTATGTGGATGTTAGTTTGGAGAAATGCAAAGGTATCATACTGCCGGCTGCACTAGTGCAGTTAACAATAGCTCCATTGGAGGCACATCTTCTAGAGATAGCACGCGGACTGATTCATCTTCATTGGCGTCCAACTTCTCTATAAACCCTAGGTAAATTGGTTTTCAATATCTTTTTGCCCTCCATGAACTGTTGATAATAATTTTGTGGCTCTCGACTCTGAACACAGTCACATTTTCTAGTTACATGTACAATACAATGCACACATGCCTTTGGTCTGTGATAAGTTTTTAAGCGTTGCCTATACCTTTGTACACACCCATACGTTTGAATTTCCATATTGAAATCACTTTTTAGTTCGCAACGCATCTGTGCATGTGTGCGCATTGTGCTAGCCTCACTAAGAATGGGGCTAGGTACTCAACTCGTTTCGTTATTACATCAGTCAATGCCTAGTTCTCTCATTTTAGTTCAGCTGCATATTAACTGTTAGACATTTAGATTTTTCTCCCATGCTCCTCATTCCTTCTGCTAGTAGGATGCTTGTTCTTTTTTCTTTACAAATAGACACAATTCATTTTTATTATTTTGAAGGGCAAATTTGCTGTTTACTCAAAAGTGACGTTTTGTATTGTGTAGGCGGCCACCTCCTCTGATTCCATACAAGTTGAAGTGTGATAAAGAACCTTTGAATTCCCGGTAATTTCATTATTAGCACCACTTACAGTGAAAAAGAAGTAAAATAATATTTGTTGGCACCAATTTTTATTCAGTTAGCTATTTCTTCATTTGTTTGGAATGATGTCAGTTAAGAATTTAAATACTTTCATTATGAGTTTGGATGCTTGTTGTTTAAACTTTTTTTCCTAGTTGATCTTTATTGATTGGTTATGGTTCTTATCCATCATATAATCATCTCCTTTTAAATCGTAGACTTGGCCCCCCTGACTTTCATCCTCAAACTCCAAATTGCCCTGAGGAGACTGTCACTAACGAATATGTTGAGGCTGGATATAAGGATGCAGTTGAAGGACTTGAGGTTATTTTTCATTCATTAATACTTTGCCACAGACAACTTGTATAAATGTGGACAACATGCTACATTTTATTGTCCTTGCCATTTGACCTTTTATCGAAAAGTGCGCACATATGCATGATTCTTCTGCTTAATTCAATTAGCATATGAATCTTGATGTTTTCTCAAAAAGAAAAAGAAAGTTTTGATTTTTTTACTTGTTATAAAAATTGACATTTTGAACATTGCCCCAAGAAACAAAGAACTTTATTGCTTTTTTCCACTTATGATTTTATCCCTGCTTACATTTTTTAATCTCAAACCTGCAAGAGGAAATCATATTTCACAGATCCCTTTATATTTCCTTGCATAAATGATTGGAACTGTGAGAATCGCGTTGTTAATATGTGCTCATCAAAATTAGATCTTAATGTTTTCATGCAAATACTTACAAGCCTTGATATCTATAATTTATCAATTTTTTATTTTCTGAGTTCTCAGGAAGCCAGAGAAATCTTACACACTCAGGCTCAAAGTTTTACCAGTCCTGTTGTCAAAAAATGCAAAGAGGTTATTCACTTCAATTTGGAAGCTATAATGCCTTTTATTTACTTGTTTTTTTTTTTGTAATTTTATAGGAAGCTACTATGTTTCATTTTTGTTTGCCCATAAAAAGCTTTGGATACTCTCATGCGAAGAGATGATTAACAATTACTGATAGTTGAATTTTGCTCTTTCAGGCTATCAGAAAATGTATGAGGGCCATTAATGAGTCTCGTGCACAAAAGCGCAAGGTATGCCTTTCCCCTTTCTAATTATGTGTCATCCTTATGAAAGCTTTTTCTGCTTTGAATGCTCTATCTTGCTCCCTATATGTTCATCCCACCAGTAGCTGAAGATGTGTTTTTTTCTTTACAATCTCATCATCTAGTCTTAACATCTATGCTCATTATTATAGGCTGGTCAAGTATATGGCGTGCCTCTTTCTGGGTCATTATTAACTAAGCCTGGTGTATATCCTGAACAAAGATCTTGTGGCGAAGACTTCAAGAAGAAATGGATTGAGGTATATGGTTTCCAAGTTTCTCTAAAAGAAAGTGTGCATACCTGATTGGAAAAGGCACTTGTCAATGGACCTACTATGGCTGAGTTAGCTTCCTAAAAAAACCATGTGGGTGCCTCGAGGAAATGTGATGCAATGTCATTCTTAAACTTATTTGGTTGTGATACACATTTAATTGTTTGGTGGGGGGGGGGGGGTTGATCCTGAGTTCAAATTTTGAAAAACAAAACTTGCTACCCTTTATCTTGGAGAGTACAAATAACTACGTGCTTGGCCTTTCTCTCAAGTTATGCGTAAAGTGGGACAATTTGTTTTTTAAACATGGAAGATAGTGCATCATGAGTCGAGAGAGGAATGGGTTTGAAATATTGTTTTAAATTTTCATATATCACCAATCTCTAACATGCTTTATTATGTATAGCAGCTCTTGATGGTTGTGATGGCTTGTCATCTTTCTTAACACTTATAATTGGAATAAGCTATAGTAATTGGATGTGGGATGTTAAGTCAATAATTAACCTTGTGTAGGCTAGATGTGCAATTGCTTAGTTATTGAAAAGAATTTGTCAATGTTGCTGAGGGAAATTTTACATGTGCACAAGTAAAAATGCCTACACATGAACTGGAGTGCCTTCTATTTCTTTTTATATCTTTTTGGTTGATACAAATACAAATTTTTAGTAGCACTCAATTGTCTCTAATTGATATGTATAATGTAATTATATTCATGAAAAGCATTGTAAGTATCAAGTAAAATACAAATACAAATTTTGGAGCCCTGTAGGCAGCTTTTGCTGAAAGAAACTGGGAAGAACATCATTTTAGCAAATGTGTCTGCATGTGACCTTGGAAATTGCCTGTTGTGTTGCATTTTAACACAAGCTTGAAATTTTAGCTGATAACGGTCCTGTTTTCTTAGTCTTTCTTGTAACATTTTTTTTACTTTGTTCTTTATACCAGGGTTTATCACAGCCCCACAAAAGATTGCGTTCTTTGGCCGATCATGTGCCACATGGATATAGGAAGAAATCACTTTTGGAAGTTCTTATCAGGAACAATGTGCCATTATTTCGTGCCACTTGGTTTATTAAAGTAACTTATCTTAATCAGGTAGAGCTGCTTGATTACTAGCACTGGCATACAGATACACTTGCTTATTTCACTATTTTCAAAAGCAGATTATGGTTATATTTTGTAGGTAAAACCGAGTTCTACTAGTATTTCTTCTGGCACACCTGACAAAAGTCAGTTGTCCCGCACAGAGCTCTGGACAAAAGATGTTGTTGATTACTTGCAGTCTCTCCTGGATGAATATTTATCCAGAAACAATCCTCATTCTGCTCCACACAGCAAAGATAGATCACAACAAATGCTTTATACTGGTTCAGTACAGCACAGAAGTGATCCATCATCAGCCATCCTTGATAGTGAAGAGCCTTCCCTGCATTTAAAGTTGTGGTATGTGGCCCGGCTCTTGCACTGGCACCATGCAGAAGGGCTGCTTCTTCCTTCAGTAATCATTGACTGGGTTCTTAGTCAACTACAGGTATATTTTTAGATTAACCAATTTTTTTTTATTGTACTTCTTCCAAGGTACAAGATGAACTTTATGCTTTACATGTTAAGATCACGAGTACTTAATTGGGTTTCATGGCTTTTGGTGGGCTTTATGTGCTCCTGCAGGAAAAGGACTTGCTTGAGATTTTGCAGTTGCTGCTGCCAATCTTATATGGTGTTTTAGAAACTGTTATTCTTTCTCAATCATTTGTGCGCACTCTAGTGGGGGTTGCTGTTCGTTTCATTCATGAACCTTCTCCAGGAGGTTCGGATCTGGTAGATAATTCTCGAAGGGCCTACACAACCTCTGCTTTAATTGAGATGCTTCGGTATCTAATATTAGCTGTGCCGGATACATTTGTCGCTCTGGATTGTTTCCCTTTACCACCAAGTGTAGTGTCTTATGCAGTAAACGATGGGACATTTCTGTCAAAGGCTTCTGAGGATGCAAGAAAGACAAAAGATAATTCAGCTGAAGTTGCTTGTGTTTTCAGAAGTAAAGGGCTTGATGCTCAATATCAATCTTTGTCCTTTGATCGGGTTGTTTCATCCATTCAGAAGCGTGCAGATAACCTTGCCAAGGCTGTTAGCTCTGGCTATCCAGTTCATAGCGTGGCTAAAGCCTTACAAGCTTTAGATAAAGCTCTTTCACTAGGGGACATTAGAGAGGCTTATGGGTACCTTTTTGAAAATTTTTGCGAGGGAGCTGTTCATGAAAGCTGGATAAAAGAAGTCAGTCCATGCCTGAGATCTTCTTTGAAGTGGCTGAGGGGCGTGAGCTTGTCACTCATTTGCTCTGTATTTTTGCTTTGTGAGTGGGCAACATGTGATTATAGGGATTTTCGGAGTGCCCCACCTCATGAACTGAAATTTACTGGCAGAAAAGATTTTTCTCAGGTTTATATTGCAAGTCGGCTTTTGAAGTCAAAGATACGAGATCTGCAAAGTCCATTTCGACGGAAGAATGAGAAATCCCCTGGAGTGAATAGCCTTGTAAAAGGTCTCAATCAGTCTAATTATTTTGGCAGGATTCCTGTGGGAAATGGATATGAAATTAAAAGCAACTCAAAAACTGTGAGTGGACAAGGTACTAATATGTCAAATATATTTGAAAGTCCAGGTCCTTTACATGATATCACAGTGTGCTGGATTGATCAACACGAAGTGTGCAATGTAGAGGGTTTGAAACGTCTTCAGCTACTCATTGTGGAACTTATACATTCTGGAATTTTTTCCCCCCAAGTGTATGTGAGGCAGTTGATAATTAGTGGAATAATGGATGCAGCTGGTCCACCAGCTGACCTTGACAGACGAAAGAGACACTATCGAGTCTTGAAACAACTACCTGGGCGCTTTGTCCATGATGTTTTGGAAGACGCAAGGATTGCTGAAGGGTCAGAACTTTCAGAGGCAATGCGTATTTATTCAAATGAGCGTCGCCTTCTCCTTCATGGACTTTTTTGTGAACGATATCAAAACTCAGTTAAATCAAATTTATCAGTGAAGAAGCCCAAGCATCATCCACCTATTGCTGGAAAGGATGGTGCCTCCCCATCCTCCTTTGAGCAGTGGAAAAATACCCAGTCCCGCCCTTCTGCAAAAGTGAAGAATGAAATGGACATTGAGGAACTGAAGGCATCCATATCGGCACTGTTGCAACTCCCAATATGCTCCACATCTTCGGACACGGGACTGGATGAATCTCAAGGGAGTGTTAAGAGGCCTGCTGAGTCAATAGGCAGCAAAATGGATGTAGTAGAAACACCTGGTTGCGAAGACTGTAGAAAGGCAAAGAGACAAAAGTTAAGTGAGGAAAGGAACTCATACCTTCAAGGACATTCTCCTATATCAGATGATGAAGATACCTGGTGGGTACGGAAGGGGGCTAAACCCTTAGATTCCTCTAAAGTTGATCCACCACCAAAGTCATCCAAACAGGTCTCCAAGGGTAGGCAAAAGGTTGTGCGTAAAACTCAAAGCCTGGCTCATTTAGCAGCAGCCAGGATTGAGGGTAGCCAGGGAGCTTCTACAAGTCATTTTTGTGATAATAAGATAAGCTGCCCTCACCACAGAACTGGAATAGAAGGAGATAATCTCAGGTCAATGGATGGGATGGGAACAATGTATGGTGGAGATATTGTTTCAATTGGTAAATCCTTAAAACAACTGCGTCCTGTTGAGAAGAGGACAATTACAGTTTGGTTGATAGCTGTTGTTAGGCAGCTTGTTGAGGAGACTGAAAAGAGTGCTGTCAAGGCCAGCCAATTTTCTAGATCTCTTGTCAATGTAGATGATAGGAGCTCTGTTAGATGGAAGCTTGGTGAGGACGAGCTGTCTGCTATATTGTATTTGCTGGATATTTGCTGTGATTTAGTTCCAGCAGCAAAGTTACTGCTCTGGTTGTTGCCGAAGGTCCTTAGCAACCCTAATTCTACAATCCATAGTGGGAGAAATAGTATGATGCTGCCAAGGAATGTGGAAAACCATGCATGTGAAGTGGGAGAGGCATTTTTGTTATCTTCTCTCCGAAGGTTAGACATGCAAAAGTTATGTGGTTACAAAGTTCCAGTTTGTATTATGCTCTTTCTAATATCCATGAAGTGCTTCTTGCTTATTAATGTGCTTCTTGCTTATTAATCTGGATAAAATACATCACAGATTATCTGCTTTAACTGCTTTTTGTTGACGTGTTAGTCTTTATTTGTGGGATCCTGTTTTTGTTAGAGTAATTTCTTTTTTAGTTCTTTAGATTCTTTTGTGGCTAAATATTCTTCATACTCATCTATTTCTTTCTTGAAATGGTTTACAGAAAACTACAATGTTGGTTTTACAATGTATGAGAAATAAAGTTTTAACTGCATAAACCTCAGGGCTTAGAAATAAATTACCATTTATTTACTGTTTAGCTATTTTTGCATGCTTAAAAGATGTTGTTTTTAATAATTTGTATATGTTGTCTATTGGTTTTGCTTGAATGCAGTAAACTTCTTCTTCTTCTTCTTCTTTTGCTATTTTCACTAGAGTTTTATTTTAGGGTCCTTCCATTTTGTTCCCATCTCATCTCTGCAGTTGAAATTCAAGCTTGTAGCTATTCATATTTTGTACTGTTTAAAAAAAAGCTATGGCCAAACTGTTTTTCTGGAACAAAGAATTTCTGAGCTCTCCAATTCTTTATTTTCTCATTTTTTTTTCTGGGAAAGTCTCTCTGGAATCAATACCAAAGAAGTTATGTTTATATATTTTCTTCTTCACTCTGCTTTTAGGTAGTATTATACATGCATCCAGCACATGCGTGTTCAACCATCTGCATATTCTTGTAAAGAGCACTGTTTGCATATGCATGTTCCCTACTTTATTAGTTTTTATCCATGGTCTGGCTTGTAAAGTGATGGTTCTTGCAGACTTTTTATGAAGCAATTTTTGTTTTGTTGTTTCTTTTTTGCTATCTGGTAGGATGTCTTATTCTCCATTTGTGTATTATTCTGTTCCCTCTTTACTATAATTTTTTCTTCCTAAAAAAAATTAAATTTGTAATTGCTCATCACAATGAAAATTTTCAGGTATGAGAACATAATTATTGCAACAGATCTTATTCCTGAAGTCTTGTCAACCACAATGCACCGTGTTGCAGCACTGCTGGCATCCAATGGAAGAATTTCAGGTTCAGCAGCCTTAATTTATTCCAGACATCTTTTGAGGAAATACGGCGATGTGCCAAGTGTTTTAGAATGGGAGAAGAGTTTCAAGGCATCATGCGACAAGAGGCTTCTTTCTGAACTTGAAATCGGACGATCACTGGATGCAGATTTTGGATTTCCACTTGGTGTTCCAGCAGGAGTTGAAGATTTTGATGATTTTTTTCGTCAGAAAATTAGTGGCAGTCGATTATCAAGAGTGGGTATGAGCATGAGAGATGTTGTCCAAAGGAATATTGACGATGCTTTTCACTACTTTGGCAAAGAGAGAAAACTCTTTGGTGCTGGTACAGCAAAAGTTCCTGGTATGGAAACTGATGACACATATCAGATAGCTCAACAAATAATCATGGGACTTATGGACTGCATGAGGCAGACTGGTGGTGCTGCTCAAGAAGGTGACCCATCCTTGGTGTCTTCTGCTGTTTCTGCCATAGTCAATAATGTTGGACCAACTATAGCAAAAATGCCTGATTTTTCTCCAGGCAGTAATTATTCAAATGCTTCAGCTGGGACGGGTTTGCTAAAGTTTGCTAGGCGCATTTTGCGCATCCACATAAATTGCCTATGTCTACTCAAGGAAGCTCTTGGGGAGCGTCAAAGCCGGGTTTTTGAGGTAGCTCTTGCAACAGAAGCCTCCTCTGCTCTTGCTACAGCATTTGCTCCTGGAAAGGCTTCTCGAAGCCCGTTTCAGCTGTCCCCTGAATCCCATGATTCCAGCGGGAATATTGCTAATGAGATCTTGAACAACTCTGCAAAAGCTGCTGGAAGAACAAAAAGTGCTGCTGCTATTTCTGGACTTGTTGTTGGAGCTATTATCCATGGTGTGACTACTCTGGAGAGAATGGTGACTGTCTTCCGGTTAAAGGAAGGGTTGGATGTAATTCAGTGTATAAGGAATGCAAAATCCAATTCTAATGGTAATGCTCGTTCGTTTACTGTTTTTAAGATGGACAACTCAATCGAAGTTTATGTGCATTGGTTTAGGTTACTTGTTGGGAACTGCAGAACTGTATCTGATGGTCTGATTGTAGAGCTCTTGGGTGAACCATCTTTAGTTGCTCTTTCAAGGATGCAGCGATTGCTCCCTCTTAGCTTGGTTTTTCCACCTGCCTACTCTATCTTTGCCTTTGTTATTTGGAGACCATTCACTGCAACTCGTGAAGACATCCATCAATTGTATCGCTCTTTGACAATGGCCATCGGTGATGCCATAAAGCACCTGCCTTTTAGGGATGTGTGTTTAAGAGACAGTCAAGGCTTTTATGATCTTATAGCTGCAGATTCCAGTGATGCTGAGTTTGCTGCCATGCTAGAGTTAAATGGTTTGGACTTGCGTTTCAAAACCAAGGCCTTTGTTCCGCTCCGAGGAAGGCTTTTTTTAAATGCTATTGTTGATTGTAAATTGCCACACTCGGTATTTGTGCAAGACGATGGAAATAGGGCTTCTGGACATGGTGGATCTAAGGTTCAACATGCAGAGAATGAAATCAAGCTTCTAGATAAGCTTGTGAATGTATTGGATGCACTGCAGCCTGCAAAATTCCATTGGCAGTGGGTTGAACTCAGGTTGCTTTTGAATGAACAAGCCCTCATTGAAAAACTTGAGACTCATGACATTTCCCTAGCAGATGCAATCCGTTCTTCCTCTCCTGGCCCTGAAAAAGAAGCTGCTTCTGAAAATGAAAATAATTTCATTGAAATCATTCTTACAAGGTTATTGGTCAGACCTGATGCTGCTCCACTTTTCTCAGAGCTGGTTCATCTTCTTGGGACGTCTCTAGAGAACTCAATGTTATTGCAGGCTAAATGGTTCTTAGGAGGCCATGACGTTCTTTTTGGACGAAAAACCATTAGACAAAGGCTTATTAATATCGCCGAGAGTAAAGGTCTTTCAACTAAAGCTCACTTTTGGAAACCTTGGGGCTGGTCCAATTCTGGTTTTGATCCTGTGATGAACAGAGGGGATAAGAAGAAGTTTGAGGTTCCCTCTCTTGAAGAAGGGGAGGTTGTTGAAGAGGGCACTGAGACAAAAAGGTCTGGAAAAGGGTCCTTTCCAGTATTCGAGTCTGAAGGTTCTAGTCTCTTCCAGCAGAATGCGACTGAAAGGGCTCTTGTTGAACTAGTTCTTCCCTGCATAGATCAAGGTTCTGATGACTCTCGCAATACATTCGCAACTGATTTGATCAAGCAGTTGAATAATATTGAGCAGCAAATAAACTCGGTCACTCGTGGTACAAGTAAGCAAACAGGAACAGCATCTTCTGGACTGGAAGGTCCAGCAAATAAAAGTAACAACCGCAAAGGAATAAGAGGCGGCAGTCCTGGATTGGCGAGACGAACTGCAGCAGCTGCAGATTCTACCCTCCCCTCCCCTGCTGCCCTACGAGCTTCTATGTTACTGCGGTTGCAGTTATTGCTAAGGTTGCTTCCTACCATATGCACAAATGGGTAAGCATACAAATATTTCCTGTTCATTTAATATTTCGTAGCTTGCACATTACTTAATACAAATTATTATGTGTTGATCCTCAACTATTTTTTTTCTTTATCAATTGTTCTTTCACTCTGTTCTCACATCAGTGTTTCTAGATATTTTGTTTCCTATATTGGTATCCATGAGAATCATTTTACCTTGTGGTGTATCATTCCTTTCACCTTTTTCTCACATGCTAAATCCCAGACACATGCGTAATGAAATAATTCCTTGAATGAAGACAAATTGGCTTCAGTAATGATTATGCATAGAATTTTATGCTAGTGTAGTAGACTGCGCAGGCAGACATTTAATTGTCTTATTAAACTGCTGCAGCAGACACTTAATTGTATCATTTCCATTTTCTGGACTTGTCAGTGAGCCATCTGGGCGGAACATGAGACACGTGCTTGCCTCTGTCATACTTCGTCTTCTTGGTAGCAGGGTTGTGCATGAAGATGCAGAGCTATCTTTCTATCCTTTGCAAAGCTTCCAATCTAAGGGGGAACTAGAGTCGCCGTTGGAAGCTGCTTCTGCAGATTTATCTGGCGAAAGTCTCTTTGACCGGTTACTGTTGGTCCTGCATGGGTTGTTAAGCAGCTCCCGGCCAAGCTGGCTGAAGCCAAGACCTGCCTCCAGCTCCAAGTCAGTCAATGAATCCTCCAAGGATTGTGCTGGATTTGATCGTGACTTGGTGGAGAGTTTGCAGGTTTGTTATCTGATACCCGTGTTTCAATTGACTGCAATGGTGGTGTCAAATATGATCAATTGACTGCTGTGTTGGTGTCAAATATGACTTTCACATATGAATATAGCTACTCTTAAATGTGGGTACTTAATTTGTGTGTCTCAACCCCCATGTGAGATTGGATAAACTTTTTGGATTTGTTTGGATATCTAGGTGACATTTATATCCTCAGTCATATAAAAGATGACCTGTTGAATCTGACTTGTATAGGGAATCTAAATCAGTATCTTGATACCAGTGAAATACATTCAGGCTGAATGGTGGTCTATAACCCAAGTAGAACACCACAATTTCAATTTATGCCATCTCAGTTTAAAAAGCCTGTTTCTCCACCTCTCAAGCTCTTGACCTATCTGTACATTAGGGGGGAGAACTACTGCTAGAGCACAAGGTCCGGTTTCCAGTTAACCTGTGAAATTTTACGTGCTTATCAAGTTTTATGTAGGGTTTAAAGGAACAATCTAGTTGACCAACATGAATTCTTTTTATTTGCCTGCCAAAACCAATGGATGAAAAACCAAAACTTACTTTCTATGCCACTGACAAGATCCTATGATGTGCTTTTTCTTAGTCATTTCAAGTGATTACACAATGCACAATCAAATTGTATGACAGTAAAGGTAGTTGTTTCAACACTTCTTGGAGGTTGAGATGCCCTTGAATTGAGTATCCCACAAAAGTATTGATGTAATATCTTTGTTTTTGTTAATGAATCTTAATTTACACATAAAGGATATCCATCATTTGTTGGGGCTGGTTTTAAAAATGTTAGAATGGGCGCAAAAAACTCTTTTCATTCCTTTCTCTGGAATCTTCATCCAATTTTATTTTCTGTTCTGCTCATCCAATTTTCTTTTTCATTCTGCTCTCTCTACCTACAACTAAACTGAACCGTGTCTGTCCCAAATAAGGTGGGGCAGTTTACGTTGATCCATAATCTCCATTTATTTGTTTTGGGATAAACTCAGAGGTTCTTATTGCTAGATCTCCCTTCACTTCAGCTCCACCATTTGGTTGATCTCTTCTCTCATCTTTGCAAAGTACTTAAATTTGATCACTGTTTCTATTATTACTTCTTAAAAAAAATAAAAATAAAGGCTCACTGTTTCTCATCAGTACATCCATGTTTTGATGTTGGATGCTTAAAATCAAATAAAAGAAGAGAAAAGAACTAAATGGTTATTTTAGTTTGTCTATGAGGGTATAACCCAACACCCCTATCATTGCTGTGAATGCAGAATGATTTAGATCGAATGAAGCTGCCCGGCACGACTCGACAGCGTATCCAAGCTGCAATGCCAATTCTTCTACCATCTGTTCGATGCTTTGTCTCTTGCCAGCCACCACCTGTCCCCACAGCTGCTGCTGCTTCACTTCAACCCAGCATTGCAATTTCAGGGGTTTTAAATGGAAATAACTCTCAGAAAAATCCAGCTCCTTTGGCACGCTCTGCAAATAACATATCAACAAAATCCAAGCCACTGCCACTTCCGCTGCCACTGCAACTTGATAATGATATGGAGATTGATCCATGGACATTGTTGGAAGATGGCACTGGGTCTAGCTTATCTTCAAGCAACACTTCTGTGATTGGCAGCAGTGACCATGCTAATCTTCGTGCTTCCAGCTGGCTTAAAGGGGCTGTTAGGGTGAGGCGGACTGACCTCACCTACATTGGTGCTGTGGATGATGACAGCTGACCTTGACTTCATTCTTGATTTTGTTCTTGGAGAGCTCAAACCACCCCCCACCTGACAGCTGACATGAACTTCATTCTTGATTTTGTTCTGGAGTGCTCAAATCCCCCCCAACAAGTAATTTAATGCTCTCACTTGTCACACAGAATTGGCATCAAGATTCTACCACGCTCTTGCCTTTGATGGAAAAGGGAGCTGTTTGTAGGGGCGGTTTTTCAGAGGGGAGGGTGGGGGTGCAGGATGGAGCGCCGGTGGAAATAGAGAAAGTGATGACGCTCCTACACAGCCTGCCCCGCCAGGTCTTGGTCCTGCTCAACTACTAACCTTTTAATCACCCACAATCTGGGCTGTATTATCCAGGTGCAGTTCAGAGTATTGTTGTATATATGAGATAACTGTTTTTACTTTGCAATTGATCATGGTAAAATATCCTCAAGAATGACCTGTAGCATTTTCATAGGCATCAATCTATTGTTGCAACCTCTCTCTCTCTCTCTCTCTCTCTCTCTCTCATTATGTGCTCCTGTTTATTGGCATGTGTTCAATAATTACAATTGTATATTTGCATGCTCTGATATAGTGTATTTATTTGTTGTGTTTTAGAAAGGTTGCAATATCGTTTTTTGGAACAAAGAGCTTTGTTAAAATTTGTATTTGCTGTCGATGTTAATCAATCATGCATGTTAGGTTAGGAGGTTTCTGGATTACGTGTTGGATTCTTGCTCATAATTCACCTCATTGTTTATTATTTTACAGAGATCTGGATGATTGTTAGCTGAATTTAAAATTAAATCTAAAATGTTGATTATTATGATGTATTTGCCTGGTTTTGTTGTTCTGTCACACCAATGATTTTTTTGGTTTGAGTATCAGTTATCTTTTTTACTGTGACGAACTGTCAGCAAAAACAACTGGTGTGATGTTCTGTTTTTCCCCAATGCATCTATGTAAGCTTTTTTGTTAATCTATCGACCAATTGATTAAAGGTACCCAAACTTCAAAAAATGGAGATTGGTCGAGGGGATTGACAAGAGGTACCGGGACCTCTGGAGTTCTGAGTCTCTCTGTTGTGAAGTGCTTAGCAAGACTATTTGCTGGCCTGTATCTATTCCCTCTTGCATAGCGCAGAAACCATGGGTCTCTTCGTTTTGGTGTTATTGTTGGTGCTTGTTATTTCATGTGTCATTTGTTGGATATTTATGTTTTCTTCCTGTTCACATCCATGGTCCACCGATTTGTGGATGTACGTGAATGATGCTATATAAATTGTTGATCTCTCAGGGACTGCCTTGTCAATTTCTTCATAAAAGGTTACTGGCCTTTAGCTTCTTAAAAAATGAAAGAACGAAATTGTATTGCTTTGAAGATCACTTGATCAGTGCATGTGCGATTTGCCCATCATTTTCTTTTATCTTTTTTTTTCTTTTCCTGCCTGGTTCTGTCCATCTCGCCGTGCCAATGAATATGCAACTGATGTGGATGATTATAGTTCATCGATTTCTGTTAATCATCCTTCAGACTGAAATGTTACTGGGCTAACTTAAATATGCGATGTGGTATTTCTACTCATTCAGATTATTCTCTTATTATCTTGGTCATGCTAGCCAAGATTTATATAGCTATCCTCATCAAACGGTTGAGAGTCTATTGAAGGTGAATTAGGGATAGAAACATTATTCTGTGTATTGCTATGAAGTTCTAGGATTTCATAGCCTTCTTTCTGACACCAACATGATTGAGCAACACGATACCACATCTTGCCTCAATGGGAAAAAAAGAAGACAGAAACTGTGTTCACTCCTTTTCTTTCCGTTAATTCTGTCTGTTTGTGTTTCCTGGACAGGTTTAATGGAGGAAAAAGAAATCGATCCTTATTTATTTATTTATTTATATAAACGCAGCCCTTCATTGTTGCTTCAACAGCTTTAGCTGACACCTCCCAAGTCCTGACGGATACTGGACCGGAAGGGTACATGTAGCCCCTCACGCTTTCTTCTTCTAAGGCCCGCATGTTGATATTGACCATCTTGGGCACTTCTGTTCTCCATTGCCAGAGGCGATCGTGGCAGTGAAGCTCCCCATCTCGCATTAACGGCGGTTCTTTCCATGATGTTCTTCTAACTTTTTCCAAGTCCTGAGAAAATAAGCTTCCAGAAAGTGAGGGTTATAAAATTGTCATTCAGTATCTTCCAGTCGATGAATAATACTCATATCTCGTCTCGTAATTAGTAGTAATGCATCTAACGTGGCATTAGTTAAGAGTGCACCTATATTAATGGGGTTTAAGGGCAAACGATCACAGGTTCTTCGCTTAAGAATTTTGCGATTTGCACATTTTTTTTAAAATTTTTTCTTTCAGTTTCATTGGTTTCCCCGCTTCAGATCCCACAAATATATATTATGTACTATCTTCTGTCATATTAATCTATAATTAAATACATCTTGAGATGAAATTGAGATATATTCTTAACAAAGGAGTTGTAATTTGAGAAGAAACAGAAGAAAAGAATTTGAGTGTAATACAGAAACTGAGGTGTTATTGCTTGCTTCTCTTGTTTTTACAATTGTCTTATTTATACAATCTATTCTCCTCTTTCTAACTAACAACTGACTACTAACTAACTTTTAACGGGATTTCTAACTACTAACTAACTCATTTTCACATGTGATTCTCTTCTACTGCTGACTGCTGCCTTTTGTTATTGGTGTACTGCTACAATCTGTTTTATCCACTCTAAGTTGTTCAATCCTCTCTTCTAGTAATTCAATCATCTTTTCTGGCAATTAAGCCCAAGTCCTGGAACACTTCTCTCTCTGTGTAGGATTCTTTTCGTTAAGAATCAAGGCAAGAATTAGGAAATTGATTTGTCAGTTCCTCCAAATCTTCCCAAGTATCGTTATCTTTGAACGAGTTGGACTATTGCATGCAGGGGAGAGCCAGAATTATTTGTTAGGGTGGCCAAAAAATATAATATTTAAGGTGTGAGCTGAATTATTTAGAATATCTTTAATATGCAATCGATTATTTAGAATTTATTGAGTAGTTTGTCTCTTAACTATCTTCTCAATATGACATGACTAATTTTTCAAAATTTTCAAGCACCTAGTACCAAATGCGTGAGCTGAATTTGGACCTTTTCCATATGAGTCAAAAAAGCACATCGCTCCCATCATTAACTTTCTTCCAACAATTGAATCATTTAACAAGAAATGTAGCGATCCCGACTTTCCAGATGACTTACTTGAAAATAGATAGCAAGGGAAACAATGAGATTGAAATCGACGAGAATGTTTTTCACTAGTCAGCGGATATTCAGACATCAAAGGTTGATATGACCCCAAATTAATGTATGCCCTTTGAATTTCATCTTGTTGATTAACCGGGTATGCCCAAATTTGAGGATGATTGCTTGGATCTCTAATTAAATGAGCAATGCCGATTCTAGTAGGAGGTGGTTCACTAGTCATAGTAGGAGGTGATTCACTAGTCAATGTAGGTTCTTCGTAAACTGAAGCACATTGAGGATGCTTAACCATAACTTCAACATTACACATTGGAGTTGGTTCACTAGGCTGTGAGTTATCAATATTTTTTCTCTTTTTCTAAAAAAAAATCAATTCTTCTTATTTTGTTCATGGTTCAACCTAAAATCAAAACATATATCGTGAGAAAAAATTGGTAATTTTGGTAGCTCTGCTAAAAACAAAACATAAAAAATCCAAGTATAATAAAAACAAACCTATAAAATATATCAAATTAATTAGAAAAAAAAAATCACTATAACAAGAATTCAATTTTTTTTTTGTAAAACTAGCAAATTTGATAAAAAAAGAAAAAGCAAAAATAGCATAATTATAAAAAAAAAATATCATCAAATTCTTAACAAACATCCAAAAAAAAATTTTAATTTGGGTTATCGAGTAATCAATTACCTTGTTTTGTTTGATGAAAGATTAATTAATCGGTGAATTTGCCGTGCTTTAGCTTTTCCACCTATGTTTGTATTCTTATGTCTATCTTTTATTTTATGTTAGGGTTTTAAAAAAGTTACGGCAATTTTATGTTCTTCTTTCCACGTAGGATTTAAAACAAAACATAACTAAACTCTACCAATATATTTACTATGGTGAGGGCCTAACTATTTAAAATAAAACACATTCCATCTTCTCACGTTTAGTGTCTAGGTAATAAAACAAGTTGAATGTTTTGCGGGGGCCCTTATCCCCCTTTAATTCCGCCACTTGATTGCATGAGCCCCATTACCATAACTCGATTGTCTTTCTTTATAATTTTCTGTTCGAAATGGCTAATGTATATACTTTTACTCTTCCATATTCATCTACCCCGGCAATACTAAGGAAACTATTGCATTGTTTCCCATTTTCTTTTTTAGCAAAGACATGGAATATAGGGTGGATAGTGGAACCTTATGATAAGTGAAGCTTGTATACTACCAATTTAATCTCTTGTACAATTATGTATGAACAATACAACCTGGTATTCAACTTAATAATTTTTCTTAAGACCATATTGGTTTGTCTATAAGGTTGTAGCTTAAAGTATGCCAGGTCTTTCGCCTCAAATTGCCTCTCATTTCTTTCGTTTATGCACGATCTGTTTTATTACGTGTGTAATTGCTTCTAATTATGTTTTTAATAATTGATCCATGTTGAAATACATATTCACTGACCTTGAAGTAATCTCTTGTGTAATTAATTCCCTATTATAAGGAGGCTAACCATATAAAGCTTGAAAATGACTCATATTAATGGTATAATAGAAGTTGGAATTGCACCATCATTGGACTAATGATAACCAATGAAGACACTTCTTTGGATTGTGTATAGCCATACACCTCAAATAAGTCTTCAAATATTGATTAGACATTTCAAATTGTCCATCAATCGATGATAATAAGAGCTCATTAACAACTTAACTGCCAACAACTTAAACAACTTCTTCCATAATAAGTTTGGTGAAGTTCTTATCTTTGTTTATGATAATTGTTGTTGGCAATTCATAGAACTTGTATAAATGATCCAGGAACATCGAGCCGCACCTTGAGTAGTAAAAAAATATGTTAATACGTGAAGTATCCATACTTAGTGGATCTTTCAACTATCATCATTACGGTATCATTTCCCTTTGATTATGGTAGCCCTTTTATGAAATTCATTATGATATTCCTGCAAGTCCCCTCTAGTGTTGGCAAAGGTTGTAGAAAACTAGGATAAGCTACCCTTTCTAACTTAGCTTGCTTGTATACATTACATTCATTCACAAACTTTTTTTTACCAAAGTTTTTATTGAAGGCTAATAAAATATAGATTTGAGATTTTTATAAGAATTATATATGTTATTATGATCCTCAATGTATGAATCATGTATAGTACTAACCAAAATATCTCTTAAATTTCTTTCCTCCCTAATTACTATTATATATTTGTACCTCAAAACGCCTTTTGTAAAAATATAATCGGCCGACTATTTGTATTTAACATTGTCTCGGCAATAATTCCTTGCAACTAAGGATCATTGCTATAAGTTTTTTTGACCTCATCATAACATGTTGGTATTACTACAAAACGATTCATAAACTTCCAGTGCTCTTTCGAACTATTCTATATTTGACTTGTTAAACTCTCATCATAACCAATTCATTTTTACAAGGAATCAACTGCCACACTCTATTTGCCCTTCGTATATTAGACATGTTATCTTAGCCCCAACAATTTAGTCAACACTTTCTTTTGTAAATTAGTATGAATATTTTATTTTAAAAGATGTTTTAAACTCTTATGATCAATTTTGATGATGAATTGATCATGCTTTAGATAATATCTTCATCTTTTCATTGCTATCAATATAGCCATGTATTCTTTCTCATAAATTGACAATCCTTGATGTTTAGGACCTAAGGCCTTGCTAAAAAAGGCAAATGGCCTCCCATCTTAGCTTAAGACTCACCCAATCTTATTGGGCATGCATTAGTCTCCAACACAAAGATTCTTTTGAAATTTGAAAAATCTAACATTAGAGTTTTATGTAATGCTTCTTTTAGTTTGTAAAAAAACCTCATAAGCCTTTTTATTCCAGTTGAAATTTTTTTTTTAATAGTTCAATTAAAGGCTTACAAATAATTCCAAATCCTCATAGGAACCCTCTCAATTATTTAATTGAGTGTGGGATGGGCCAATTCTTCACAACTTTTGTTTTTCTAAGATCAGTGGTTATACCTTTTAATAAGATTATACGTCCTAAGTATTCCATTTATTGCTGATAATTTTTTTTTTTGATTGCTTAACAAACAATCGATCATCCTTTAAAGTTTCCATTACCATCTTCAAATAATTGATATATAATTTTAGGACAAAATTATATTTGAGAATATCATTAAAGAATACTCATACAAACTTGCTCAATAATTGTTCCAGTATGTGGTTCATTAAAGCTTGAAATGTGGTTGGTGCATTGGTTAAGCCAAAAGACTTTACCTTAAACTTATAATGTTCATGACGAGTTCTAAAAAGTTGTCTTACGCACATCTTCATGCATTATCACACGATGATACACGGATCTTAAATCTAGTTTTGAGAATTTTGAGAAGAATTAAGAGTCATGTAGTTAATCTATTAGGTCATCAAACAATGGAATGCAAAATTTATTCTTTATAATCTAGTCATTGAGTTGTCTATAGTCAAAACAAAACCTCTAAGCGCCATCTTTTTTTTTTACCAATAAAACAAGAGAAACAAATGATGTGCAACTTGGTTAAATAATTCCATTATGAAATATCTCATTAACCAAACTTTCTATCTTCTTCTTGTGCACAAATGAGTCTTAATAGGGTCTATTATTGACCAACTTAGCTCAAGAATTAAAGGAATCTTGTGATTCGGTTGTCTTGTAGGTAAGAGGTGCTTTGGTTCTAGAAATACTTTTTTATAGTCTTTTAATAAGACCTTCACTTTTGAATTCTACATAACTTGTTTTGGTTCTTTAAACATCTTCATGGAGAAGAGCTGTCTAATTAAACCATAAAGCTGCTTCCTTCAAATACTTATATGTCTTGTAATTGAGATCATTTATAATCTTGCTTCTTTTACGATTCCTTTCAATCCGATCATTCTTTCATTCTTCTTAAATAATAACTTTATTTTAATAAAGTCTAATAAGATTGGTAAATAGATACTCGGCCAATCAACCTTTAATACAATATCACATCGCCCAATTTCAATATTCTCAAATATGTTTGAAATTCATATCCTTGCATAAACCATATAAACCTGGGGTTGTGGGCATTGCACACGATGACATTTCTATTGGCTACTATTATAACAAGTATAACAATCCTCTCAATTGCTATCTTGATTTCTTTTATAATATATTCATCAATAAAATTATGAGTGTTAGCACTATCAATTAAAATGATAAGGTCTCTTTTTTGGCAACTACTTCTAATTAATGTTACGTGTATGACTATAATCTAAGACATTTAAATACAATTCATATTTTTTAACTTTGCTTTTTTCTACTATAATTTCATTACTATTATCCTCTTCCACACCCAAGAATTCTTCCCTATCATCCTCCACTCCTTATATTATGTTTATTCCTTTCATAATATGTTGATTTTCAAGGATATATTTCTCTTCACACCTAAAACATTGTTCCAATTATTTCCTCATGTAATATTTTATAAAGTTGTTTTGAACTACATGACACTTTTGCTTTAGAATGATTAAAAGATTTAGGTGGTATATTACCTAATTATCTTCCTATACTGTATGATTAAGTAATTATTGGAACAAATATATTCTTTTTAGCTAAAGCATTATTGGGTTTTTCTTTCTATCTAGCTTGATCAAAAGCATATGTTAAAGTTGTTGGTTTAAGAATCTTGAGCATTGGTTTACTACCATCCTTGAGCTTATCATTGAAGGGTGGAAATATAATAGGATTCGGCATTAATGAATTGAGGGTATTCATCAAAGATTTGAGTTTTTAAAATCTTTTCATATATTTCTCCATCCCTTTATAATGCTTCAATTTATTAAACTTTTCCACCACATCATTTCTGCTACCAAACCTTATATAAATTGCCTTGGAAAACTCTTTCTAATTTGTTAGATCATTGCCTCCTAACAAAAGTCCTTTATACCATATTTTAGCCTTCCCTTTAAGATAGAAAATAACTATTTTTACCAATTGATGCATTGGAGTGAAGTGCATCTTAAATAAATTTTTACGCTTTCTAATCCACCCCTTTCGGGTTTCTTCCCAAAAGGCTAGTAGTTCCACTTTAGATAATGCCACATCGTATCCAATTCTATAATTTTCATGGTTTTTAATGGCTTTACCAAAATTATAACCTTTTTAGTCGGGATTTATTCCTTGGAAGTTGAACTATCCCTTTTTGCTCTTTTTGTTTCTTAGCTAACCATAAAGGGCTTAAAAATAGTCATCATAACTTCCATTTACAAATTAATATGTTCATCCTTCTTGGTTTGTTCCAATTATTGCTTCTGGTTCTCAACTATGAAATATTATAGTTCTTGGCAAATGCTTTGCATTTGTTCATTAAGCCTTTTCTATCGTGTTCCTCTAATGCTTTGATTTTTTTTTTTGTTTTCCACCATGATTTGTTGCAATTTTGTTACTATTGATCTAGTACATTCATATTTGATACCAATTTATTAATAACCTATTAACAAAGGAATTGTAATTTGAGAAGAAATAGAAGAACAAGGGTAAAGTAAATAATTGAAGTGCAATAACTAGATTCTTATCGCTTGTTTTAACATTTGCTTTATTTATATTATCCATTTTCTTTTTTTTCTAACTACTAACTAACTTCTAATTGAATTTCTAACTACTAACTCCTTTCCTTGTATGATTCTACTCCAATTTATTCTATCCTCGCTAAGTTGCCTAGTCCTCGCTTCGACAATTAAGTTCAAGTCCTATAAAATATATTATTGATAACGTGAGAAATTGAGATGAAAAATTAGAAGAGAACTTTAGATGTTGAAATGAAATTTACCCTTTCTTTGACAAGACCGCGGAGCATAAGAGGAGTCCACGAGACAACACATATGACTTTGACTTTTAGAATATTTGAGAGTGTAGTAGTTATTACCTTTTAAAGTATTTTTTTTTGCTCAAAAATACATAAAATAATTTTAATTAAAAAATTAAAATTTTGATATCAACACGTAATAAAAATATAAAAAAATAATTTTAAATAAAAAAAATTAAATTTTAACCAATATCTATTTAGGCCAAGGTTGTTAATTCCGTTCCGTTTCATCCGGAATGACCGAAACATTTCATACAAATTCAAAAAATAGAACAAAACAAAACAATTTTCATCTTCAAATCTCGGCTTGTTCGATTTTCTGTTAATTTCATTTGGAATGTTCTGGTTTCATTTCACATGTTGTTCCGGGCTTAAAAAGCCATTAAATCAAATTAGTATTTTGTTTAAGTTAAATTAATTTAAGTTAAAATTCTATTTAATCTTGACTATTTATGAATATTTTAAATTTTAAAATTATATTTATTTGACATTGTGTTTATATTGCATAATTTATAATTAATTTATTTTAAATTTAAATTATATTTGTTAAATTATATATATATATAAACAGTATAAATCTGAACACTCAAAGATATTCTGAAATCAAAATATTCTATTCTAATTTAAAAAATAAATTACCTGCCGTAATGAAATTTACAATCTTGATTTAAAGCTCCCATCCGAAAGAGACAAATTGTTAGAGAACTGGACAAAGAAACAGGCAGTTAATAACTAAACGCGTGGTGTGCGACTGGTTGATAGTCCCTTTCTCTGTTTTTCTCTGTTATATTCTGCACTGTACACCCTATGACTTCACTATAGTTACAGCCCTGAAATTACTCCACTATTTCCTACTTGAAAAACCCTAAATCACAATTCACTCAAATCAAGTAAGTTCACCAACTACATAGTTTTCTGATAAGAAAATTGGTAGGTTGTTGATAATTCACCACCAAGTTCCCTGAGTACTCTGTTTGTATTAAGAAAGAAAATCAAGTAGTCATGGAAGAATCAGGTTTCTGAATTTCTTTTATTGATAAAAGATCTTTATTTTCTTTCTCTAAAAAGAAATATTGTGTACAATAACCTTTCTTGATGATTTTTTTTATGTGGAATGTGAATGATCATTCAGATACAATGGATGATGAGAAGGGAGAGAGTGGTGGTGATAGTCCTGGAGCTAATGATGGCACAAAGAAGAAATTGTCTAAAGATGGGGCTGAAGCACTAAAGAAGTGTTTGGAAGAAAACAAAGGGGACCGTAACAAATGCAAGTCAAAGATTGATGCTCTGCGATCTTCTTCTGCTCCAAGAAAACGACCCTTGCTACCTTTAAGACTCAAGAGCGGTTCATTGACTGATGTGTGAAACAGAGTGGTAGTGGCGGCCCATTAGCATGACTTCTGTTGATATCACTAGATATAAAGGGGCGAGGAGGGTTGCCTGAATTGCAGACTTTTATTGGATTGATGATTTATGAATATAATATGGGTTTCATTACTCCTGTTTTCTTTTATCATCTTTTGCTCTATTTATCTCCATGGATTGCATATCAATTAATGCTGGAAAAACTTGATCTTTACTTTTCTGTTTCAAATTTGTATGTGGGGGAAAAGAACCGTGAATTGAAAGCTCGATTGCACGAAAACAAAATTCTTGAGGTTTCAGAATTAAAATTATCTTAACTGGATGCGGAATGTACATATCTTGCTCAAAAGATCTGAGTCAATACAGAAAATGTTTCCTATGTAAGAACTACTGCCTTTAACTTCTTACACACAAAAGTACATGGAATTTCTTAGACTCATCGCTGTATTCCTTACAAAACTTGCGCGTTACAGAAAGTTGTTGGACAATGATCTGGGATAGAGCTCCTTGATTAAGATATCTTATATTTCACTGATGTTTGAAACTCATGCGGTTTCTATTGCTCTTGGGTTCTCACTGAGTTGTCCACGAAAAGAACATCTTCGATCCAAGCAACAATGTTGAATGCTAACCCTTCTAGAACTCTTGAGTAGCTCTCTAGTGTTGCTTGTCCCACATCCTGCAATATTTATCTTCCCATTTAATTCTGTATAAAAAATTAATAAACTTGATATCGTGCAGTGAGATTAATGATTACTCAACTTACCCGATTGTACTGGATTTTGCAAGTGTCCAAGGATGTTTGTGAAAGTTCAGGGTATCTCTGCTTCAAGCAAAATAGCAAGGTCTCGGCTCTTTCTGCTAGAACATGATTTTTATCAGTTCGGTCAATGTCAGACATGAGATCTTTTACCATGTCCCAAGAGGATTTTGAGTGGCTTAGGCATGCTTTGCGTCTCCATGTGTACATTGAAGCTTCGACTCGGTCTGCAAGCTCAAGTGCTTCATGTTCTGATGCTAAGTTGAGACAGTCAAGGAGATGGTCTGGGGAGAATCCGTCTGCTGTACACAGGTAACGGTAAATCGTGTCCCCCAGACTCGCTCTTCCACTCTGAAATAAAAACATTTTGATATAACATACTGTCAATACTGGAACATGTCTTCGCTATTCTTTAAAGCCTAAATGAATGAGATAATTTCATAGTGCTTTTTCAGAAAATGGAAGCTAGTCATCACCACTCTGAGACCTCGAAATCTAGAATCATTACATTTTTGTTAAGTTATTTGATTAGCAAGAAGGCTAACCTTTGGAAGAGATGCCATGTAAGAGTGTGGAATTTCCATCTCAGTAAGAATGCTACTGTTAATGGCCATGGCAGCTTTGTGAATTTGATATGCACAGTCACGTTTGTGTCGCAAGTGCTTCCTCGACTTCTCAGAGAGGCCATCTTGTGGGACGCATGGGACTGGCACCCACCACTTCTCCTCTTTGCGCTGAATAACAACTCTGCGAAATGAGCCCGAACGAGTTGAATTCGATGACATGCTTCCTTGTTCTGCATACCAAAATTCTCTATCTTGGAAACTATCCAGTACTTCCTGTCAAGTAAAATCCAAGTTATAATGAATATATGACACTGAAATGAAAACAGAGTTTGCTCTAATCCCTTGCAAAAGAAAGCTTTTCATACTATGAGCATCGCGTCTAGCTTTGTTAATGCCGGAAGGTTGATGTAAATATCTGATCTTGGTCTACTTTCCATCACCTGAAAGACCAATCTATCATGTTAGAGATAAGCGAGGACAAAGTCCTTTGAAATTTGGGTTATAGTTAACGAAACTTCACCTCAAGAGCTGTCCCATCTCGTAAATTCTGAGACTTGGGGATAAATTCTACTATGTAATCACATACGGAAAGAAGGCAATCCATTTCTCTCTTCCACATCGATTTCTTCTCCGGTTTCAGTGGTTCTAATCTCAAATTTTGCCCAAACACAGTTGCTGCAGGAAGCATCAAAGATAAACAATGATGGAGAACTGGATGAAAGAAAGAAAGAACCATATAATTTAATAAATCAAGGTGATGTCATACATACCATAGAGATTGGTTATGGCATTTGATATAGTAACAGCTGTGCAGACACCTTTGCCACTTCCTGACATGTCTTCGCCAAGCAAGAGCTTTGAGAATCTTTCTTTCATCGTCTCAAGTTCTGCCATAATTAAGCAAAAAAAATTGTTACCGTCTTGCTCATTACATAGACAGATTTTTCAGCAAAAAGACAAACTATCATACGTAACCCCACCTAAGTCAACTGATTCTTGATCATCCAACTTGTCATCCACAACTTGCTTCTGTTGCTTCATTTCTATTCTTCCAAACATAGCCTGATTTTGTGCTCCAGATTTGGTTACTGGCCAGTGAGAAGGAGAAGGTTCACTTGAATAGCTGTTGTCATCTATGGGATCAGAAAAGGCTGAGGTCTCTGAATAAGTCCGACCGAACATGAAAGAATCACCACTCATTGTTGAGTACACTGGAGTTTCCACGGTTGATTGATCATTTTGATCCAAGAAGAAGAAGGTGAGGGTTGATAACTGGGCTCAGAAATTTCGTCAAAATTCGATGAATTATCCATTTAAAGACTAGTACTTGAGGCGTAATTGCTCAGAAATCTGCAAGATAACCATGAAAGTGTTAAGAACTTTGGTTAGTGGGCTCTAGACTTGGATAACTTCTTTTGATCATTGCCAAAACACAATCCACAGATGGGAATCTAGGAATACTCGAATCCGATACTTTCACCCGGGATTTGGCTTAAAATTCAGAATTTATGATTGAGAGAAGAAGAAGAAGAAAGGATTACAAAGAAAAGAAACAAAAGAGCAGAGAAAGAAAAAGAAGCGTTCTCCTTTCTAGCTACAAAAAGCAAAAGGGCTTAATCATAAGTCGTTACGTAATCATGCACTGAATTTTCTGCAAAACTTATAACAGAAGCCAGTCTTTGATAAATTCCATCTTTTTTAGAAATGAACCAACAGACATTTGAAAATCGAAAGACAACGGTATATTACAAAAAGCAACGGTCTAATAACAACTCCTTTCCTTTGAACTTACCTTCAATAGGGAAAATTTGAATTTTGTAATAGCTGATGACACTTGCTAGCTAGTAAGCTGAATATTGATGAGTACCGTCTGGAACACTTCCCTACTTCATATGCTTCTTCTTCTCTTTATTTCTTGTAGCCTTTTCTTTCAAAAGGTACGCTTTCGCTGGACAAGCACTCATACCTCCGTGATCTTAAGAGATCAGGGAAAAAAACTTCGACCGTTGGATTGTTGTGTTTCTTGATATGAGATGAAGATTTATATGGTGGGCATGAATATTTATGGGTTTGCGGTGCGTTATTATATGGTGCTGAATACATGGTGAATAATAAATGCTGTAAGAGCAATTCAACGAATCATTTTGAGTTATTTTAATGGCAAGTCTACCATCTTGAAGTGCAGGAAATGCCAGGATGAATTTTGATTCGAATCACCTTATGGTTTATAAAACACTTTTAGGGACATAATTGGTCAATTAGGACCATTTTTTTTTCCTTTTCTTTTTGGAAAGCGATTTAGACCGTCTGATCTATAAATCAAAAGGAAAGAAAAATAAGAAGAAGAAAGGACAACTTGTTCATTCATAATTCTGGGTCATAAATCTGCCATGTGAACCAGAAGCCATGAGATACCGGCAAGAGTTTCTAAAAAATCCATGTTTCCCCCATCGTTTTTTGCCTACTCGAGATCCCTCAAAGTTGAAAGCCTTCTACTATACGAACTCTAAATCCTACTCTTCATTTGTTTAATGAACGTGCCCTTTCGTTCGCTTAAATCTACGACATCAAAGACTCTGTATTTCTCCAAGTGGGCAGTACCAGCTTGTCGAATTGGAAATGAAACTCGACAACACTTTCATCATCAGTTCTTAAAATGGCAAATGAACCCCCTTATTTAGTTGTCCAAATACAACTTCATAATCAGTTTTTTTTTTACATCACCTAAAATCCTGTCTAAAAAGTCCAATAACAAGATAGTAACCCACCAACAAATGAATCTGACGAGTTATCAGACCCAACATATTTCAAGAAAATAACTCTTTAATCTCCTCACTCCATCAAAACAA